>JAEQBH010006437.1:0-359625 GCA_016808115.1 Tetrastigma voinierianum
GGGAACCATATAGTTAAGATGAAGATAAATGAGAATCGGGTAACAGAGGATGCGCATTTAAAACGTGATCAGGGGGCCTTCAAGTCACTACTGACAGACACAGGAGAATGGAGAGCAAATATAGATGGCCTGACATTCCAAAGTATTGATAAGGATGAGGCGTCTTAAATAGAAAACACCTTCACAATTGAAGAGGTTTTCACAACTTTGAGCCACCTCAATAGGGATAAGGCTTTAAGTCCGGATGGTTTACGATGGCCTTTTGGCAATTTAACTGCGATATAGTTAAGGTAGATATCATGATGCTTTTTAAGGACTTTGCACTTGAGCTGTCAAAACCTTAATGCCACTTTTCTGGTGCTAGTGTCGAAAAGGCAGAGGATTCGGGCTGACTTTGAAATAATAATTTTGGTGGGAAGTTTGTACAAGCTTTTAGCTAAGGTCCTTGCTAGCAGACTAAAAAAGGTTATGCATAAGTTGATAAATAAAGCTCAAAATGTTTTTGTTGAAGGAAGACAGATCATGGATGCTTCTTTGATGGCGAACGAAGTCATTGATACAATGCTGAAAAGTGAATGAAAGTGGAAGGCAGTTAGATATTGAAAAGGCATATGACCAAATCAACTGGAACTGCATTTTAAAGGTGATGTAAAAAGTGGGTTTTGGAACAAAGTGGATTAGATGGATCAAATGATGCATAACAACATCTTTTCGCTTTAACTTCATATACTTTGAAGGTTTTTTTAATAGCACTAGGGGGTTGAGGCAAGGAGACCCCCTTTCTCCATATCTTGGGTCATAGAATGGAAGTATTCTCCAACCTAAGAGATAAGGCCGCCTTAGGGGTTCCCGCCTGCTTCACATTGCGAATAGGCAAGGAGAAGAGGAGCAGATCGCACACTTGTTGTTTGCAGATGACACTTTAGTCTTTTGCAATGACACTAGGGAGTAGTTAGCCTATCTAAGCTAGGTCTTGCTATGGTTTGAAGCCATCTCTGGTCTGAAAATAAATTTGGAAAAGAGTTAAATCCTGTCGATACGGACAGTGGAGAACCTAGAAGATTTGGTCAGTTGAATCACTATAGTAGGGAATCATCATAGGCACTTCATTCAAAGCCTTCTTGAATGAAGGTAAATCAACTGTGTGGACGCGGTGAGGAAAGGTTCGTAAAAAGCCGGCGCTCGGGAGCACTGCACTACATATCGTGCGGTGACGATTGACTTCCTCTCACAAGAGCACACTCTAATCGCCCCACATAGCAAATGTCACCGTATTTAATGCCTACGAGGGAATGTTAAGGTTGGAAACTAAAAGGGATTTCAGCGGGGAAACCCGACAAGAAGATTCATTTAGTGAATCAAAGTGGTTTGCAAAAGCAAAGAAAGTGGTGGGTCAGAGTAAGAAGATTGAAAACTGAACAAATAACTACTTTGCAATGGAATTGAGATCACACGTAAGATAATCCCCTCGTGGAAGAAACTCGATCAAGCTAAAGTACGGCCTAGAAGTCAGAGTGGTTTTTAGAGGAGCCAAAGGAGTTTTCGGGGGTGGCCTGGAAGCAACATTAGAAAGAAGGCCACAAATGAAACATGACTCGCAAGTTATTGGGCTGGTAAATGGGGTCGAATAAGATTTTGGAAGATAAGGGATGGAGAATCCATGGTAACCTATTCCCAACCCTTATGCAATTACGCATCAAAAGGAAAAATGATAGGAAGTGTGGGAGCTCAGGTGAAGGTGGGTGGAATTTGTTCTGCATCTGTTTATCGATCGGGAGCCCGGATGAAGCTCTCAAAGGCTAATCACTCTATCATATGTAAAGCAGTTGTGAGGCAAAGGGTAGAGGACAAATCTTGGCTGGATGTGGATAAGAAAGGCCAAAGATACAATCAAGGCAAATTATATACTGAAAATGCATGTATTGATAATTACCCGACAGCCCCATTTGGAATACCGGGTCCCATCCTAAAGTAAGAGGTTCACTGGGAGGCTCGTAGGAGAAAGGTGCCCCATCAAATCTCAATTAAAGAGAAGGGGCTTTCGCCTTGCAAACAGATGCTCATGTGCAAAGAGGAGAAAATTTAGGATCACTTATTTCCGCACACTACCCTGGCCAACTGAGATTTCAGTCTCTCCTCACTACTTTATCGTGAACGGAATGGGTTTGCTTACTCAGTGGAAATTCCTGTGGGCTAGGTAGTCTGAAATGTTCATTTTCTTTTTGCAATTGATTGATATAACCATGGAAGAGATTTTTACAATTTAAGAGGACCATTATATTTGAGCCCCATCTTCGAAAAAGTCATTGATCTAAACCAGTTGTAGGCTTGATCATAGAAATTGTTTCAAGTTAATTCTTACTGAAGTCAGCTTCCAAGAACACATTCTATCCATATCTTAACCCATCTAACCTCGTCTTAAAAGTCGATCTAAAACCCATCAGAGGCTTGATCATAGAAATTGTTTCAAGTTAATTCTTATTGGAAGTTGCTTCAAGAACACATTCCTAGCCATATCTTAATCCCCATCTAACCTCGTCTTATGACAATAAATTTTGTCGCTAGTCTTACTTAAATTTAATTAAAACTAGCCGAGTTAGATTAATGAATTTTATTTGGAAAGCATTCGCACGATAGCCTTAGCTTGCCTCCTGCCTTATCCTCGTCTCTTTTCTTTATTTCCTTTTTTTCATTAACAATATGTTAACATTCAATACAAATTTGTATTATAAAGTCGGGTTTTTTTCATTATCATATATTTTGTTCTTATAACAATTTGTAGTACAAATTGTGCATGAATACATACAAACTAATTAATAAGTTTTTAGAAAATGGATGTTTGTTATATTATCAAAGGTAACAAACAAGCAAAGAGTGCTAAGAAAGGAAAAATCCTAAGAGATTTTATACATCAAAGCAAACATGATTGATATTTTAATTATTGTTATTTATTTATATATCAAAGGAAAAATCCTAGGAGATTGTTAATTAATTATTGTTATTTTTTATCTTCATATTCAGCTGTATCTTTTTGATAGATATATTAATGGCATTATCTCGTCGCGGCTTGTCTCCAAAGGTCGTGAAGTATAAAACAATGAACCTTTTTTCACATTTATGGTGCATGCAAAGCTATTGATGTTGATGCAATACGTGAAGTTGTGATAAAAACATGGAAGACGAGTACTAATAATAGGTATTTCTTTGTTTCCTATGAGCCAACTGCACTGTATTTTCTCAATTGTCTTAACAAATTTGTTTCCCAAAATCTTAATGATGAAAACATTAATTGTTATGTCTACGAGATGTATGAGCCTCTAGACAAATGGATCGACACCTTGTCTAATGCTATTGAGATGCAATCGTATACAAGACATTTTTTGCAAATTATAAGGTAGGCTAGTTTTTATATTTATGTTAAGTTGTCGTTTTATACGTTTATGAATTAATGAGTTTAAATCTTTTTATTTTAACATAGATTCATTTCAAGGAATGAATTTTTTATTCTCTTCAAATAGATGTTACAGAGCTTTAAAGCTACCCTTCAATAGCAAAGGGCGCTGATCCTGGCGGGAATCTGTGGAGGAACACTTTTATCCCGACATTTGCCAAGCAAAATTAGACTCGCACTGCGTTGTAAAAGAGTTTGCAAATCATGTGGTTAAGACTTTGTAAGTGCTATAAGCATAATACAGAGAATCTTAGTTTCTATTTCATAGAGAATGGTTAAAACAAGTCAATATTCAAATGGAAATGCTCACAGATATTTTATGCTTAGAACCGTTTCTTACACCTTACTAAACAACGTGTTGTTGCAAATTAATTGCTTGTTTGATTTTAAATAATTATCTTATTTATTTACTTTTTTTTTTTCAAATAGGGATATTGGGCCTATATAATTGGTCATCCGCTTTTCCTAGATTCGAATATGAGAAATCTTCTTAGGGTTAGTTTACATGATGCCCTTGATTATGAAGAATCGAATGATCTTGTATGCGAAAAGATGGATTTTCGTGGATATGAATCTAAAGTTGACTGACTTTATAATCAAATGGATGTGAATTTTTTGCGGTACTACTTACAAGAAAATAAAACAACAAAGCAACTATATAGTTTTTCTTTGTTATGTCAAAACTTCATCTTCCATTTGCGATGTTTGTGTTTATATAATATAATTTTACATCGTTGCAAAGATAAATTTATACATAATACATGTACAGATTCATTCTTTTTTTACAATGTTGCCGCATAGAATTCATAGAGTAAGAACTGGCACGTATTGATGAAAGAGAGTTTCCAATGACCTTCTGGTCTGTCTGCTGTGCTTTAACAATTGATCAGAATGCAGAAGAAGAAAATATTATTTGGATGGATGGTAAGTGACATGTACGAAGCTTATTTCTTTACCACCCAATCAAATTGTTAAAATCCCAGAATGAAACTGCGTTTCTCAAAGGTCATTGAGCACTTGATCTTTCTCTTTCATCAAGGCGGTACATGCATCTCTTGGGTTATTCGAAATTCTAAGCTACAACATTTTAATTTTTTTTTAATATTTACATGTATTATATATAAATTATATGCTGCAACATTGTAAAAAATTTCTATTATATATAAATTTTAAGACAAATAAAAAAACTTACATTTTCCAAATGAACGATGGAGTTTCGACAGAACAAAGAAAAACCATATCTAGTTGCTTCATATTTCATGTTCTTGTAGATAAGTATGGCAGCAAAATTTGCATCCAATCGATTGGAAAACCAATTAACTTTAGATTCACATCCACGAAAATCCATAATTTTGCATACAAGATCCTTCTATTCTTCATAATCAAGGGCATTATATAAACTAATCCTAAGAAGATTTCTCATATTTGAATCTTGGAAAAGCAATTACATATGCCCAAGTATCCTTATTTAAAAAAAAGTAAATAAAAAAGATAATTATTTAAAATCTAAAATGAAAATTAATTTTCCAACAACTTACCGTTGCTCAAGAGCGAATAACTTAAGCATAAAACATCTATTCAAGTATTTCATTTCCCGTATCGACTTGTTCACCATTCTCCAATAAAGATCTTAAGTTTCTCTCAGATTCTTCTTATACCCCCGTAAAGTCTTCTTTTTCTTGAAGAATCGCAAACTCTTTCACCAAGATCGCTGGCCCAGCCTTTTGTACCAGATGCCACAAACAACAAGTTTTCCTCGTAAATTCCCACGTGGATCTCGATTAATTATCAAGTATCGACGATAAATTAAAGCTCCGTGGTATCTATTTGAAGAGAACAGAAAATCCATTAATTGAAATGAATCTATGTTAAAATAAAAAGATTTAAACTCATTAATTCCTAAACGTATAAAGCGACAACTTAACATAAATATAAAAACTAGTCTACCTTAGAATTTGCAAAATGTCTCAGATACGATTGCATCTCAATAGAATTAGACAAGATGTCGATCCATTTGTCCAAAGCCTCATGCATCTCGTAGACATAACAATTAATGTTTTCACCATTAAGATTTTGGGAAACAAATCTGTTAAAGCACTTAAGAAAATACAGTGCAATTGGCTCTTGGGAAACAGAGAAAGACCTATTATTAGCACTTGTTTTCTATGTTTTTATCACAACTTTACGTCTTGTATCAACATCAATAGCTTTGCATGCACCATAAATATTGAAAACATGTCCATTGTAAAGTATGGATTTTCGTGGATGTGAATCTAAAGTTAATTGGCTTTCCAATTGAATGGATGCGAATTTCGTTGTTATACTTACCTATAAGTACATGAAATATGAAGCAAGAAGATATGGTTTTTCTTTGTTCTGTCGAAACTCCATCGTCCATGTAAGACCCGAGAAATTCCAATTTCTGGAAAAAGGGCAAAATCGTACTCTGATTAAGCAAATTGGTAATTTCGGTTAAAATCCGTAATTTATTCTCTAGATCTCATGATCTAAACTGATTTCACCGTTTAATCGCCTCGACGAAATCAGCTAGCACGTAAATTTCCTCGTGAAAATTCCGAGACAAATGAGTTGGCACGCTTTACTCGGCATCGCATTTCGGGTGCCAGAATCAATTCTTTTCGATGCGACGAAGTCACATATAAATACGTGACCACGCGCCATGCCAAGTAGCAAACGATAAAAACCCGACCACGTAGATAGTCACTGAATATCGTCCAAAACAGCATAATGGTCATGAGAAAGCTAAGTCACTAAAGAACAAAAAGAAGCATAGTGACTGGTCTTCTAAAAAGCAAAAAGGAAAAAACGGGAGAGGAGTAAAGAACTTGGTGCGAGGTTAGATATTTTCGTGTTTTAGAGAGAGAGCGCCTTCCCTCTCTGCCGCACGATCCGACCGCCGGCGGCCTTCGGCAAGAAGGAAAACCGCCACGCGAAAAGCCATGGTACTTAGATTAAGGAGTTTAGACAAACTCCTCGAGGTAGTAAGCCCTTACTTGGTTTTATTCTCTTCGCTTAAGAACTATGTTGATGCTCGGTTGTTCGAGGTCGCGGATGATCGGGTCCCAAAAACTCGGGACCGGAATTGTTTGTATTTATGGAACTCGTTTCATGACCGCGGACCGCCACGGATCGCTTCGTGGCTAATGGTGTGACGTATGCTATGATCAGGTTGTGATGTGTACATGAGGCCGGATCGTCAGAAATACGGTTCACCAAGTGAACCGACAACTTTATTTTTATAGAACAAAGACTCCGAGGGTTTTAACGCTCCTAAAACAATGTTCTAAAAAATATATTTTGTGAAAATATGCGGCGTTGGTCGAGGGATTTAAAATTTAAATTGCTTCGTGTTTGATTATTGAACACGCAGCCTAATTTTGATACGATGAATGAGAAATTGCATGACATGATTGCGGTGATTTTAATTTAGTGTGAATATATTCATGTTTATATATTTATACGCGACTAGATCAGATTGAACTCAGATACATTTATTCCATATGCAATCGAACAACCCTAGGACTATGTAGAGGAAAATGGTATTGAATATATACTTAGCTCAAGGGCTGTCTAAAATGCGAATTATCCAAGGGTTGTCTAAAACTAAAACATCAATCAATGAGATCAAAGCTCTAATCGATATACTCCAGGGTATCCATAACACATCAACGCCTGAGACACTTAATCGATATCTACACACGGAAAATATCCACTAACAAACAAACGAATATAAGAATTCTCATACGAGGCTTAGGCGAAAGTGTGAGGGAGTCTGAGGACTCTGATCCGAGTCGCACATGCATATTCAAGAGGATCACGCATTCGCTTGAATGCATGTTTATTTTGGAGCATTGCATCACACTAGGTGGAGAGTAATTTACTTAGTGGTGATTCCACCATCGAGCGATACCACCCTGCGAATTTATTATTTCGTGACAGGAAACACTGTGGAGACTACCATCATAGAGGTCATGAAAAGAAAGCCGGTTGTGGCTTTGGTTTAGTGATGCACTGGTATGTCAGAATTTTAGATTTTAATATGTGCTATAAAAGTAAAATTTTAACTCGGTAACTATCGGACATACTGGTATGTTTTATTGATATTTAGTGACGCCCCAAAGATGCCGCTTTTATCCATATTCAGATCATCAAAGGATTATATCAACGCTTTGATGCGCCTTACGCAGCAGGCCATGCAATGGTGCGCTCCCCGCACAGCCGAGATTCTCCTCCCGCCCATTCTTCTCGTTTCAGCGCCGGGTAACCCGACATCCACTTCAGATTCCGCGTGTCGACCATACCAACGAACCCCGGAATGGGGCGCTACACCATTTGGAAATGTAAGTTTTTATTTGTCTTGGGAATTTATATATAATATAAATTTTTACAATGTTTGTGAAAGAGGAAATTTATATATAATACATGTATCGATTAAAATTTTTTTTACAATGTTGCAAATTTAGAATCGAATAACTCCAGAGATGTATGTACCGCTCTCGATGAAAAGATGTACGGCGCTCAATATGACCTTTACATCGATCTACAGGCCTTTTAAGAATTTGAGGTAGTGGTAAGAAAGAAATATTGGTGGATGGAAGGTAAGACTTGTACGAGTTTCCTTTCCTTACCAAGTTTTTTTTCCCTATGATTTAACATGGAAGTGACTAACATTTGTGTGAAATGTTGATAGGAGCTTGCAAGGATGCTCAAGCTTATATAAGCTTCGTGAATCAGTACCTAATTGAATCTCACTCATTTTTCTGGGGTTGCTTATAAATACATAAATACAGCTATGGCTGATAAATGAATGCTTTATAGAAGTATATTAATTATATAATAAGTTGTATTTATCTTCCTCCACCTCATAACCGAGTAATTCAAGTCATTTCCATTGAGCATCATGGATGTTATATGCTCTCTTTGATCGTTGGATTAACATTGATTTTATTTGCTATTTTCATCATTCTGTGTTCCACTTAATGGGTTCTTTTGAGAGGGACCAATGGATTGTTGTTGAGTTAGAGGCAAAGCTAAGCATCACATTGATCTTGTATAGTAAGGCATATTTCTCAACTTTCAGGTCAATAGGGTTGCTTCATATTTGACTAAGATGCATAAGGGCTAGCTTTCTCCGAGATTATCATAAGACCTTTTGCCAATTTCAACCAACTTTTCTTAGATATTAGATTTGGGAGCCAGCACTCCCACTGCAACCCAATATTCAAAGTTCTTCCTATTATGATTTTAAGAGTTGCCTTGTCAGTTTTGATGTTCAGAGACATCTTCCATATCGGGAATGTTCAGTCATTTTCATTTGCTTGGGTGTTCAGAGCTACATTTTGCTGTATAGTTGTTGAGGGGTCTACATTTGATCTAGAGTATACACATTCTGCTCTCTCCTTCATGGTGGATTCTATTGTTTAGAGCCACTTGATGATTAGAAGAGGCATGATAGGCAGACAGTTCTGTATTTCTATCTCCAGCAACACAAACCAAACAGAATTCCAAGGGAGAGAGAAATAAAAGGGCAAAAACAGGTATTCTTCTATTAATTTCCTCTAGAATTCTTCCACGCAGTCCTCAAAACTGAGTTTCCAAAGGAGGGAGACCTCCCGGCCAAATAAAACTCAACATGCAGAAAAAGATAACCTGTGTTAGAGGCGCCAGCCCAGGGACTTCTAACAACTCCAAAATCCGCACACCCCTAACACACCTCCAACCCCTCCTTTTCAAGACCCCACAGAAACCGTTACCCCATGTTCCAATTGCACATCTTCCTTGCTTCCATGTGCCCCTCTCTCTCTTCTAAAATACACATACCAAAATGGTGATCAGGCTTGGATTCCAGCAGTCCTTTCTTCCATTAATATTTTGGGTCTTTCCTTAATAAGGTATATTTTCAGTAGTTTGGCATATAAAGCCATTATTGATTTGGTTGATATATTTTTTAGGTCGGTCCATTCAAAGCAAATTTTCTTGGTTTTGGTGTTTAAAGCCACATTCTACAGTATAGAGTTTACATTTGATCCAGGGTTTGCATATTTACACTTGCCTTGATGGCCAAATCTATTTTTTTTGAGACACTTCATGATTAGAGTTTATATTCTTTTGTTTTGCATTAAGAGTCCTTATTCATGATTTGATCCACAGGGGTTTTATTTTATTGAGCCATTCTTCTTTGGAAAGGTTTCTTGTTGGTTATAAATTTTGTTTTATGACTGTTCTGAGCAACTATGATTAGAAATTAAAAAAAAAGAAAAAAACGTTTTGAGTTTTCTTCTGCCACCAAAATTTATGAAATTGTTTGTATTCTAGGAGGGTTTCTCATTCAGTTTACTAATCTGTTGGTTCTGGGTGGTGTGTCTATTTTCATTTATTTATTAAGTAGAAATTCATTAATTGGAAGAAGTATAGACTTATTTCTTGCCCTTTTCCTCATGTCAGATACTTCCATGTTTATTTCTTGGATTAAGCCTTTATTTCCTTTAATATGTAGGTTTATGAATTCTTTGCTTTTGTGTGCATCGATTCCCAGGCTACATTATTTTGTTCCACAAAGTTTGTCTTTGCTCCAAAAGAGGTACATTTTAACTATTACAATGTAAATAACTTGGGGTCTTTGTTCTTTCCTCCCTGCCCCCTGCATTTTCTACGGATTGCCCCTTCTAGAACTGTCCAACCTTGGAAATCCCTGCATAGGAAGCTTCTTGTCTGGGTGATTCTACTTGATGTGTAAAACTATTGATGGGTGACAGAAAGATATTTAGGTTCCTTCTAATCATAATTCGGGGTCTTATGCTCAAGAACATAAGCGCATTCCATGAAAAAGTATCATAATTATGTAAAACAAAAGAACAACTGTTCATTTATTTTATCAATACCTTGCAAATCATAATACCTATTGTGATGCATTGATTTTCTTTATTAAAGAATTCTAAATGACTGATGAAGATATTTGTAGCCCTCAGGTTGATGGCAGCAAAATCGCCAATAGAACTTTATGAACACTAAAGAATCACACACTCACCAAGTTATTACGAGCCTAAATGGTGATGTATTCACTAATTTATCATGCCAATCTATATCCAAAACTATCAGAATACGGGACAAACCATCTGCCTCTATGGAGTTAAAAATAACTTGCTTGTTTTATATATCGAAAAAATCAGAACTTGTAATAGGAAAAATGTGTCCTTACTGAAACTATACCAAGAAACATATTCTTTGTAAAGTAAATAATGATATTTAATAATACAACAGCTCTGACTGTATCGTAATAATAACAACTTTCCTTTTTAAAGTAGTTACAATTTTGCTGCAGGTGGAGCTGCTGCGGCTAGTGGCTTGTTCTTTGCCGATCGTGTGTTTGAAGTAAATGTAATTTTTGCTTTTCATATTTTGTTGTTTAATCTAGTCATCAGACTTGATGAGAATGGATGACGTTAGAAGAAGTGAAAGCAAGGGTGTTTCAACTTTAAAAAAATCAACTAGTTAACAACCGGCGATTTTAACTTTGTAAAAATGTGGAAACCAGAAGTATTACTACGAAAGTTTTTGATGATAGCCACTCACTTGGGTTTTTTTTTTCAAACCTATATAAATTGGCATTTTTTTTTATTTAAAAACTATTTTTGAACCAAAAATATATAATCTTCAAATTTAGAAATTTCAAACCATAGAAGCACTAATTTGTTTTTTTTTATTTTTCAAACTATATTAAATGGTATTTTTTTAATTTAAAAAGAGACTATTTTGGGAAATTCAAAAAAACTCAAATTCAGGGAAATTTCTAACTCTATAATAAAATGGCTGTTATGTTTGAAGCTTCTCATGCTAACTCTTTTTTACAAGTTTATGAAAGCATATTGATAACACAACTCTTATAAAGAAAAATATATTAGTGGAACATAACCTCTTGGGCAAAAGATTTCCTTGCTCATGATGAAATGATATTACAAACTTAAAGAATGCTTATGAGTATAAAAGATCCTTGCACAACTTTAAGAGCTATTGTCATATCAAGGTCAAGGGCTTCTTCCAAACCAAATAATATTTTTTGGTCGAATAAACCACTTCATTTGTTGGATAATCTTAATTTAAATTATTATGTTTTTCAATTATTTAACAATTTCTTTTTTCAAAAAAGAAACTAAATTTAGCACATGATCTCATTTGGTAATGACAAGAAAAATGAGGAAAGTAAAGTAGTGCTAAACTTAAGAAATTATTCTTATTTTATACTTCAAGCTTAGTTTATTTATTTAACCTATTTATATAAAAATACAGTAATTTAAGAATATGTAATTTTTAAAATAATTTTATTTGTATTTAATTTTAGACTTTTTCATAGGATGATTAAATATAAGAAATTTATTTTTTATATACTATTCCTTTGATACTTTACTTTTTAATTGGAGAAGCCAACAAAACCTTATAAATATACCATTGCATGTAGATTGTAGTAGGTGGTGAAAAACTAAGAAACCTAACTGACCAAAAGCCAAATCAAAATTCAATCGAAATTAGATCGCATTGTTTTGCCTGGCTAGTTTTTTGTTTTACAAATCTGGGTTTTGGTTTACAAAATATAAACGGGTTTCGCTTAACCACCCAATATATATATATATGTATATATATATATATATACTTTTTTCTTCAAAACCAAACACATAGGTAGTGATTTTTTGGATTTGTTTTTTCTATTGAAGGTTAAAACATGGTTAATAAAAATCACAATTATCTAACTTCACGTTTTATACATTATTTGTGGATGTATTATAAAATGCACTAGTGTTATGAGATTGCAAACAAATAGATTGTATTCATTTTTTTTTCTTTGCATTTTTTATTATTGGTGACAATTTTGTATTTTGAACTTTAATATATGATTATAGAATCAAAATTTATTTTTAATTATGGTTAATCAGAAAACTGTTGTATATGGTTAATCAACAAATGTTAATCCAAGATCTGTTATCTATTAATATTAAGTTTTGGCTATATAAACAAAACTGCCGTTCATGTTCATTATTTGCGCCATGTTAATCCAACCTCGGCCCTTGTTAAAGGAGAGGTCAACAATCAATATAAAATATTAGCTATTTTTCTTTAATATCTAATATTCTATTACCTTGACATAATGATGAATAGGATTTGATCAAATAACTTTCGCTTGATTAATCCTCATTATCTGGAATCAAACAACCCGAAACCCACGAAGTTTTGTAGCTCTCTATGCTAACCCCTTTACAAGTTGCTTGGGCGATAATGAACACAACTCTTATGTTAAAAATATATTAGTAGAACATAACCTTCGCAAAAGATTTCTTGCTCTATATGATAGAAATATTATTGTGCACAACTTTAAGAGCTATTGTCATGCACGAAAGCCCATTATTTTCCAAAACCAAATAATATTTCTGCCAATAAAACCAATTCATTTGTTGATAATCTTAATTCTAAATTATTATGTTTTTTAATTGTTTGAAATGTAATTTCTTTTTTTTAAAAAAGAAACCCAAATTTAAAGACATTATCTCACAAGAAAATGATAAAAGAAAAATATAAGAAGTAGTTAACTAACTCACTATTCTTATTTTATACTGCTTTATTTTATTTATTTTAACTTATTTATATAAAAATACAGCAATTTAAGAATAAAATTTTAAAAAATTTTATTTGTATTTAATTTTAGACTTTTTCATAGGATGATTAAATATAAGAAATTTGTTTTTTATATAAATATTTTTTCTTCTTCATATTTTTACTTAATTGAAGCCAATAGAAACCTTATAAATATACCATTGCATGTAGATTGTGTAGGGGTGGGGTAAAACCTAAGAAATCGAATTAAATCAAAAGCCAAATCAAAATTAATCAAAATAGCTAATCGCATTGATGTTCGGTTTAAGTTTTTGGCTTTTGCAAATCTCTCGGCTTTGGTTTACAAAATATAAAAATCATGGTTTCAAGAACTAACCGAATATATATATATATATATATATATATATATATATATATATATATATATATATATATATATATATATATATATATATATATATATATATATATATAATAAATTCTGCAAATCCTGTGTATTTTTTTTTTAAATATTTTTCCATAGGTAACCTACAACAAGCTATATAATAGCCTCTATTCTACGCATACTCAAGCATGTCACTCAATTATCAAGAATGACACATAATAGCATTTCATCTGGTGATCAGAATTAGTGCACTTATGCAATGATCAACTTTTCAGAAACTATGTGGGCACCAAATGACATCCACAGGCATATGGTTAGATTCTAGACTCAGAGAGATTTCCATAGACTCTAAGAATCGCATAAAACGAACCCTCGACGAGGAAGTTATGATCATCCGGTTACGCGAGCTCATTCCCTAAACGAGGTTACCACAAAGGAGGTCACCGCCAAAAAGAGGCCACTTCGCCGATATTTGAGCAACAAATGCTGTCATCCATGCGCGTAATGCACTATACCAAGAAAGCTCGGCATAGAGCGGCGAACCGAAACGGAACTTTACAAGGTGTGCTATGGTCATCCGAAGCTTACGCTTCACATGAGCAAAGGATCGACATGTAACCGACAGGTACTCTATTGTATTTTTAATCTCTTTCGAACACAATATGAGCTCGATTGTATTGAGCCATATATGGATGGATCACCCAAATGATTTATAGCCTATGAACGCGCAAAATGCACTTTGACAAGAGTTATGGTCATCCGGTTGGGTACAACCAGCCTATTCCTCATTGAAGCCATGAAGAGCCTAGCCAGAGGTCACCTTTCGGCCATGAGCCTCAGCCTTTGCCTAAAGAGGTTAGTCATCCAAGAGAGCTGGGCTAAGAACACAGCTCTCATCCAAGAGGTCAACTCTACTGTATGAGCCTGGGCCGCCCAAAGAGGCCGCCTCATCCCAAGAGAGCTTCGCTGTAAGAGGTTAGCCTCTGGGCCAGAAGAGCCTGGGCCGCCCCAAAGAAGTCAGCTCATCCCAAGAGGTCAGCTCGGCCAGAAGAGGTCAGCTTTGCCCAAAGAGGTCAGCTCGGCCAGAAGAGCTCAGCTCTGCCCAAAGAGGCCGCCGGCCGAAGAGCCTCTACCATAACTCATTCTTCGCACTTTCCGCAAAAGGCCATGCAACTCAATGAGGTCCGATTTAGGGTGGATTCAAAGCCTACATCAAGCTTACTGATGGGGCTACAATATACCAGAAGGCAACAGGTCCAAATTCCCTTTAATTCCCAACAAACAATCAGTCTTAAAGTTCTGCTAATACATAGGATCGAAATAGAGCGACTTCCTATATCGGGGACGCAATCCACACATCCCCTGAAGGCAAGACACACTTACCAAATTGTATTAAACATATAATCTGTTTAATTATAATTTATTTACATCACAAGTACAAAATTTTGACAACAAACAGCTTAAAACAAAAACTAGGGTTTTCTACCTAGAAATTTTACAAAAGAACACAATAAGCCCTCTTAGGTCTTCCTCTCAACTAAGACCTCATGAAGTGCCTTTCTTCGTGTGTTCCCACCTGAAAGGCTGAGTTTTTCCTTGACAACTAAAGGAGCTATGCTCGTGAGAGAAAGTCTCCTACAAGGGCTACCCCCACCTTAAGTGCACATTCAATGACATAATCCATAAAATCATTCGCCAATGTACCATATAAAATATGCATATCTTGGTATGAATGTCTATGTCAAGGCCGATTCGGCGCACGGTAGTGGTGATGCGTAATCAGGCCTTGTAATCCTAAGCCCACGCTCGAGTCAAGCTACCGCAAGATAATGGTCTAGTGGTCGAACACGGGATGGGTTTTCTTCGCATTAAATGATCTTTTGAGTGAATTAAAAATGGTGAATTTAATTTGATTTTATGTCGGTAAAACAAGGTCGGGTGGTTTGCAAACTGAAAAGAAATAAAATAAAATGTGGGGTTAGAACTCCTTGAAGTTTCGGCCACCGGTTAGGCCTTGCCAACCAACATGTCCCCGGCCTTTTTCCTCGTATTTGGGAGCATGACATAGTCATTTTCCCGAACCGATCTTCATTTAGCTTTAAAAACCTAGACCCCATGATTTTCCCTTTCAAAACACAAAGATTTTAACCTGGGCAAAAATATTCCTAACAAGATATCATATTCCTCGTAAAAAACTCCACTTCACAGTTGGACTAATAGGAACAACTAACCCGACAACGTAGATCTAGTGATAAGCATCCAATCAGAATCAAAAGCTTGCTAAATACATGTCGCTGAGGGTGTGCCTAGAAGATTTTAACCTAAGGTGAGAAATAGAACATAGTCACTCATAATGCGTATGCGAAAAACAAGAGGACAATATTTTTACCTTCAAACATTCACCTGCACCCTCCTTCAAGGAGGAAGAGGTCTAGTTGGCAATCCTCCGAGCTGTCATCCTCGAGGAGTGTTCGTAGCCAAGAAAGTGAGAAAAGAGAGAGAGAAGAGAGGAAAATCTGAACAAAAGCCGCCGCGGAACTCGAAAGATTAAAGTTAGGGTTGATAAAAATCTATAAGTTGGCTTTATATAGCCAACCTCAATTGTGTGAAATACCAAAAACAAAAATATAAGATTACAATGTAATATTAATATGGGAATTAATCAAACGAGGTCGCTTTGAACTCAAAACATCGAAAACACAGGGGCAGGAATTTCGCTATGCATAGTGATTTTCGCTATATACAAGAAAAATGCAAGAAATAGCGAAAACCAAAAATTTCGCTAGGAATGTAATTTTTGCTAGCTAATAAATTTCACTTTTTTCAGCTTAGCGGTACCAGGTATATGAATTTAGGATGCTGCTTATGCATGCATCCTCGCCATGATAGCAAACCCAAAGGCCAACCACTGTTTCGCACCGCGGCCGTCGTCCACTACATCCCGCAACCCGGTCGCGGCTATTTTTCTTCACCCTCTCCCGCTTGAAATTCTTCATTCCTCGGCTTGCTGGAAATTGATATGAGACTATATGAAATTTATGAAATCAACTGACTTTGGTTATGATTGAGATTGACACGAAAATTTGGCCTCACCTTTGCAAAAACTACAAAAATGGGCCTGAATGCAATTAGAAATGTAATAGAGACCCGAACATGTCAATTGGGTTAATTATAAATACTAGTACATAAATGTGCTCAAAACCTATTAAAAATGTGAGTTCAAAATAGCATTGGAGCTAGCACCAATCACACTCCTTAACCTACACATTGCTGGGGGTCCCTTTAGCAATGCAAGAAGAAAATAAAGAGAGAGCATTCAAAATGATAACAAAATAATGTCTACAAAATTATATTTCAAAAAGGTCAGAATGGAGTGTTCTTCTAACCCCAAGTAAGAATAATCAATGCCGTGGTCCAATAAATCTACTGCGATATACAAAATTGAGCATCAAAAGAGTCTCCATCTCGCTGAATCAAACTTAAACTTCCACCAAAACCAAGGTTATTCGATTAGCTCTCAACAATAAACCGTCAAACTGACTCTCCCAACCTAGCTACGCCATGACTCAAAGATGCTAATCAACCTAAATAGATCAGGACCCACCTCTTATTCCACAATTCTTTTATATTAGAGAGGAATGCCAAGAATCGACCTCACCAAAGTCCATGTAACGGATCACCGATGACTCCAACCAATTAAGGCTTAGGCACCAAGTCATGAGGATCTTCGACCACTAACTCTTTTGTGTTTTAATTCCTGACTTCGAATGATTTCGAGACTCCAGCACCTATAACTTGCTAAACCCACCCATCTACTCTATGTAGCGAGCACAAAGTCGGTGACTCCCGACCAATGAAGGTTTAGGGCACCGGATTTAAAGGAGCCAGCCATATACCCCTGACCGTCGTTTCAAGGCAAAGCATTGTGAATTTTTATTCTTTTTATTTTCTTTTCTTTTGGAAGACGATGGCCTTCTTTTTCCATGGGTCCCACCCATTAAAAGTGGCTGGCCAAATCGAAACTAGCAAAAGCTATGCAAAGTAAAGGAGGTCACAGAGTTTTCACCATCATTGAAACCCAATGTGCCGTGTGTGGTTAGCTAAAGGTGGAAGAAAAAGGCCGAAATCAATAAGAATTCAACTAATAATTCACTCAACCAAGCATGGAACCAATCTAACATCAAATAGAATTGACAAAGTTTAAATTTTCCAACTCAAAGTAAAGTAAACCATAAAATTTTCAGTTGTAAAAGCGAGTCCAAATTTTGAAAAAGTAAGTCTGAGTATAACAAACTTTATAGAAGGGGAACCCAACAAGCCACTAAACATCACAAAATGGGCTTTCACAAAATAGTATGAAAGAATAAATACAAAAGTCACTTCCTTCGATAACTCTCCCCCCAACCCAAACATCTCGATGTCCGAAATGGGGCTCGGATTGGAAAATTAAAGAAGGAAGTGTTACCTCCTTGATGAGATGTGATCATTGCTTGACAGGAAACTTCTGCTTCTTCCATCGATTAATCTTATTCACTGTCAGTTTTTAAATGAACAAGGTTAAGAAAAGAGAGGAAAAGCGACTAATTGACCATTTTTAAAATTACACTTTCATAATAATCTCAAAATGTTCTTTTGGCCATATTTGGATTCTAATTCTCTAAGCTTTAACGTACTAAGAACGCCTCAAACCGGAGTTCGACGAAAAGTTATAAATAACAAAATTTATTAAAGTAAACGATAATGAAAATTTTCGCTAGCTTAGCGAAATTTCGCTAAGTTAGCGAAAATTTGACATAGTGAAAATTTCGCTATGTTTGCGAAATTTTCGCTATGTCTAATAGCGAAAATTTTTGAATTTTTTTTGAAAAATCAAATAAAATAAATAATAATAATAAAAAATAAAAAAAATAATAATAAAAAAAAAATTTTATTTATTTTTTTATTTTTATAAAATAAACATTTTTAGAGACAAATTTTTTTTAAAACAATTTTTAAGAGACAATTTTTTTTAATTTAATAAAAAAATAAAATAAAATAAAATAAAAATTAAAAAAAAAATTGAAAACACTGTGCATTTCTTAACTCCTAGCTAAGATCATGATTTCGCGAGTAAGGTAGAATTCGCTTAGCTAGCGAAAATTTTCACTGCTTAGCGAAATTTCGCTAGCCTAGCGAATTGATGAGCAGAGCAGCGAATCAAAATTCGGCTACATACAGCCCCGCTAGCTAGCTAATTTTCTTACATAGCTAAAATTCGCAGATTGTGAATTTTCGCTATGATTGCCAAATTTTCTCCCGCTCTCTCGATTTTCAACCTGCGCTCAAAATTTGCACAAAAACAAAGAAAAAATTACTAACAAAAATTGGGAAAATTGCGTAAAAGCAAAATTAATTTAAACATAAATTAACTAAAATTAGATAAAATCTAAGAAGAAAAATTGTCTAAATTAAAATAAAATACACAAAATAAAAATAAGATGCAAAAATTAAAACAAAAAGTGGGGGAGACTGTGTTCCCCCCAAACCACTTCCTTAGGCTTTGAGTGTTGGGCTTGAACTCAAGTGAGCTCAAAATTCGGGGTTCGGTGCTCCAAACCGAACCTAAGACCCGACTACATTCACTATGCCATGGCATGTGCGGCTACACAGTTTCTTGAGATGGTGGCAAAGGTCCGCATGGCCACTAATCTCGAAATGTCAGACAGCAATGAAGTGGACTGCATGGTTTTGGGAGTGGCAAGCCGCAGTTTCGGGTTTTCTACGTGTGGGCACATGTACACCACCGGTAGGGCTGTAGGTGTCTGCATTGGCAGCCAAGGTTCACCTCGTGGGACTTGGTTGAAGGACATGCTTTTGGGGCTCTTCCACTATTTCTTTCCCACTACTCTCCTCAGCCAACATTAGGGAGGTTTCTTCTTTCTTCTCCCATGGACAGACAACATCACACATATATGAGGATTCAACCAATCCTTCAGATAATTCAATAAAATCCTCTATAAGCTCCTGGTGTGGCTGTTGTTCACTCTGCTCCTCTGTCATTATGTCAGTCAAGCACCATCCTTATGGATCTTCTTCCTCTTGATGAACAAGCTGATTGGTGAGCTTTGAGATGGATTCCTGCAGGATGTCCAATTTTTTATCAATTTCACTTTGGAACCCATCCAATTTCTTGTTCAGTGAGCTCTCATCGTGTCAGCTCGATTAGTCGGGATGGCCACTGCCCTTGCTCCTCTATGAAATTATCAACTTGTTTGCTCAAGTTCGTGGATGGCTCGCTCAATAGGGACGGGTCAGGTTTGTCGGCCGAGAAGGCATAATATGGAGGTTCGTGAGGTGAATATTGTGGAGGTCTCGTTCTATGAGGAATTTGTGTGATTCCAACTATGGTTGTAAGCACTACCATATGGTGAACTCATCTATTGGTTTCTATAGTCCTCACATGTATGCTCTAGGGTTTCTCTCCACAGGTACTCATCATTGTTCTCCTCTTCCATTTGGTCACCAAACCCACTCGAAATGTAATCCCAGATGGGAATATGGCACACAAAAACAAATTTCGCAAAGAAGAGCTTTTTTTTTTTTTTTTTTTTTTATGAAATGAAAAGAAAGTAAAAAAATGACAATGAAATATAAAAGAAATTCACCAAAACTCGTGGATGAGGATCGCCATGTTCCACAAACACAAATGCACTCGCACCATCCCCGGCAACGGCGCCATTTGATTCGTACACGGTAGGTGATCCCAATCAACAAAATTTGTATCCTTTATCTCTCCTATCGCCGTAGTCAAGCTACCGCAAAGATAGCGGTTTAGGTCTAACATGTGGATGGGTTTTCTTCGTACAAATGATTTGAGGAAGCCAAAAATGGTGAATTTAATTGGATTTTAAGGTGGTGATAAAACAAGGTCGGTGGTTTGCAAACCGGAATTTAAATGAAATAAAATGTAAAATAGAACTCCTTGAAGTTTCGAAAGCCATTGCTTAAGGTCCCAGCTAACCGAGAGGTCCCTTGTTCATTTCCTCACGCTGGGAGGATGACATATAGTCATTTCCAACCGGGATCTTTCATTTAACTTTTAAAACTAAACTCCTAATAATTTCTTGCAAACATCACATATCATGTCCCCATAAGAAAAGGCCACCTCACTCATCCAATATCCAAAATCAATGAGTCTCCAAATTTTGACTAAACAGTAATCCACCAATCTAAAAAGAGAATGTGCTTTTACGATTTGGGTGGATGCACTGTTAAAGTGAAAATCTAACCTCTTAACTCCAATACCTCGTTGGCTCGTAAATGGCAACTACTGGTAGTGTATCTAAAGCTAAGCATCACACTAAACCCCAAAAGCTTGCCAAGTATCGGGGATCAAAGAAAGTACATCAAAAAGTTTTAAACCTAGAGTTATAAATTTAGAAACCAAATGTAAAAACTCGTCAAGGTGAAAACAGGAACCACCTAGCAACCTTCTCGCAGATCCTGCTCCCCAAGAACCTTCCACTTCACTTCAAGGAGGAAAGGGTTTTAGCGCTCATCCTCCAAGTCATCCTCGGGAGGGTGTTCGTACCAAGAAAGTGAGAAAGAGGAGAGAGAAGAGAGAAAACTGTAAACCTAAAGAGAAAAGCTAGTGATGTACTGAAAGATTAAAAGTTAGGGTTACAAATCTATAAGCTGGGCTTATAGCCAACCCAATTGTGTGTGAAATACCAAAAATACCAAAAATATAAGATTACAATGGGGACAATATGGTAATTAATCAAAACGAGGTCATTTTGAATCAAAAACATCAAAAACACAGGGGCAAGAATTTCGCTATGCATAGTGATTTTCGCTATATAGCGAAAATTTCGCTATATAGCTTAAAAATGCAAGAGCGGAAACAAAAATTTACAGACAGCATTTTCGCTAGCCAGCTTAAATAGTTTAGCGAAAATTTATGCATACGTAGTTCTTTGATTTTTCGCTTACAGCACAGCAATCTCTAAGTGATAGCGAAACCGTGCATAGCGAAATTCACTGCTCCTTCATCCCGCGATCGCCGCTCCATCGCATCCCGCAACCTCGTCGCTTTGCTATTTTTCTTCAATTTTCTTCCCGCTTTGAAATTCTTCATTCACGGTTGTTGAAATTGATATGAGACCATATGAAAATTCGATGGAAATCAACCCGACTTTTGGTTATGATTGATTGACACGAAATTTGGCCCCAATTCCCCTCGCAAAACTACAAAACAAGCCCCTGAATGCACCAATGCAATAAAGGACCCCGAACATGTCGGCTGGGTTAATTATAACAATTAGTACATAAAATGTGCTCAAAACCTATTAAAAATAGAGTTCAAAATAGCACATTTTGGGCACTAATCACATGCCCAGTCCTCACTGACTCTCTCATACATGCAATTTTCCATGTATGAAAAATAGTTTCAAAACAAAAGCTTTTTGTTTTTGGAACCCACTAAGCAACCTCTGATATCTGACAACCCTCTGAATATTTTACACACTTGGACAACCCTCCGAATAGTAAACCACTGGACAATCCTCCGAGTATCAAACCACTAGACCATCTCTGAGAACCCCTCATTGACAACCCTCAGATTGACAAATCCTCCGAAGAGGCAATTTCGGATTGACAACCCTAAATCACCAAGCATCGGACAACCCGAATACCCATTTTATTCATGCACTCACACCGATTCACGCGATGACCCCGCACATGCAATGATAATAACATCGCATATCATCTCATGTTACATGCATGATGTGGGAACTACATGCAACACTCATAATACATGCTTCATTAATTAGCATCAATGCTAATATATAACAAGCATGCATATATTAACATTATTTTTTCACACAATCTGCATCTTATTCAAACAAGCAATAACACATAAAACCGGATTTCAATCTCCAAACTCGTAAAACAAAGATGCACGCACACAACCAAGATCATCCCGTCGTATCCCAAACTATAAGACAACACCGCTTCCGTGAATCGCAGCTTCAAAACTACACCGACCCTTAAACTGGCCTAACTAACAACAATTTATCGAAATTATTCTTTAAACCAGCCCACTACTCCTAAGAACTCGCTCATGGCCATTTCATGGCCTTAAACAAAGACTAACCGCAGCAGGAGAACTCTACCTCTCGGGCGCCAGATCCGCTCACCGTCGCACCTCCGGCTTGTTAATCGCAGAATCTGTCGGTTCTCTTCCTTATCGCTGTCTTTCTTCTTCTTTCTTTTTCTTTTTTTTCCTTTCCTTTTTCTCTCCTCTCTCTCCCGAACAAATCGCTTTAGGAGAATACTTTATCGTGTAACACCCTTCCTTCTCTCCTCATGACATAGCATCTCCACATGTCATCTATGCCCACTTTCCCACCACTATCCTCTCATGCAAGATAGAGTGTGACACTTGGCTTCACCCAAGTGCCAAGTGTCTCTTCTCCTTCGGGGTGCCACATGGCATGCATCTTCATGCCACGTGTCACCCTCTCATTCGCCCTGTCATTCCCGGAATACATGCAATTCCGACCTTCTCGGAATTCGACGAAATTCGACTATGTACTTAGATTTCGCGAGACGAACTCAACGGTATGTCCCGCGTCGTCATCCGAGATCTAGAGAAATTCCCAGGTTTGCAACCCGTGTCTATCATTTTACTTTATTCGGGGTCTCACATTCTTCCCCCCTTAAAAGAATTTCGTCCCGAAATTCACACACACATATACATTCAATCACCTGCATATGTAAGCCTATTTAAATGCCAATGACTAAACCGCTGCATCTGGCCCTCAAAGAGGAAAGGATATCCGTACGCATTGTGTCCTCACGCTCCCATGTTGCCTTCTCCACTCCTCGTTGCTGCCACAACACCTTCACTAGCCTCACGCTTCGTGGCGCAAAAACCCGCTTCCTACTATCCATACACGCATAGGTCCCTCCCTCGGCTGGGTCCCATCCGCATCAATAACAAGCTCACCCCACCCACTACATGAGCCGGATCCGGAGGTACTTCTAGAGCAGTCATGGAACAATTTCATGGACACCTGATAAACTCGGCGGTAATGCTAATCGATATGCAACTGCCCCTACCTTCTCGAGTACCTCAAAGGGCCCAATAAACCCTTGGCGATAGTTTCCCTCGCTTGCCGAATCTGACCACTCCTCTTTTAGGCATCACCTTTAAGAAGACATGATCACCCGCCAAACTTGTGAGGTCGCCGCTATCTACACCTTCTGGCTGCTTTGAGCCGTGGGAGAAGGCCTCCCAAGACGTAGGAATTCACTTTCTGGTGTCTCGAATCAAGTCAGACCCGCAGGGAGCTCTTCCACTCCGTCCAACAAATCTGAGATCGACATGGCCTCCATATAAGGCCTCATAAGGTGCCATCCGTATGTCGCCCGATAACCGGCTGCTTGTAGGCGACCCTACCAAGGGAAAATGCTCTTCCGCCCACCCTGAAATTCAGGACGCATGCTCAACATGTCCTCTAAACCCAGATAGTCCCTCCTCCGACCGACCATCCAATTGCAACAAAGCAGGCTCATCATCAATTACGTCCCCACGGCCTTCCCGGAAACTCTTCAAAAGCAGCCGTGAACCCGGGATTTCGGTCCAGACACATATTGGTACCCATGTAACCTAACAATCTCTCGTGATATACCCACTCCCTCCAAGGTAAAGGCCATTCCGCACGACTAGGAAATGTGCCGTAATTAGCGAGCCTGGGCCTACTAGCGACCCACACCGCATCATGTCTACACGATGTTCGCGGTGCGAGTCACAAAGTCCATCGTGACATGCCTCACCTCCACTCCGCTACCTCCAATGGCCGAGTAGCCCAAGAGGGCCTTTGGTGCCCGGCCTTACCTCGTTGACATGTGAGAAACCGTCGAATAAAACTCTAACGGTTCTTCATCCCGCCTCCACACACATCGGGCGACGAAGATCTCGATACATCTTCGTGCCACCTGGGATGTGACCGCAACGAGAGCAATGGAACTCCCCGAGATCTCCTCTCTCAACTTCTATCAACCTGGGACCACAACTCGCCCCCCGCATCAAGACGCTATGTTGCGGATAAATTTAACCTTCATCACCCATACCCGACCGCACCGGGTCCCCGATGGACACCACCATGTCTTGTCCTCGAGACTCAATCACCCCGTCAAGAGGAAGGCTGCAAGCCACTAAACTCCCATGACCCCGAGTCCGATCATCAGACCGTGAACCCGAACTATCCCAATAATCTCAATCATCCGCACTCCCGGAAGCCATACTAGCCGCGACTGCGGACTTCCGACTGAGTGCATCAGCCACCACGTTTGCCTTACCGGGATGGTAATGCAAAGTGAAGTCATAATCCTCTAAATATTCCATCCATCTACGTTGCCTCATGTTGAGGTCCCGTTGTGTAAAGATATACTTCAGACTTTTGTGGTCTGAAAATACCTCGAATTGTTCCCCATATAGATAGTGGCGCCAAATCTTCAAGGCAAAGACGATGGCCGCCAACTCCATGTCATGTGTAGGGTAATTTTGCTCGTGATTCTTCAACTGTCGAGAACCATAAGCCACTACCCTCTCGGACTGCATCAAAACATATCCCAATCCGTCCTTCGAAGCATCACAAAGACACCGAGTACTCTCTGGTATACCCTTTCCTCGACTACTGCAGAAGCCGAAGTGTTTCCCTCCGTTCAATTCCTGGAATGCCCTCTCACACGAGTCATTCCACTTAAACTTGGCCTCCTTCCTGGTCAACTTAGACATAGGTGCTGCTAGCCGGGAGAAATCCTCAATGAACCTCATGTAATATCTAGCCAATCCCAAGAAACTGCGTATCTCGAAGACCGACTTCGGCCTCTCCCAACTCATAATAGCCTCAACCTTCGTGGTTTACCCCACACACCTCGGTCGCCACGACGTGTCCCAGAATTCACTCCCGCAAGCCACAATTCACACTTTCGACTCCGCATACAACCTGATGGTCTCTCGTGGTCTCGAGAATCGACCAAGTGATCCCTTATGATCCTCCTCGTCTCTCGAGTAGATCAAGATATCGCTCCATGAAAAACTACCATAAACCGGACGGCAGAGGTGGAAGACCCTATGCATGAGATCCATGAATACTGTTGGTGCATTCGCTAATCCAAGGGCATCATCGGCGAAACCGAAATGCCCATACCGGGCGCTTTGAACTCTATCTTAGGATATCTATCTCCCCTAACTCTCAACCGATGGCATCTGGTGCGTAGATTCATCTTAGAGTACATCCGCGCCCTCTCAATCGATCAAACAAATCATCAACTTCTGCGAAAGGATATCGAGCTCGACGCTACTCCCTGCTGAATCCGTTTAGTCAATGCACAATCAAAGGGTCTTATCCTTTTTCTTAGCAAATAGAACCGGAGCCCTGGGTAAAGTGCTCAAATAATGAAACCCTTGTCCAAGAATCCTCGTATCCGACCTTGAGTTCGGCAACTCAACTCGCGCCATCCTACGTGGAGTCATAGAACGGGCGACGCACTGTGTGCGTAGCTCAACGACAAAGTCTACATCCTTCGGGGAGGTAATCCCAGAACTCGTCTGGAAAACATCCTCAAACTCACATACCCGAGGTAGACTCAAACCCTGTCCTACCTCGTCCTCCAAGGTAAGGCTTACTAGCCAACCTATCAACTGTCCATGCCACCTAGAGTCATACACGCCGAGGTAAAGCACTCATGCTTATCCCCCCCGAATGTAATACGATCATCCCGTGTAGGCAGTAACCCTCCTACGATCACAATCAATGACGACCCGGTGTGCCGTCAACCAATCCATGCCAAGAATGACATCAAAGTTCGATATGTCCATAACCCGAAGATCCACCGTGAGTAGAATCCCAGAGATCTCTAACTCATAATCCCGACATATCTGATCAATCCTCACCCTAATTCCTATGGGAGAACTCACATGCAGCGGCTTTTCCAAAGATTCAACCTTTAATCCCAGAACATTCACACAAGATGCAACAATAAATGAATGAGATGCACCAGAATCAAACAATACTTCGCCTTATAAAAAGTAGAAAGAGAACATACCCCGTATAACCGACTCTGATTCGTGGCTCGCTCAGGGTGTGGCGGGTGTAAACACGCCCGGGTCCCCGGGGGTCCCTACCGTGGTCCCCGCCTTGACCTCGACCCATGCTTTCGCCCCATCCGCGAAACAATCGTGCCCGTGTCGCACCCAGTGATCGACATCCGCCCCTCGGCCCCATGCTAGGGTAAGAAGGAACATACTGTGTCTGAGTGTGTCCTGACTAATGATCAATCGAGGTGTCCCATGACCGGGATCCGTTTATGGGCAATCCCGCCTCATGTCCAAAGCCGATGGCAATGTGATACATGTCATCGATCTCGACCGCTGGGAGCCCCGATCCGCTGCCCGAAAAGCCGCGGGCCTGGTCCCGAAAAACCCTCATGGAATGTGTCCTTGCTTTTTTCCCGAGCTCGAAGAAGGCTGACCCTCCTTCCTCTTATCACTAGCACCCGTGTCTCGGATGCTCCGGGCATCATCTATCTCTCTCTCTATGGCCAAAGTTGTCCTGACCATAGAATCCATGTCTTGCAGGAGAAGTCCCACAATCTTGCCCCGGATGGACAACTTCAAACCATCCTCGAACTTTCTCACCTTGGCCATGTCTGAGGCCACATAATCACCCCAAACGCCGCTTAACTCTCAGAACTTAGTCACGCACTGAAGATCACATCGGCCCCTTGTTTCAACTCAAGGAACCCCGGATTTTTGCATGTCTAGCAGATGTCGGAAAACTTGCCCATGAAGAGCTCTAAACTCCTCCCATGTCATTGCTTCCAAATTTCTTAAGGCTTTAACCTACCCCAATTATACTGGACTCAATTTAGCCGAAATGAAGCAATGATCTTTGTAACGTCGGAGGTAATCTCCATAGCCTCCAAAACTCTCTCAACCTCGTTTAACCAATGGTCCACCACCATCTGGGTCTCCCTCCTCCCTAAATGCCGAGGATGATGTGCCATAAACCTCTGGAGGTTATTCGGTCCTCCCCGTCCCCCAAATGCACCATCCTGTGCAATGGCAGCAGCTACAACACCCATGGCCTCTACAAAGGCCTGCTGATAAAAAACAGGTGGTGTGCCTCGTGGGCGACCCCTGCGTCCCCTTCCTTGACTTGCCATCTACATAAATCAAATAGCAATTTATTTATTTATTTCTCCAAACCCCTAAGGTTACCTTCTCACCCTAGTGTTCAATACTTCCTATATACTATTCACCAAGCCTATAATTCACATAATATATAGCATAATATCATGCAACAATTCATCGACGTACAATGGATGCATGATCTAAACCCATGCCCATTTAGCCCAAGGTAATCGGTACCTAAATTTTCCCGACACTCGAATCACATCGTTAGTATTAAGCGTTCAACACTAGGTCTTTATAAACCTAGGCTCTGATACCAAGCTGTGACACCCCAAATCCCGGGGGTATTTTTTTATTTTTTAAATATTTTTCCATAGGTAACCTATAACAAGCTATATAATAGCCTCATTAACGCATACTCACGTGTCACTCAATTATCAAGCAATGACACATAACAAGCACTTCCTCATTCAACACTCCAAAGAATTAGTGCAACAGCAATGATCAACTTTTCAGAAACTATGTGGGCACCAAATTCTATCCACAAGAATATGGTTAGATTCTAGACTCAGAGAGCTTTCCATAGAGTCCAAGAACGCGCAAAACAAACTTCGGACGAGGAAGTTATGATCATCCGAAGTTGCCGCTGCCGAGCTCATTCCCTAGACGAGGTCGGCTCGGCCAAAGGAGGTCAACTCGGCCAGAAGAGGTCAGCTTGGCTATATTTGAGCACCAAATTCCATTCACAGGCATGTGGTCAGATTATAGACTCAAGAATATTTCCATGGGGAAATCTAAGAACACCTGAAACGGACTTCTCGACAAGGAAGTTATGGTCATCCAAAGCGCCACATGAAAGCAATAGATCATGTAGAATCGGTTGTGTACCTATCAGTTTTTTGTCTCTTTCAAACACAATATGAGCTCATATTGTATTAATCAATATATGTATGGATTCTATACTCAAAGGGATTTACAGAGCTCATAACGCATTTAAACGGACTTCGGACGAGTTATGGTCGTCCGAAAGTCGGCACCCGTTTTGCTCTCGTAGAGCCCTACTTTAAGAGCCCAAATAAAGGAGGTCACCGGTCGTAAGAGCCTCGCCTCCGCCCAAAGAGGTCACCATCCCAAGAGAGCTTGGCCGAAGAGCCCAGCTCGCCCAAAGAGGTCAACTCATCCCAAGAGAGCTGGCCAAAGAGCCCGCCCCACCCCAAGAGGTCACCGGGCCGAAGATCTCAAATCCCACCTAAAGAGGTCGCCATCCCAAGAGAGCTTCGCCGTAAGAGGTCACCGCTCGAAGAGCTCACTCGCCTAAAGAGGTCAGCTCATCCCAAGAGGTCAGCTCGCCGTACAGGCGCCTCCGCCCCAAAAGGTCAGCTCCGCCAGAGAGCTTAGCTCGCCCAAAGAGGTCGCCTAAGTAGAAGAGCTCGACCACACCATCATCTCGCACTTTCCTCGAGTAAAAAAGGCCATAACTGGGTTTAGAGGTCTGATTTGGTGATTTGAAAGCCTACACTGCTTACTCGATGGGGCTATTGCTATTATACCACAAGGAAACAGTCCAAATTTTTAATTCCAACAAACAATCAGTCTTAAAGTTCTGGCAATACATAGATCGAAATGTAGCGACTTCCTATGGTCTCGCGACGCAACCAAACATCCCTCAAGGCAACACTGCTAAATTGTACAAATATAATCTGAGTCAGAACATAATTTATTTACATCACTGGGGTACAAAATTTTGACAACAATCAAATTTTTAAACAAAACTGGGTTTTCTACCTAGAAATTTTATTAAAGAAGACAATAAGCCCTCTTAGATCTTCCTCTCTCAACTAAGACCTCATGAAGTGCCTTTCTTCGTGTAATTCCCAAGATTCGAAAATATTTTTCCCAATAACGGTGAGCCATGCCCGAGGAGAGTCTCCTACAAGGGCTACTCCCCACCTAAGTGCACATGCAATGACATAATCCATAAAATCATTCACACACATTCATATAAAATATGCATATCTTTATATGAATGTCTGGCGTCATGCCCAATCTCATCGACTCTCTCATACATGCATGGCTATGTATGAAAACTAGTTTCAAAACAAAAGCTGTTTTTGAAACCCACTACAACCTCCATATACGATAACCCTCCGTCCTCCGAATAGTAAAACCACTCGGACAACTTCCTCCGAGTATCGAACCAATGGACCATCTCCGAGAACCCCATTGACAACCCCGATAGAGTTCATTGACAAACTCTCCGAGACTCGATTGACAACCTCTCAATCACCATCGACAACCCTCCGAATACTCCATTTTATTCGGCGACTCACACCCGATTCACGCTGGATGACCCCAGGCACATGCAATGATAATGTCATCAGATAATATCTCATGTTACATGCATGATGGAACTACATAACCACTATAATACATGCTTCACACCATCACTCGCATTATATAACAAGCATGTATATATTAACATCATTTTTTTTCACACAATCTGCATGTTATTCAAACAAGCAATAACACATAAAAACTGGATTTCAATCTCCAAACTCGAAACAAAGACACAGCACACAACCAAGATCATCCCGCCCGTATCCCAACCAAGATACGACCGCCCCGTAATCCATACTCAGAAACTACACAGACTCCAGAACCGGTCCCAATCCAACACCTCTATCGAAATTATTCTTTAAACCAGCCCACTACTCTAAGAACTGGCCATGGCTATTTCATGGCTACTCTTAAACAAAGACTAACCAGAGTAGAGAGAACCCCTACTCGAAGTGCAACAGATCCGTTTCACCGTCGCAACTCCTCTCACTATAATCGAGAACCCACTGGTTCTCTTCCTTTCTCCAAGGTTCTTCTTCTTCTTCTTTCTTTCTTTCCTTTTTTTCTCTCCTCTTCTCCCCGAACAAATTGCTTTAGGTGGAGAATACTTATCGTGTGTAGAACACCTTCTCCTTCTCTCCTCACAGACATAGCATTCCACATGTCATTCATGCCCACTCTTCCACCACTCATCCTCTCATGCAAGATAGAAGCGTGACACTTGGTTTCCACCCAAGTGCCAAGTGTCCTCTCCTCAGGTGCCACATGGCATGCATCTTCATGCCACGTGTCACCCTCTCATTCATCCATTTATCACAAAATACGTGCAATTCCGACCTTCTCGGAATTCGACGAAATTCGACTATGTACTTAGATTTCGCGAGACGAACTCAACGGTATGTCCCGCGTCGTCATCCGAGATCTAGAGAAATTCTCAGGTTTGCAACCCGTGTCTATCATTTTACTTTATCCGGGGTCTCACAATATATATATATATATATATGTTTCCTTCGCTTTTACTTTTTTCTTTAAAACCAAGCTTTTATCATTTTCTTCAAAACCAAACATATAGGTAGTGATTTTGGATTTGTTTCTTTATCAGTTGTTAAACATGTGGTTGATAAAAATCATGATTAAAATTATCTAATCTCATACGCTTTATACATTATTTGTGGATGTATTATAAATGCACTAGTGTTATGAGATTGCAAATAAATAGATTGTATTCCATTTTTTTTTCTTTGCATTTTTTTATCAGATTGGTGATAATTCTTATATTTTGAACTTTAATATATAATTATAGAATTGCAAATTTATTTTTTAATTATGGTTAACAGAAAACCGATATATGGTTAACCGAACAAATGGTTAATCGAAGATTTGCTAACTATATTATTTATTAGGTTTTTTACCAGGTAAATAACAAACCAAAGCCACTTGCTTGCTTTTATTTTCAGGTCATGGTAACTTAACCATGCCTACTCCCTACGTATAGAGTCAATGAATCAATGATAAAAACATTAGTCATTTTTTATAATATCTAATATTCCACATTCTCGACATAATGATGAATAGGATTTGATCTAATGACTTTGTCGGATTGAACTTTGTCATATGAACTATCAACCCGAAAACCCACGAAGAAGCTAATGTCGACAACACAACTACTCGTCGCAACAAGTTAACAGCAAAACACGAAAAATAAAGGTAAACCCAAATTGGTATGAAAGAAACCACCTTATTGGAAAAAAAACCCAAATATGGGAAAGGAAATAATGAAAGAGGTAATTTCACTTCAAAAATGGTAAAAAATTCACACATCCTCTCTAACAAATAAGGGCATGAAAGAGAGAATAGAGAGGAGCGGCTAGGGTTTTTAGAAAAAACTTGTCAAATTAATAAAAACAATAAATATCACCTTAATACTTATGACGTTTGCAAAATTTTGATTTAAATGTTGCTATTTAGAAAAAACTATTTGCTGTTAATATACAAAACAAAGCTCATCTTCTTAAAATAATTCTTTACTTTAATTATCATTATATATATATATATATATATATATATATATATATATATATATATATATATATATATATATAGATATATATATTCTTTTTTAAAATTGTAAAATATTTATAATTTATTATCACTTGCTTTGTATTTTCATATTATTGTTTTATAACTTTTTCTCTTCATTGTTACTAAAGTTAAAATTCATTTTAAAGTTATGAACAATATACGGACACTACAAAAAAGATATGAATACTTAAAAATTCTGAATTAAAATAATTTTTGTATTTATAAAATGGTTGATGCGTGATTTTATATTAAAACCTATAGTTGAATCATGATTTAATTGATGGAAATATATTATACTATTGAATTGAGAACTTATAGTATTTTATATATATATATATATATATATATATATATATATATATATATATATATATATATATGATACACAATGCCCAAATTGTCAAAATGTGACAACCGTGTCATTGACAACCACAACTACCGGGAAGACTGGTGGATGTCAGGGAACCAAACACCACACCATCGTGTCCCCTTTTCCGGGACCCATGAGTTAACGAAAATCGGACAGTCTCCTTTGTACGGGGAGCTCTACCTAAAATACAACCTGTATAAAAAACCTAGCAACATGACCCAATATAATACAATTACCTCACTGGTCCAATTATGAGTGAAAGTGGCCTAACCATGCCTACTCATCCACACTACGCGTATCATACAAAGACTAATTTCACATAATCCCTATGATTGACTACAACACTCTACAAATATTACAAATTACAACAAGGTTGTTCCAAAGTATTTTACAATTCTTTACACAAATACAAGCTGAAAACTAGTTTGTTCCAAGATTCTTATAAAATTAATTACAAGCCACAACCCGACTTTTTCAGCACTGCGGTCTCGAGTGAGAGCCATTCCACCCGCATACTCCCGTACCTTAAAGAGGGTCCCACGACCCGGCGAGCAATGCCGAGCAGGTAAACTCCCGGCAAGGGCTACTCCCACCTATGCACATGCAATGCCATTTTCACAATAATCAAACATTCCAAGTAAAAGGCGCTTTACTCTGTAATGCCTACATGCTATGAATGAAGGTCACCACTCATGCCTTTAACACAAGTCCTCACTAACTCCCCACACATGCTTATGCCAAATGTAAACCTTGTCATCGTGTTTCACCTAATGACTTTATCCAAAACAAGCTTTTTGTTTTAAACTCATTGAACATCCTCCGATAAATCAGCGAAATGCTCAATCTCGGGTTCTGACCATCGCCAACCTATGGAATGTGGTGTCTCATATCATGAGACCTATACATGAGTAAAATGGCCATATCAGCCTACATCCATACTACAAAATGTATACTTTATACAAAAAGGAATTAATTTATAATTTTATTTAATTGCAATTTACACAAAAACTGGATCGTCTTTCCAGAATTTACAAAATACAGAAATAAGGCCAGTTTGACCATTTCTTCGCCTTTACGGTCCCAAATGTGTCCCATAATCTCTGGGCTTTATGAGCGCCTCGCTTCCACCAGACTCATTCCACTGGTGGGGATCCTGACGAATGGATGAGCAACGCCAGTAGTGGAATTTTCCTGCCATGGGTTACTTCCCAGAACCTAAGTGCTCATGCAATGGCACACCAAACATTCAAGCAAAACATATATGTTTTACTCAAATGTCTACATGATATGGATGAGAATGTGACCCACCCACTCCCATGTCTCAAGCCCTCACTGACTCCCTCACGCATGCCTAAGCAAAATGTGAGCAAAACATTGTTTTCAAAACAAAATCTTTTTGTTCTCGAAAACTTACTACCGAGATTCCGTAAATATATCGATCATCTCTCCGAGGCGAATCATGGATACCTCCAAATCCAGCCATCGGGTCCTCATCCAAATGAACTGCTTGACAATCTCCCAACACAATTAAAATCTTCCTACATTGAAATTCCTTTCACAATCCTTTCCATTTTCTTTCATGTCATGCACCTCACATCCATACTTAGGTTCCTCACAGAAATGCAATATGCCATTTCACCATAATTGATGTTAATATATTATGCATGCATAAGGTTAACGGTTTATACACAATCAACATGTTATTCATTAACACATAGCAATAACATAAATTAGCCTACATGGGCTAATACACAAACCAACAAATTCATCTGTGCTGGAACCGCCTAACGTGCGATCACACCAACAACACACAATTTTCATGTTACCTAAACAAGACACGATGCACACAACAAGGTCACCATCTTGACCCATCCAACCGGGTACCTCACGGCCCCTTCACAAACATGAACCATTTTGGTTCCAATCATCCATACAACCTCAATAACTAGAAAACCTAGAAACTTTTAGTTTCCAGTTCAAACCCCAACCCACCACAGTCTTGGACTGTGTGAAACCGGTTATAGAAATCCTCTATCCTTCAGTCCCAAGTTTTTGGAACTAAACCATATGGCTCAATGGCTCCAGACAGCCCTACCATACCCAATACAGTAGCCTACAACATGCCATGCAATGGTCATGTGATATCCCGACTATACACATGGACACAACTAAGCAAACTGAACGCTTGGTAAAACACAACATTAAGAAAAGTTGTGATCACCCAATATCCCCCACAGGAACATGTATGCAATCTTGACTCAATGGGATTTCCATAGAGTCCAAGAACACCCAAAACGGAGTTCGGACGGAAGTTGGTGACCCACCGGTTGAAGGTCACACGAGTCGGATCAGCCACACTGAATCGACCGGCCATGGTTGTCCTGACCTGGCCGAGCTTGGCCTAACACCTACTGTACTTCAGGCATATGAATGGAATCTCACTCAATGGGTCACAGGATTCAATAACACCCAAAACGGAGTTCAGATAAAGAAGCATGACCTTCCAAAGCTGGAGGTCTTAATGTGAGTCAAACCCAGCCGAGCTGACATGACTTGGCCGAGGTGACCTGAACTGGCCAGTTTATTTAATCTTGATGAGTCATTTACCGCCCCACAGGCACATGGATATAATTATGACTCAATGGGCTTTCCATAGAGTCCAAGAACACCCGAAACGGAGTTCGGACGAAGAAGTTATGACCTACCGAAGTTGGAGGTCATACGTAGTCAGACTCAGCCTAGCTGAACTGACCTGGCCGAGCTGTCCTGACCTGTCTGAGCTCGGCCTGACACCCACTGTCCTCTGAAGAATACGAATGGAATCTTGACTCAATGGGCTTTCCATAGAGTCCAAGAACACCTGAAACGGAGTTCGGACGAAGGAGTTATGACCTTTTGAAGTTGGAGGTCACACGTAGCCGACCACCGAGCCGAACCGACTCGGGCCGAGCCGTTCCTGGGACTGCCGAGCCTCTACCGACAATCCACCATCCTCCGAAGGGAATATGAATGAAATCTTGACACAATGGGATTTCCATAGAGTCTAAGAACACCCAAAACGGAGTTTGGACGGCTGAGCAAGGACCTTCCTCGTTGAGGTCACATGTAGTCGACTCACCAGAGCTGAATCACCCCGCCAGTTGTCCTGACCTGGCCGAGCTTGACCTGACACCCACTGTCCTCTGAAGGAATACGAATGGAATCTTGACTCAATTATATTTCCATAGAGTCCAAGAACACCCAAAACGGAGTTCGACGGGCTGAGTTAAGACTCCAATATGGAGGTCACATCGAATCGATTCACCGAGCCGAACCGACTTCGCCGAGCGCCGCCCCCATCGGGTTGAGTTTCTGGCCTGACACTGGGCCGTCCTCCACAGAATAAGAATGGAATGTTGGACCTACCGATTTAGAAACGGCGAACACCCGAACGGAGTTCGATCGAAGAAGTTATGGCCTTCAAAGTTGGAGGCCTCACATTTAGTCACCGCTGAAATGACCGGGTCAGGAGCTAATCCCTCCTCGTCACCGAGCCGACCTCCGGCCTCGAGCCGGCCTCGGCCCAGCCGACCCCAGCAGCCGACCTGACCGAAGCTGACCTCCGGCTGAGATGACCCCAGCCAAGCTGACCTCTACACCGATTCCCAATGTGCTGACCTCTACAGCCGACCTCTCGCCTATTAGACTGCTCGTGGTAAACACCAGCAACTTGTTTACGAGAACCGAATTGGAGAAATTCAAAAGCCTAACATCAAGGTCACTAATGTGGATACAATTTACCAGAAGGACTCACCACAAAACCTTTATTTCCTACCCAAACCAGTTCTAAAGTCCGCGAATGTGTACTACCAATATGGCAGCCTTCCCATGGTTCAAAACACAACCAAACATTCCCTTGGGGCAAGACAACCACACCTTCATTCATTTTATCTCTAATACATGAAAATGTGGGTACATAAGGATACCTACTTAGTACCACACCAGTCTCCGACTGCTCAGAACAAATTCAAAAACTCAAGCACACCGTCCAAAGTTGAATGGTTCACACTGGCCACTCGCGGCCTTTACACAACCTGGCCATTTGAATGACCTAAACAAGGATTAAACCAAGTAGGAGAAAAACCCTACCTGCGAGTTATCAATCTCTTCGAGCCCTGGGCCTCTACGCTGCCCTTGCCGTGAGGGATGAACCTTTCTCATTCACTTGAAACCTGTTTCATCCGATCAGAATGTAGAGTATGCGATTTCTCTCTAAAACTCTTCTTTCAAACTTGGCCTTTCCTCTCCCTCCCAACTCGGTCGTAGAAGATAGAAGTCAAGTGAGATGTGTCCTTCATTTGCCACTTGTCCACCTGCCTTGATTACCCTTATCACTTCATCCATCTACCTGATTTCTCCACCATGTGTTACATTAATACCTTTCAAACCACTTGAGCTATCATTGACTAGTTTCCACTGACATGTGTCTCATCTGAGCCACCAACAAAGTTGCTAAGTGTCTCACCACGCGTCTCAAAACGCGGTAAATTTCTAAATAATCTCGTAATTCACTAAATTCGACGTGTTAGCTAGATTTCGTAAGACGATTCCAATCTGCAGGTCCTGCTTATCATCCAGATCAGAAAAAAAATCCAGATTTTGACCGAATTTTACCGTTTTATCATTTTTCAAAAATTCGGATTTTCCAGGGTTTCACAGCTTTATTCAAAGCCATTGGACAATCTCTGATAAACAGATTTATTCAAAACATTGGACAGTCTCCGATAAATAGCTTTATTCAAAAGCATTGGACAGCCCGACAAATGCCAGATTCAGTTATGAAATGCACTCCGTGAGACTCAAGTAGATCGAGTCCAAAGTATTTTCCGAAGTGTCACTTCACCCATTCACCAAGAATGATGAATGATTATAACCAGCACGCACCATTAATACGATGTCCCCGTGCATATGAAATGCAATTATCGACATTCCATGCCTATACTGCCATTTATAAGGATGTATGCTATATGGACATTTTAAACCATGCATAATACCCATACCCATTTGGACAATCATATCAATTAACATACAATTTCCAAATAAAACCACACAATACATGTCAAATAAATTATACAATACACACATCTACAAGTCATCACCAATCAAGCAATGACACATTTACGAAAATAATAATAAATATGAAAGAGTAATCGAATGACGATGATGACACATTTATTTAATGTAAAACCCGAGAAAATTCAATTTTTCTAAAAAACGGTAAGACGGTAACTCAGGTTGAAAATCCGGAATTTTTCTAGATCTCGGATGACAAAAAGGACGACATTGTTGGAATCGTCTCGCGAAATTTAGCTATCCTCGTCGACTTCAATAATCTGACATACCAATTTCACGCTTCACAAAATCGAGAGTAACGAAGTTACACCCACCTCGCTTAGAGGCTTCACATCAGCCACGTGTCAAATGGAGAGTAAGTCAAACACAAGTCTAAGTGGGACCCATGTGTAACATGTGTCACCACTTGATAGGAAGGAAATTCAAAGTTATGGATAAGAGGATAAGGAAATCCAAAGGGAGCCACAGAAAGACAGGAAAGATGAGGCTCCACTTGACTTTGGACCAAACACCAATGGAGAAGGAATTGGTGGAGAAAAGAGCAGAAAAGAGAGAGAAAGGAGAGAGAAGAAGAAGGCAGAGAGAGAAGCCCCACATTCTCTCTTGGGGTTTTTCCTCACTGATCTGACCGTTTGGCTCTCGTCTGAGCAAGAAGGAGTTCTTCCTCGTACAAGGAGCTTCGAAAAGAGACCGGGACCGGGAGTTTCAAAAAATCCAAGAGGTGTGGGTTCTTCTCCTACTTCTATTATTTTCTAGCCTAAGAGCCATTCAAATGACATGAGGTTTTTAGGGCCGTGAGTGACCATGTAATTCAGTCCCAAAATTTTAGGACTGAATACTAAATTTTTGGGACTGCTTAGGCGCCTGACCTAATTGCATTGGTCCATGTGTGTAATTTTTGGTAATATGCAAGTGGATAATATACTGGTTGTGGTGTAAATTATGTTAATATATGCGTATATGATATATTAACATGAATTGGCATGAAAATGACATTTCGTATTTCATATTCATGGGGACACCTTAGAGTATTAGGTGTGAGTGCATGACATAGTTTTTGGAGAAATTATATCGGAGGTTGTCCACAAATATTTATCGGAGTATGACCACTAAATTATATCGGAGGATTATCCACAAAACTTTTTATCGGAGTATGACCACTACATTATATCGGAGGGTTGACTAATAAATTTTGAAATCGGAGATTGTTCAATGAGCTTTCAAAGACAAAAATATTTTGTTTTGGGAACAGTTTTTCATACATGGAAAATGCATGTGTGAGGGAGTCGGTGAGGACTCGAGGCACGGGCATATGACATACATCTCGAGTAGGAATGTGCATAATTTTACTTGAATGTGTGTGTGTTTTCCATTGCATGAGCACTTAGGTGGAGAGTAACCCTTGTAGGAAAATTCAACTATTAGGCATTGCTCACCTTGTCATGGGAAACAATTTTAGGTACTGAAGGTACACCAGGGGATGGAATGCATCCGAGACCTTAGTGGTGAAGGAAAGGCCAGATTTGGCTTTGTTTTGTGTTTTGTAAAACTGCAGAAAACCTATTTTGTATTGAAGAAGAACACCAGTTGTAATTAAACTCATTTTTTTATGACACACATTTTGGCAAGTTTTCTAGGGTCTTTGTTGTCTTTGTAATAAAAGACTAATTTATATTGAATTTAAGGTGTGTTTTGGAAAAGGTAAGAAAGAAACTGAGATGTAGAGGCTAGAGTAGGCTACTGCCCATTCTCAACCTTGTGTCGACCGGTCCTCAGATCTTGATAGAGTGCGCATCACAAGACGACATGTCGCGCTTAGTGGTGCGTGTGTTTCACCTAAAATTTCGCACGCGAATCGAGCCACGGGCGTGATTTGCGGCTGGGCGCCTATGGCGACAGACCGCCTATACTCCTCTGAGCCGTGCGTAGAATTCTTGTCACGACAGAATTCGTCCCGTTACACTGCAACCTTAGTGTCGCCACAGTGGTTCGGGGTTGACCGTGATCAGAGTCGCGACAGAGGTTTCCCTATTGCAATAGAGTCCCTGACCCAGTTGTCGCTGATAGGTATCAAGGCTGAAGGCCTGTATCGCGAATAGATGGCGCGAACTGCATGCACCAGCGCAGGGCGGCCATTCGCACACCAGTATGCGTGCGACAAGGATCCCGATGGATGGGCGATTATACTTTATACGTTGTATGTTGGGCAGAGCTCCGAACAAAGTGCTGAGGGCACTCTGTCTTTATTTTGTGGAAAAGCCATGGATCTCGATAAATGGGATATAATAGTGTGTACAAATGTCACCCGAATCCATAGGAATTCGCGGTTGATGCTGTCAATGGGACCCTGGATTCCTTGGGGTAGTCATAGCTTAGGTATACGAACATCTAGGACTCCGAAGGTAATTGGCTTAGATCATGCATTGTTGTGTGTCATGTGTTTGTGGTTGAACACAGTTGGGTGCGTTTATTATGTGATTATGTGTATAAATTGGCGTGAATTATATACATGGAAGAATGTATGTAGAAAAGATGAAATACCAGGTTAGAAAACATAACCTTAGGGTTCAAGAACAAAATGAACTTGATAGTTTGGGGATGTGGAGGTCTATTAGCAATGGCACATACATCACTAGTTAGACAAGAAAAGAAATCTCGCCTTTGTCAGTTTCACTCAGGTAGATGGCAACGAGGACGAGGACGTAGAGGTTGTCTAACCACCACCTGTGTTTGACCCACAAACCTTTATAGAGGCTATAGGCACTGCAGTTGCCATCATTGTGCAAGTGAGTGCTGTGGCTGCTACCACTGCACGGACTAGTGCAACGGTGGGCTAGGGAAGGACGAGTAACCTCCAGGGTTTATAGCACATCATCCTCCGACATTCACCGTGGGAGGGGATCCAAGGGCAGCCGATCGTCTGCATACATTGAGAGGATTTTAGAGGCCAGGAGATTACCTCCTATGCTACGAGGATCAGCTAGCCACATTTGGCCAGAAATCTCGTATGTATGGACAATGTCTCACGGACCCGAGACGATGACATGGGAGAGTTCCGAGAGCTCTTCATGGATAAGTTTTTCTCGCACCGCTTGGCTACTTGCAAAGCTCAGGAGTCTTTGAGCTGAAGCAAGGAAGTGAGACAAGGCTCGGCACGAGCCAAGTTCACCGAATCAGCACATTTTAGGATGACTATGTCAGCTACGGTATATGGCCAAGGTGAGGAAGTTTGAGGATGGCTTGAAGTTGTCCATCCGGGGCAATATTGTAGGATTCCTCCTACAAGACATGGACTCATGGTCGACTACTATGGCCTACAGAGAGATAGAGGATGCACCTGAGTTTCCGAGATCTGGGTGCTAGTGGCAAAGAGGGAAGGAGGATTAGCTCTTCTTCTAGTTCATATGAAAGAAGCAAAAGACTTCTATTCCATGAGAGGATTTCAAGGACATGACGAGATTGTCCATAAAGGATCCCGAAATTACGATACATCACTGCCTAATCATCGTGGGACATGCGCATTACGCTTGTTCCTCCTACTCCCGCGCATGGGCCGGGAACCGATATCGCCCTAGGGTGCCGTGACTTGCACCTACTATTCAGACGGGCCATATGGCCACAGTGCATGGGTCAGTCGGTGGCCAAGACTTCTACGCCAGATTTTAGGGACCTAGTAAGGTTCCACGCCAGGGTACTACGACCGAGTCATAGACCACCTGATATACAAGGTACGTTTGGCCTCACACTTCTTTATAAGAGTGTTGTTTAAATTCGAGTGCATCGTATTCATGTTTATCACGATTCAGGTGAATGTTTAGCCAAAAGTAAACCTCGGGAAAAGCCGTCAGATGTGAAATCTCCCTGTGGATTAGGTGAGGATTGATCGATATGTCGGATCAGGAGTTAGAGATCTCGTGGATTCGGGTCACCGTGGACCCCGAGGGTCAGTGACATTAGACCAGTTCGAAGGTCATCCTGGTGATGGATCGGGCCGACGCGACACCGAGTCACATTGATGTGATAGTAGAGATTACTTCCTACACACGGGACGATATTTCAGATGACTTTTCAGTGGAAGATGCGATGTTTACCCGCACTGCATGCCACCTCTAGGTGGAGTGGACGCTTCGATGGGTCAAGCAAAAGCCCCACCCTCGGCGGGATGAAGGGCATGTGATTCGGGTCTACCTCGAGTGGTTTACGAGTATGAGGACGTTTTTCCTGATGAGCTACCGGGATTATCTCCGCACAGGGATGTAGACTTTGTTATATGTACGTCGCTCCTCATAGGATGGCATCGGTTAAGTTGCAGGAACTCAAGGTCCAACTGCAGGAATTATTGGACAAGGGCTTTGTTAGACCGAGCACTTCACCATAGGGTGCTCCGGTTTAGTTTGCTAAGAAAAAGGACAAGACTCTTCGACTGTGCATTGACTATCGACAGTTAAACAAGGTTACGATCAAGAATCATTATCCATTACCGAGGATTGATGATTTGTTCGATCAGCTAAAAGGGGCGCGAGTCTACTCCAAAAATGCACTTCGCACCACTATCATCAATTGAGAGTCGTGAGGCAGATATCCCGCGACAAATAAGTTAGGACGATGACCGATCGACGAACGCTCCAATCCATTCATGGATATCATGCATGCAGATTCCAACCATATTTGGGATTAGCTTGTCATGATTTGTCACCTACATCTCGATCTACTTTGCCTAAGGAGGAGCATGAGGATCATTTAAGAATTGTTCTCTAGGGCCTCGAGAGAAACATCGCTATACGCCAAGTCTGGCAAGTGTGAGTTTGGCTTATTGAGGTGAAATTCCTCGACGTCACGTAGTTTCTGCGCTGTCAAGAGACCGACAAGATGGGAGGCTACAGTGAGCTGGGAGGCCGAAGCCGCCTCGATACGAGTTTCTTGGGATTGACATGGTACTACAAGAGGTTCATTGAGGATTTCTCCTCCCTATTAGCAAAGACTTATGACTAGATTGGACCCTAAATGGGTCGGTTTGAATGAAATGACCTGTGTGAGAAGGCATTCCAAGAGTTGAATTAACATACAATTTCCAAATAAACCACACAATACATGTCAACATATTATACACACATATATTGACATTTATAAGTTATCACCAATCAAGCAATGACTTACATTATACTATAGGCTTAATTGTGACATACAACTAAGCCATGCAATGACCTTGTTCGTACACAAACACATCACAAGCCAAACTATTAGAACACAATATTTTACTTCCACACAATTTCAACCAAGTATATCACTCAATTCAAACACGACTGCTGCAAGCTCTAAGTCGTGTGTAGGGTAATTCTCCTCATGCTTCTTTAGCTGCCTAGAGGCATACGCAATCACCTTATCATTCTGCATCAAAACACAACCAAGGCCCTGCCGAGAAGCATCACTGTAAATCATAAACCCATCTCTCCTAGACAAGTGTGCCAAAACTGAGCCAAAGTTAATCTACCCTTCAACTCCTAGAAACTCGCCTAAGTGCATCCACCCAATCATACTTGACATCTTTCGCATCTGGCCGCTGGGTTACTATCATGGAGAACCCTTCATCAAACTTCCTCAGAATAATCTAACTAAACTACAAGGAAACTTCTGACCTTCCGGGACATTATTTGGCGCCTAAGGTCTCGTGAACACAATCCTCGTGTGCTCGAATGTTCCTTCGACTACCGAATACACTAGGGTATCATCGATAAAGACTATGACAAACCTATCCAAATACGGCCGCAAGAATAATCTTGGCTCATCAAATCCATAAACGTCGGGCTGAGCATTAGTCAAACCAAACGGCATCACCAGAAACTCATAATGCTCAGAGGTGTCTTCAATGCGATAGGAACATCACCTCTCACACCGCCGATGATACCCCGACCTCAAATCTATCTTGGAGTACACTCGAGACCCCTGGAGCTGATTGAATAACTCATCGATCCTATTGAGTGGATATTGATTGCGGATGGTAACTCTGTTCAATTGCCTATAATCTATACACAACCGCAAATTCCCATCTTTCTTTTTCACGAAGAGAACTGGAGCTCCCCATGGGGATATGCCCAACAATGAACCCTTCAACAACTCTTCCAACTAGCCTTAAGCTCCTCAACCTCTACGTAGAGCCATCCTATAAGGAGAATGGAAATGGGCTCACTTTGGGATCAAATCAATGGTAAACTCTACTTTATCTGGGAGAGGTAATCCTCGCTAAAACTGCCAGATTTCAGGATCAGACTAACCTCGAATATATGGAACCAACTGACTAGCTCAGAACTCCTCTCACACTCGACACGGATACGCTCTTCCCGTCTAATCAAGAGCCTCAATCTTCGAATCCTTGTGATTATGAGGAAAGAATCTGTCAGTAAACTCTTGTTGAAATTGGTCCCATGACATACCATCAGGATACCTCCTTTCCAAGGCATGCCACCAATCCTTAGCCCTGTCTTCCATTAGAAAACTTGAAAATAAGACCCTTTGATCATTTGTGTAGCCCATAACTCTGTAAATCTTGTTTACTATGTCCAACCATAACCACGTTGCCTCTGGATCACCACTGCCGTCATATGGCTTGGTGCCCAACTTCTGTGCTCTCTCGATAAACCTCCTAGTCTCTTCAAGAACCTCTTTGGGTGGTGGCGGAGGTGGCTGAGGTCATGACCGACGAGTCACCATAGCTACTATCTGGGCTAACCGGTACACCCGCTCCGTTAGCAAACAATCTCGAAACTTGAGCTCCCTCTCAGTGGTATTCGTATGGTTAAGTCCTGACTTGCCGAGGTCGATTCATGAGGCTGTGAGGAACCAACTGCGTGTCTCAACTCCCTGTGCAATCGCAGCACGCCCGAAAGCCTCCGGAATGGCCTCCTGTGTGGCACTTCGACGTCCCCACCCGATATAGTTCTTATTCGAAAAATCAATTGTTTAGTACTTTGACACACTTAAAATGTATGTACTTTGAATTTGAAAATGCATGGTTGCCAATAATGTAAAACAATGCAGTTGGCCGGTACAACTTCGGGCTCGGGAAATAGAGAAAGACCTATTAATAGCACTTGTTTTCCATGTTTTTATCACAACTTCACGTCTTGTATCAACATCAATAGCTTTGCATGCTCCATTAATATTGAAAAAATTTCCATTTTTACTTGAGAAAATACTGTGCAGTTCTTTCTTCGGAAATAGAGAAGTTGGCTCTTGGGAAATAGAGAAAGACCTATTATTAGCACTTGTTTTCAATGTTTTTAATGGTGAAAATACATTGTGCAGTTGGCTCTTGGGAAATAGAGAAAGACCTATTATTAGCTCTTGTTTTCCATGTTTTTATCACAACTTCACGTATTGTATCAACATCAATAGCTTTGCACGCACCATAAATATTGAAAAAATGTCGTGCAGTTGGCTCTTGGGAAATAGAGAAAGACCTATTATTAGCACTTGTTTTCCATGTTTTTATCACAACTTTACGTCTTGTATTCAACATCAATAGCTTTGCATGCACATAAATATTGAAAAAATTTCCATTGTAAATAGAGAAAATATTGTGCAGTTGGCTATTGGGAAATAGAGAAAGACCAATTATTAGCACTTGTTTTCCATGTTTTTAATGGTGAAAAACATCAGGCAAGCTTGGCTCTTGGGAAATAGAGAAAGACCTATTATTAGCACTTGTTTTCCATGTTTTTATCACAACTTCACGTCTTGTATCAACATCAATAGCTTTGCATGCACCATAAATATTGAAAAAATGTCCATTGTAAATAGAGAAAATACCGTGTAGTTGAGAAAATACAAGACTTGAGAAAATACTGTGTAGTTGGCTCTTAGGAAATAGAGAAAGACGTATTATTAGCACTTGTTTTCTTATGTTTTATGTCACACTTTCACGTTTGTATCAACATCAATAGCTTTGCATGCACCATAAATATTGAAAAAATGTCCATTTTTACTTGAGAGAATACTAATAGGTCTTTCTCTAATTCCCAAGAGCCAACTCCACGCATTTTTTCCTCGAGAAATACGTGTATTTGCTTCTTGGGAAATAGAAGAAAGACCTATTATTACTATTTTTCCATGACCACAACTTCACGCTCTTGTAATCCACATCACAGCTTTGCATACAATTATTGAAATAAGTCCATTTTTACTTGAGAAAATACTAATAGGTCTTTCTCTATTTTCAAAGAGCCAACTGCAAAGTATTTTCTCAAGTAAAAATAGACATTTTTTCAATATTAATGGTGCATGCAAAGCTAATGATGTTGATACAAGACGTGAAGTTGTGATAAAAACATGGAAATCAAGTTCTAATAATAGGTCTTTCTCTATTTCCCAAGATCCAACTACACAGTATTTTCTGAAGTAAAAATAGACATTTTTTCAATATTAATGGTGCATGCAAAGCTATTGAGGTTGATATAAGACGTGAAGTTGTGATAAAAACATGGAACAAGCATTAATAGGTTTTTCATTTCGTTATTTCAACCGCACAACATTCCCGGGCGCAACACCGTGCGCTTGGCCTCGGGAAATAGTGAAAAGCCTATTATTAGCACTTGTTTTCCATGTTTTTCTCAAGTAAAAATGGACATTTTTTTAATATTAATGGTGCATGCAAAGCAATTGATGTTGATACAAGACGTGAAGTTGTGATAAAAACAGGAAAAACAAGTGCTAATAATAGGTCTTTCTCTATTTCCCAAGAGCCAACTACACAGTAATTTATCAAGTGCAAATACTGTGCAGTTGGCTCTTGGGAAATAGTGAAAGACCTATTATTAGCACTTGTTTTTCATGTTTTTATCAAGTAAAAATGGACATTTTTTCAATATTAATGGTGCATGCAAAGATATTGATGTTGATACAAGGTGTGAAGTTGTGATAAAAAACATGAAAATAAGTGCTAATAGGTATTTCTATTTCCCCAATAGCCAATCAAGACAAAGATTTATTTGAGAAGATTGCATGTTGGTTTTGGGAAATAGAGAAAGACCTGAGTTATTAGCACTCATTTCCATGTTTTTATCAAGATTATCGCCTTGTGACAATACTCAATAGCTTTGCATGCACCATTAATATTGAAAAAATGTCCATTTTTACTTTAGAAAATATTAATAAGTCTTTCTCTATTTCCCAAGAGCCAACTGCACTGTATTTTCTGAAGTAAAAATGTAAAATTTTCAATATTAATGGTGCATGCAAAGCTATTGATGTTGATACAAGACGTGAAGTTGTGATAAAAACATGGAATACAAGTGTTAATAATAGGTCTTTCTCTATTTCCCAAGAGCCAACTGCACAATATTTTCCTTAAGTAAAATGAAGATTTTTTCAATATTAATGGTGCATGCAAAGCTATCGATGTTGATAAAGACGTGGAAGCTTGTGATAAAAAACATGGAAATAAGTGCGGGACACAGGCTTTCTTATGTTTCAACCTGCACAACATTTTCTCGTTAAAATATGTGCAAATACTGGGAAATAGAGAAAGACCTATTATTAGCACTTCTGTTTTCCATGTTTTTATCACAACCACGTTCCAGTCAACATCACAGTTCTGCATACACCAATAAATAAAAAAAAATCTCCATTTTTACTTGAGAAAATACTAATAGGTCTTTCTCTATTTCCCAAGAGCCAACTGCACAGTATTTTCTCAAGTGAAAATGGACATTTTTTCAATATTAATGGTGAATGCAAAGCTATTGATGTTGATACAAAACAGTTGTGATAGAAATTGCAGCAGGTCTTTCTTTCTGCTTTCAAGATTTCATCATGCCAGGCTCAAGTAAAAATGGAGTCATTTTTCAATATGATGCTGATATAGTTATGCCTGAAGTTGTGATAAAAACATGAAAAACAAGTGCTAATAGTAGGACTTTCTCTATTTCCTAAGAGCCAACTGCATAGTATTTTCTCAAGTTAAAATATGTGTAGTTGGCTCTTGGGAAATAGAGAAACACCTATTATTAGCACTTGTTTTCCATGTTTTTATCACAACTTCACGTCTTGTATCAACATCAATAGCTTTGCATGCACCATTAATATTGAAAAAATTTCCATTTGCCACTTGAGAAAATACAAGCAGCTGGGTCAGGGCAAATGGGCTGGGAAATAGAGAAAGATCTATTATTGGCGACTGCTTTTCCATGTTTATCACAATCACGTCTCAGACAACATCAATAGCTTTGCATGCACCATTAATATTGAAAAAATATCCATTTTTACTTGAGAAAATACTGTGCAGTTGGCTCTTGGGAAATAGAGAAACACCTATTATTAGCACTTGTTTTCCATGTTTTTAATGGTAAAAATACATTGTGCAGTTGTGTAACACCCCGTCCCGAGAGAGTGTACAGTACATGATACTGTAGGGGTGTATAAGAGTACCAAGTGTCACATAGTAGTATTTTGGAGACTAAAGTAGGTAATGAAAAAGCTTATGGAACCCGGATTTGTGTATGAGAACAAGGGTGTCAATTGTCATTAGCAACACATGAATATGAAAATCATTAAGTGTAGAGATGGGCCACAATACAAATAGCATAAGTTACAATTGAAAATTAAAGAGATGAGGACTAAATTTATAATTTAGGCAAAGTTTAGCATATAACAGAGTGGGGAGACATATGCCAAACTCATTTGTCTCATATTTTGCCATGGGCTTGACTCGGCTCTAAGGAGGAGAAGGAGAGAGCCAAGAGGAGGCAGGTTATGGGGTTACGAGAGTGAGAGTTAAGAAATCCAAGATCAAGGTATGTTTGTCTTGGAATTAAGTGTATTTTGATGTTCAGTGGCTTCTTTAGTATGAATTTTCCATGGAGATTGGGTTCCTCCTTGTCTAGGGTTTTGGAAGAGATCACCCAAATCCTAGATTTTTGTTGAATTAATGTGGGTAAAACCTTAATTAGTATACAATAAACATGGAATCCTCTTATTTATATGGTTTTGTAGGAATTGGTGGACCTTGGGTTGAATTCATAGGATTTTTACCTAGGGTTTGGTTTTGTAGTTCCAAATCACCAATTCAAGTAATGCGGAAGTTGTTTTTGGATGAATTCCATGTTGGTTTTGAGGAATTGTTGTAAAAAGGAGAATGTTGGGTTTTTTAAAGGAAATTATGTCAAAATTTGGTAAAACCCCTGTTTTTGTTTTTGTTATAGATTAAGTTATAATCATCAAAATGAATTGATTCTAATTGTTAAATAACCATAAGAGATAGGGATACAAATTTATAGAAGGAACCAAGAGCAAATTGTAGCTCTAAGGCTCCCAACACGGATCGTAAAGGGGTGAGCTCGTGTATCTCACTGATTATGCTCTGTTTTGGGTATGGTTGTAGTGTTTTGGCCATAAGTGGAGTTTCACTCATCCAAATTGAGTGATTCAAAATTCTGGGTAAAATAGACTTCTAAGGAAATAATTTAGCTGAAGGAAGTGCATGCAAATTGTAAGCCAAAAGTTACCAGAAAATTTGTCAAAGTGGAACTATGTGCAGATTCTGTTCTGCCAAATTGAGTCATCTAGATGTAAAATACAATAACTTGAGTTTTGGTGATCCAAATCAAGATTCCAATTGTAGAAGAAACCTTAGAATCATAGCTTCAAATGAGTGAAGAAACCATTTCCACTGAGGGAGTTAAGATCCCATAAATCAAGGATAACAAGAGGGTGATTCAAAGGAGTTTGGAATCAAAACATGCTGTAACTTGTGTTATGTGTGGTCGAGGCCTTAGAGAAGGAATTTTACTGAAATTTTTAAAGAGATGTCATTGATATATAGGATCATCTGAGAGTTTCATAATTTTTGAAGACCTTTTGAATAATTTTTGGGTAATAAAGTTCATAAAGTGTTGTTGGAAAAAGGTTTGTCAAAATGAGTGGTTTTTTTTTTTTTTTACGCTTTTTAAATAAGCCATGGGTAAATTGTTAATTTGACTTTATACGAATGTCGCTGGCGGACTCCTGGGGCGACTCATACACAAGACGCTAGTTTATACGCTATACGTAGGTGATTAATACGCGCCGTACTGCTTGAGTATGTAGGCTAAAAGCAAAGGAGGCAAAGTAGTGGATTTGTGCTCGCCTTGGGAAACAAAGGCGTGAGTTGTTCTAAACCTATTTTTCCAAATACTAGCGTGTGTTGCCATGAACTGCTTTTGCACTCGGTATTTATTGTAAAACCATGTTTGAAAGGCAAGCAATGCTTAATAGCAAGCAAACTGCTTTGATTTTTAAACCATATATGAAAAGCAAATAAGTAATGGTTTTGATTCATTCAACCATACTTTTAAAAAGCAAGCAATGAGTTTAGCAAGCAATGGTTTTTAACTATAAAACCATATTTCAAAGAAGCAAGCAAACAAAAGTCTATTTTGTAAAATAGGCCGAACCAAAAATCCCTAGTCTTAAGCAAGCATCCCATCGGGAGGTATTCATACGCAAGGCCAAGGGTGTTAGGATTTCATACATTTATTTAGATTGGCTCGGCTCAAGCAAACTTAACATGCATCATACATTTAAAGGAGACCGTGGCACGTACCGAAAGTATATACTAAGTTCTAACTAAATTATGATGGAGACCCAAAATAATTCCACCATATTTACCTAAAAAGGTGACGCGCCGCTGGCCCTTCCATTATAGGTGTGATGGACCCAGTCCTTCCACCGCACTCATTAACGCCTGCCCCGTGTTCACTCAAAGGTACAACTATTAGGAAAGGCCTTCAAATATTGATGATTTATAAGCATATTTATACGCTTTCTTTAAAAATCAACCATCGGGCGCACCTGCTGGAGCCCAGTTCCCGTGTTTGTTTTAAAGAAACTGGCCGAGCCCAGTTCCCGCTTTATTTCAAAGATGCGCACAGCCCAGTTCCCATGTTTATGAAAATTTTTGAGAAACTTTTAAAGCAAAAGGTTTATGAAAAGTTTTGAGAAACTTTTAAAGCAAGAGATTTTTGAAAGGTTTTATAAACTTTCAAGTAAACAAGCAATAAAAGTTTCAGAAACTTTTAAAGTAAAGCAAAGCAAAGAAAGAAATATTTCCGGAAAATATCATGTAAACTTAAGTTTTGGCGCTTTAGATGTTTTCCGAAAAAAACAAAACATTTTCTAAAAGCATACACTCACTGAGCTCGTTTAGCTCATTATTTTCTGTTTTAAAAACTATTTTCCAGTACGTGCACGCAGACGGAGCACAATAGAAGTCCTCGACATCGTATAAGTGTCAGGTATAAATAGAATTTTGTATGAAAATACCTTGAACTCAGATAAAAGGAATATATGTATGTACATAATAAAATATTTATGAAAATGTGTGGAGGTTGTTGGTTGCCATAGCCGATCTAGTGTAAAATTTCGTGATAATAAAAGCTCAGGGACATGTCCTTATATACACCGTTATGTCAAGCCGAAATTTTATAAAATCACAAGTATAGAAAAGTTGATTTTTTATACGAGATCAAGCAAAGCAATATTTAAGCCATTCACAGATTTTCTAGTCGTTGGGAGGTAACTACCGATTTCTGGTGGAGTGGCTACACACCTGCCGATAGTAGGGGGTGGGGGTGTGACAAGTTGGCTCTTGAAAAATAGAGAAATATTAGCACTTGGGAAAAATTGTGCAGTTGGCTCTTGGGAAATGGAGAAAGTCCTATTATTATCTCCTGTTTTCCATGTTTTTATCACAACTTCACGTCTTGTATCAACATCAATAGCTTTGCATGCACCATAAATATTGAAAAAATGTCGTGCAGTTGGCTCTTAGGAAATAGGGAAAGACCTATTATTAGCACTTGTTTTCCATGTTTTTATCACAACTTCACGTCTTGTATCAACATCAATAGCTTTGCATGCCCCATAAATATTGAAAAAATGTCCATTGTAAATAGAGAAAATACTGTGCAGTTGGCTCTTGGGAAATAGAGAAAGACCTATTATTAGCACTTGTTTTCCATGTTTTTAATGGTGAAAAACATTTTGCAGTTGGCTCTTGGGAAATAGAGAAATATTAGCACTTGGGAAATATTGTGCAGTTGGCTCTTGGGAAATAGAGAAAGACCTATTATTAGCACTTGTTTTCCATGTTTTTATCACAACTTCACGTCTTGTATCAACATCAATAGCTTTGCATGCACCATAAATATTGAAAAAATGTCCATTGTAAATAGAGCAGTGGCCACCGGTGCGCTAAGAAAATACAAGACTTGAGAAAATATTGTGTTGTTGGCTCTTGGGAAATAGAGAAAGACGTATTATTAACACTTGTTTTCTAAGTTTTTATCACAACTTGACGTCTTGTATCAACATCAATAGCTTCGAATGCACCATAAATATTGAAAAAATGTCCATTTTTACTGGAAATATTATTAGGTCTTTCTTTCTATTTTCAATAGCCAACCGGCATAAGTATTTTTCCTCGAGAAAATACATCGCGTTTCTGGCTCTCAAAATGTGTAGAAAGACCTATTATTAGCACTTGTTTTCCATGTTTTTATCACAACTTCATCGCTTCAGATCAACATCGGGTCGCTTGCACGCATTCATAAATAGCTGGAAAAATGCCATCGTAAATGAGAAAATAATCGTGCGCTAAACTGGCAGTAATACGTGTGTCGCTTCCCCGGGAAATGTAGAAAGATCGCAGCATTATTAACACCTCTGCTTACAGCGATCACAACTCGACGTGCCTGCATCAACATCACGCTCGCATGCATCATAAATATTGGAAAAAACGCCCATTTTTACCGAGAAAATACTATTAGGTCTTTCTCTAGCTCTCCCAAGAGCCAATCGCATAGTATGCTCTCGAGAAAATACATTGCGCAGTTGCTTCGGGAAATAGAGAATGGACCTACATTAGCCATTTCAACTTCCATGCGACACAACCACGTGTCATGTATCAACATTACCAGCTTTTGAGATACACCATTTATATCAAAAATGTCCATTTTTACTGAGAAAATACTACTGTATTTATTTCCTGAAGAGCCAATCGCACAGCACTTTCAAGCAAAATGGACATTTTTTCAATATTAATGGTGCATGAAAAGCTATTGATGATGATACAAGACGTGATGTTGTGATAAAAACATGGAAAACAAGTGCTAATAATAGGTTTTTCCCTATTTCCCAAGAGCCAACTGCACAGTATTTTCTGAAGTAAAAATGGACATTTTTTCAATATTAATGGTGCATGCAAAGCTATTGATGTTGATATAAGACGTGAAGTTGTGATAAAAACATGAAAAACAAGTGCTAATAATAGGTATTTCTCTATTTCCCAAGAGCCAACTACACGCATTTTCAGTAAATATCGGGTGGTAGCTGATTGGAAATAGTGAAAGATCTATTATTAGCACTTGTTTCCATGTTTTATCACAACTTCACGCCTCTCAGGACAACATCAATATCTTTGTATGCATCTTCATTAATATCAAAAAATGTCCATTTTTACTTGATAAAAACATGAAAAACAAGTGCTAATAATATGTCTTTCATTATTTCCCAAGAGCCAATCGCAATAAGATTTGAAAATACTATGCGTTTGTTTTGGGAAATAGAACATTCCAGGTTATTAGCATGAAGTTTCATAGCGACATAATTATCGTTTGTATCAACATCAATGGTTTTTAGATGCACATTAATATTGAAAAAATGTCCATTTTTACTTTAGAAAATATTAATAAGTCTTTCTCTATTTCCCAAGAGCCAACTGCACAATATTTTCAAGTAAAAATGAAAAATTTTTCAATATTAATGGTATGCAAAGCTATTGATGTTGATACAAGACGTGAAGCTTGCGATAAAAACATGGAATACAAGTGCTAATAATAGTCTTTTCTATCTCCCAAGAGCCAACTCCGCACAAGATTTTCTCAAGTAAAAATGGAGATTTTTTCAATATTAATTCGCGCATGCAAAGCTATTAACGCCGATATAAAGACGCCAGCCGCGATGTTAAAACAATAAAACAAGTAAGCACACAGTCTTTCTCTATTTCCCAAGAGCCAACCACAAGATTTTCTCGCGTAAATATCGTGCGGCAGCTGGACTCGGGAAATATGAAAAGACCCACATATATTCTAGCTTTCCATGTTTATTACAACCAGGTCAACAGATTTACGCACCATTATCAATGAAAATTTCCATTTTTACTTGAGAAAATACTAATAGGTCTTTCTCTATTTCCCAAGAGTCAATTGCACAGTATTTTCTCAAGTGAAAATGGACATTTTTTCAATATTAATGGTGCATGCAAAGCTATTGATGTTGATACAAGACGTGAAGTTGTGATAAAAACATGGAAAACAAGTGCTAATAATAGGTCTTTCTCTATTTCCCATGAGCCAACTGCACAGTTTTTTCTGAAGTAAAAATGGACATTTTTTCAATATTAATGGTGCACGCGAGGACGGAGTTGTGATAAAACAGCTGGAAACAAGTGTGATTGGTTAGTTCTTTCTCTATTTCCCAAGAGCCAACTACATAGTATTTTTTCAAGTTAAAATATGTGCAGTTGGCTCTTGGTAAATAGAGAAAGACCTATTATTAGCACTTGTTTTCCATATTTTTCTCACAACTTCAATGCTTCAGAGTCAACACACATAGATGCACTATTAATAATAAAAAATGTCTATTTTTACTTGAGAAAATACTAATAGGTCTTTCTCTATTTACCAAAAGCCAACTGCACAGTATTTTGTCAATTGAAAATGGACATTTTTTAAATATTAATGGTGCCTGCAAAGCTATTGATGTCACACCCCCACCCCCTACTATCTACAGGCTCTACCACCCAATGCAAATCCCCACCAAGTACCCTAACGACTAGAAAATCTCGCGGAAGCGGTCGCACAAGCCGGGCTTCAATCTCGTATAAAAAAATCAATTTTCTATACTTGTGGATTTATAAAATTTCGATGAAGATAATACCAGATATGACATGTCCCAAAACCTGTATACGAAATTTTACACTAGATCAAACATGGCAACCAACAACCTCCACACATTTTCATAAACCACATTATGTACATACATATATTCCTTTTATACAAGTTCAAGGTATTTTCATACAAAATTCTATTTATGGTATAACAACACTTATACCGGGATGTCAAGGGACTCCTATCAGGCTCAAATGGTCTGGCGTACTGCACTGAAAGAAGTTTTTAAAACATAAAAATAATGAGCTAAACTGAGCTCAAAGGAGTGTATGCTTTTAGAAAATGTTTTGTTTTTTCCGAAAAACGTCTAAAAACTGTAAAACTTCCGTTTCCATGATATTTTCCAGAAATATTTCTTTCTTTGCTTTGTTTTACTTTAAAAGTTTCTGAAACTTTTATTGCTTGCTTACTTGAAAGTTTATAAACATTTCTAAAAAATCTTCTTTGCTTTGTTTTTGTTTTATCTTACTTTAAAAGTTTCTAAAACTTTTCTCAAATCTCTTGCTTTAAAAGTTGCTCAAAACTTTTCATAAACCTTTTGCTTCAAAAGTTTCTCAAAACTTTTCATAAACACGGGAGCCTGGGCTCAACCGCATGCTTTGAAATAAAACGGGAGCCTGGGCTCAACCGTTTGTTTTAAAACAAACACGGGAGCCTAGGCTCAACCGTGTGCCAATGGTTGATTTTTAAAACTGTATAAACATGTTTATAAATCATCAACCATTGGAGGCCTTTCCTAATAGCTGTACCCTAGTGAACACGGGAGCCTGGCATCGACCGTGCCGGTGGAAGGACATGGGTCCACATCACCTAGTGGAAGGGCCGCTCCACGCTACCTTTTCCAGAATATATGGTGGAATCGACCGGGCCTCCATCACCATAATTTAAAGAGTTTTAACCTTATATACTCCAAGACGTGCTTACATGGTCTCCTTTAAACGTATGATGCATGTTCTGGGCTTGCCGACTGTGCAATCTAAAATGCATGTATGAAATCCTAACACCACCGCGCACGCATTTTAATACCTCTCGACCTGATGCTTGCTTAAGACGAGGGATTTTTGAGCAGCCTATTTTACAAAAATAGACTTTGTTTGCTTGCTTCGTTTCTTTTGAAATATGGAGCCTTGTAGTTAAAAACCATTGCTTACTAACCTATCAGTTGGCTTAAAAGTATGGTTTAATGAATCAAACCATTACTTATTTGTTTTCATATACGCTTAAAATCAAAACCGTTGGCTTGCTTGTTAAACTCATTGCTTGCCTTTCAAACATGGTTTACAATCAAAACCATTTAAATACCAATGCAAAATAGTTCATATTAATACACTAGTATTTGGAAAAATAGGTTTAGAACACTCACCTCTTTGTTTCCCAAACTCGAAAGCACAAATCCACTACTACTTCCTTTGCTTTTTAGCCTACATACTCAAACGAATACCGCAACTTATTAATCACCCACGATAGCGCATAAACATAACGTACTCACACACAAGTCACTTTTAAGGCCTGGCCACAACATTCATATAAAGTCAAATTAACAATTTACCCTTGAGCACTAAAAACTCCCCTAACAAAAAAACCACTATTTGATAACTTTTTCCAACAATACTCTATGGACTTTATTACCCAAAATTATTTAAAAGGTCTTCAAAATTATGAAACTCTCAAGACTGGGCTCTTATATATCCACGACATATCTTTAAAATTTCAATGTCTAAGGCCCTCAACCACAAGCAACACAAGTTATAACATGTTTTCATTCCAAACTCATCAATCAATTTCACCGTTATCCTGATTTCTGGATCTTAACTCCATAAATTGGAAATGGTTTCTTCAATTACTTGAAGCTATGATTCTAAGGTTTCTTCTCCAATTGAATCACCCAATTTGGATCACCAAAACTCAAGTTATTGTATTTTACATCTATATGACTCCTCAATTTGGCGTAACGTGACCCACATAGCTCCACTTAGAAACATTTCCTGGGCACTTTAGGTTCACAATTTGCTTGAACTTCCTTCATAACTTAATTCCCCCTAGGAAGTCTATTTTTAGCTCCAGAATTTGAATCACTCAATTTGGATAAGGAACCCACTTATGGCCAAAACACTACAACCATACCCAAACAGAGCATAACCGCGAGCTACACGAGCTCACCTTTCAGTCCGTATTTACAGTTATCTCCCGTATCCGCGTCTTTGGAATATACATGCATAAGTAAAAAAATACAAAATGATACAAGATTATATAAGATAATATGAAACATGACACATGAAAATGGCATGAAATATGCAAATGATGCGAAAGATGCATATGATATGTAAAAGAAGTATATGTTTATGTTTGGCTGTATAAGTATACCGAATTAAGGATCACTACAAGTGGTCATATATGTTATATGTTTCTCACGGTTATAAGCTTAGCACGTGTTTCATCCGGTGTAGGTACCGAAGAGGACATTCACGCATTCGCAGATCCGCCAGTGGCCAAAGACAACACAAGTTTCACCCCGAAAGTAGGTTTCTGATTGAGCCAGATATGTAAATGTAGAGTTTTGTAATAGTGAAATTATATAAGAACAAGTAAATGAGACTCTGATATATGTAATGTAATATTATGAACACCACTACTGGGTGGGTTGTTTTATATGTATATGTTATAAATTTTATTTCTTTATGAAAATATATAAATTGGCCCACCAATGACGTAGTAAAAACAGTTAAAAGTCCTAGCTTCAGGCCGTGTCCCTACTCTTCGCCTATGCAAGGGTAGGGGCGCGACATGCTCTATGCTCTCAGGTAGTCCATCTCTGTGTCACTCAAAGGGATCTTGGAAATCAGAGTATAGATCCAACTCTTTTTGGGTAAAAAACATTGATATATAGAACAACACATTACAAGAGAAATACCAATTAGATAAACCCAATTTTCATACCCAAAACATTCATTTAAAATACTGCAAAATAACAATAAGAACACCAAATCCTTTCCCATAGAGCTAAGCCTTTCATATTTGAATCACAAGTAACAATGACTAGTTGATCAAACAAATTCACTGTAACTGTAATTAAAAATGAATCTCTGAAAATTTCCAGATTTCACTCTAGTTCAGACATAAATGAAGCTTGATTTACAATTCATCCAACTCAAAATTTCAACTCAGATCTACCTCTACTTCTAATAGAAAGAAAAATAAATCTAGAAGATAAAAAAAGAAAATATATACAAAGAGACTTAAGCTCTTCCAAAAAGCTAAAAGCTGGTTGAAAGGTGCTAAAAAAGCTCTGACCAAGATATCACTACGCCTCCCAGTCTTTCTAATATGTGGCTCATAATTGCTGGGCCTAATTTAGGCTGGAATCAGGATTTCAATGCAGGCCCAATTGGTGTCTTTGTCGCGACAAAGTTTATCTATGTCACGACATTGCGTACCACTCGGGGTCTCTTTAGGACGGTTGTGGCTTTTGTCGCGAACATTTCCTCGACTTTTATCCTCCGAGCTTATGTCGCGACAAAGCTTATGAATGTCGCGACATATCTAAGCTTCGATGTTCAATGACTGTCGCTTAATAAACTTTCTAAATGTCTTGGCCAAAGTTCGTATGATATGTCTCAAGTCTTTTTCACACCGCTTCTTCGAACAATGAAAGAAATATCGCGACATCAAGCTTCGCTCTCTCAAATTGTGTCGCGACATACTTTGGAAATGTCGTAATAAAGTTCAACTGATTTCACCTTGTAAGTGTCGCAACATAAATTTCGGATGTTGTGACATAGTTTCCATGCCCTGCACTATTGATCTCTGGAAGTGTTGTCGCGACAAAGTCTTGAAATGTCGCGACATTTCTCATGATTTGTATTGAACTCTTGCTAATTGTTGTCGTGACCAAGGGTATAACTATCATGACATACTTCTACCGCTTTTGTTTCGGTTTCGCAAATTAATAAAAGCTTTATGTCCTCAAGATTCCGCATTTCCTTATTCCTTTGTCGCAATATAATTTTGGATGTCGCAACAATGTTTTACGCCATTCATTTTCGTCATCGCAAAGCGAACAAGCTATCACGTGTCATGATATTACCTTTCAACTATCTTCTATTTCACCGTGTCGCGATTACAGTTTTAAAATCATCATGGACAAACTCTTCTTACTTTCTTCAGAGATTATCTCGCGACAAAGCTATGGAATGTCGCGACATTCTTCAACCGCATTCAAGTATTCTTTCTTACTTTGAATATTATCATTTTAGATGTCATGACAAAGTTCTGTTGCCATTTTCCTTATCCTTTGTCACGTCAAAGTTTCGAAAAGCTATGACATTCATTTAGCTCTTCTACCTAAACTAGGTTGGCTTATTATTAGCTTTAGAATTTCACGACAAACCCTCTCTGCCTTCTTCACAATTTATGTAGCGACATAGTTCTGAATTGTAGCAACTTTCTTACAACTATGCTTTTGGACAATCTTCATGCTCTTTGTTGCGATAGAAGTTTGACTATTGCGACAAACTTCTCTTGGTTGTTTTGAACTTTTGTCGCGACATAATTCATAAATGGCGTGACATTCTCCATTTTTGTCTTAGCCATTTTTGCTGGTTTTTTACTTCTTTTCTTTAAATTCCTGCAAAACACAAATATGGGGTGAAGCATTCTATAATATCAGCTATTAAATTAAACTTTTGGGTTTCAAATATACATGAAAAATGGATCTTAAAAATAGATGAGTTTCACACTCATTAAGTTCATCTCTAACTTCATGGCTATGAGCCATTTATCAAACTCTGAACTATTCATAAATTCTTCGTAGGTAGTTGGCTCATCATTTCTATGAGCAATACGTCCCTCTGTTCACTGATGAGAAAATCATCTCTCTGGAACAGTACATGTTCTACCTTTCCTACGAAGCACTCGTGCTTCAGAAGGATCAACTGTCTCTTCATCACTATGAATAACAACCTCAGGTCCAATCAAGTGATTTGCATTTGTTTGAGCACTTTGAACTTCTCCAAGTAAATTCAACTTCATCCCATTGTCTCTTAAAAACTCTTTCTCCATCAACACAACATGCTTTGAAACAAACATCTTTTGATCCAAAGAATTGTAGAATTGGTATCCATTTGTTTCCTTAGGATATCCTACAAACAAACACATGTCAGATTTAGCTTCCAACTTGTCTAACATAGTCCGCTTTACATAAGCAGGACTACCCCATACTTTCATGTGAGAAATATATGGCTTCTTGTTAGTCCATATCTCATGTGGAGGAACTTCAATTGACTTTGGGTAGATCCCATTATCCCCAAGATAATCCAAAACTCTCGCTTAAGTATATTCAATTCTCATTGTCTTGCATTACTTCTCCCAAGTTGTTTTTCCACTTAATTTCAAAATTCCTTGAACTTTTCATTGGCTTTTTTATCTTATCAGATACAAGTACCTAACATCATGAATGATCATCGATGAAGGTAATGAAGTAGACTAAACCTCCTTTGGCATGTGTGGACATTGGGCCACAATTATAGGAATGTATTAGGTCCAATGGTCCATTGGCACGTTCACCCTTACCTTTAAAGGGCAACTTCGTCATCTTGCTTAATAAACAAGATTCACACGTGTCATATGATTCATAATCAAATGAACCTAAGCTACCTTCTTTTTTTAACTTAATCATGCGTCTCTCATATATATGACGAAGGCGACAATGCCATAAGTAAGATGATTTCAGATTATCTTTCTTGTGCCTCTTATTGTCATGGACAGTTAAAATTGGATTGGACATATCTAATATGTGAATTCCATTGTATAATGTACCACTAGCATAAAGAACATCATTTAACATAATAGAACAATCATTGATTCTAAAAGTCAAATGAAAGCCTTTTCTTTATTCAAAAAAAGAAATATAAATACTGTTCTGAAGTAGCTAATAAGACATCAGAAGAATTTTAAATTCCACTTTCGAATATGGCAAAATCAGACTTTATAATCATCAATTGTACTCGCCAAAACCCGAATGAATTTTCTGATCTTTGATGACAAAATGTGATTTCATACTGCTGAATCGTTTTTGAGAAATCAGTTGAAATGGTACCGAATTTTCTGAGATAGTCGGCTCCAGACGCTTCTATAAGCATCGTTGCTTCGTGCCGTGAAAACGGTTCGACGCGACGCAAGTTCACATATAACACGCACTCATGTACCATAAGCCATGGTATAGGTGTCAATTTAAAACCCGACTACGAGATAGTGCCAATATCAAATCGAGAAGTTGGCGACATAACGGGTATTTACTGGGACTCCGATTTTTACCACTGACGACAAAATCAGGTCAGCTTCCCTTCCCCAATTTTTAAAGACCCAAAACGTGAAGAACCACTTTTCATAGCTGGCCATTTTTGAGAGAGAAATGCTTTAGAGAGAGAAACTTCTTAAAAATACGCACGAATCCGACCGGGTCTACGGCCGATGGAGCAAGAAGGGAAAACGTTTCACGCCGGAGCAGCTACTGCACCCCTGGTTTGCGAAGTTTTTGACAACTCCAAGAGGTGGGTTTCTCCCTTACTATGCTTTTTATTCCCATTTTTAAGGGTTTTTCCATGTTTCTTGGTTTAGCCTAGGGGTCGTTTGATCTGGCCCCAAAACACGGACCGAATTGTTGGAATTTCTTTGAGATTTTTTGACAATGCGGATCGCTCAGAAATTAGTGGGTCAGTTGGGGTGTTTTTATTTCACCAAAATCGCTTTTAAATCATGCTTGATGTGAATAAATGCCGAATGGTTACGTTGATCGGTCCCAAAACATGGACCGACTATGGAAATATTTTAGACATTCGGGACAAATCAGTGAATGCCCAAAAACTGATGTAATGCTCTATGGAATTTATGCATTAATTTCTATTTTTTGGTGAGTAGGAGACCCTGGAATGTGTAAGAAATCGGCCTAAAAGGTGAAACCGAGAATGGGACATGTGGGCTGCCCGTGACTCCACTATATTTCTGGATCGGTTAAAAACAAATCTGAGCCAGGTGAAATGGCCACAAAGGTCCATGTGTTTCAAGCATTGAAATTGTGTGAATAGAATGGCTTGGTATGTGTAGGAATTAAATCGAGAGTCAAGTTGCAAAGAATTATTAGGTTATCAAAAGCTGAGGAAAGACGCGCCACAATGACACAATTATATAGAATTAAATCGGTGGTCGTAAGCCATCGGGTGATAATTATGATTTGCCTGGCGAGCCAGATCAGTGATGATCGGGCGGAATTACATGCGCGTAATCGTAGTCGACAGTAATATGCATATCGACATATTGTGTAAATAATTTGAAAATGGCATAATGCATTTTCATACGCACCGTAACCTAGATGTTAGGTAAGAGTTGCATGACATGGATTTTTGTAAAAACTGCATGTTCATAAATGAATTTCACAAGGACATATTCCGGTAGAATCGCCAGAGATTGCCACGATCATTTCTGGATGAGACTATGACTAAGCTTCCGAAAGCTCACCAACCAATTCACTTCTGAGGGTAGCGTCCCATTATTTTACCCGAATATTTCAGAGTATATTTTCGCAACAAAAGTTTTGTTTTGAAATGATTATTTTCCTCATACATGGCTTAGGCAAGTGTGAGCTAGCTCCAGGACTCGTGACACTGTGGTGATCAAGTGTAGACATTCAAGCAGATCATGTATTTAATTATGTGTGTTTACTGGGAGCATCAGACCGCACTAGGTGGTAGAGTAGCCCACTTGCACATTCTCCCATCGAGCTTTAACACCTCGCCGTGGGACCCCCTTTTATTTTTCAGTACGTAGAGTCAATGAGTAGACAAATTTCATTTTGAGGTTGATTTTTAAGAAGCTTCGCTTGTGGTTTGATGGTTTTTGACATAACATGTATTAGAATTCGTAGATTTTAATATATGTTTGTATAAAATAAAAGTGTAATCAACTATTGAATTATCGGGAGATAATTGGAAGAATAGTTATGATAATTGATTTTGGCGAGTATTGGTTTGTGAGCCCAAGAGGTAATTTTACTCATGTCAGATATATATCAGATATATCGGATTGCTCGGGGACGTGCCTGGCGCAGTTCACGGCAGCTCCCGTACAAAGGAGACTCGCCTCGATGCCAAGTGGCCGGTAATCCCACATCCACTTGTATTCGCGAGCCGACGTAGTCAACGACCCCAAGCCAGGGGTGTTTCGCCTGCATCGTGAGCCAAGGTATATGATTACCCAGAAATATGGCCGGGCATGGGCCTAGGATATGTAGTCAGAGCGTAGTGCCCGGGTTATGATTACTCCGGGTGTTGATAAAAACCGATACCACCTTCACAAACTGCATCGTAGCCAAGGTAAACGACACTTGGGAGCTCGACTGGTAGTTATGTACCGACACCAAATACCATTACCAGATCGAGCTTGTGCATACCAATTAGTGAAGCCTGTGTTCGTATCCATCACCACTGAGCGGGGCTCGGGATGGAGCGTAGGTGCAAGCTCAGTGGATCGAGGAAACTGGGCCTTGGCAACACTTTGCAGAGGCATGTTCGATCATCACCAGGGCGGGTTCGATGTTAGGTTTGTGCATGAGATTACCTAGGAAGGCAATTTTAACAAAACTAGGACACCAAAAGATGTGTGTTTTCAGGTGTGATCATGTGGATCGATGAATGGTCAGGATGCATGCGGTTCGGGTGTGTATGACATGTCAGATGCGGTGATGTGAATGTTGCGGTGCTTAGTAGATAGCACATGGGCATGTTTGAAAACAAACCTCGAGTTTACAATGCAACCGGAACAAGAAAAATAAGTAAAATAAATTTAAGTAATTTATTTCGTTTGTTTGGGGAATGAAAAAATATATATCTATATAAAAAGATGAAATAAATTTTAATAAATTTATCGGGTGTACTGAAAATGAAAGAAAATAAATAAATATATTTTTTGGTATTTTCCGGAAGGGCGAAAAAAAAAGGGAAAAAATGGGCGCAGAAATCGAATGGGCTAATGTTTACTGGCACGGGCCGGGCGCCGCGCGGCGCAGCGGCGTAGCCGCGCGCTGGGCGCCGGGCGCAGCGCCGCTGCGGGTCGGGTATGCGACGCGCTGTTGCGGCGTGCCGGGCGCTGGGCGCGGGCGCAGCGCGCGCTGGGCGAAGAGGCGCTGGGGTGCTGTGCGCAGGCGCCAGCAGCGCTGGGCGCGCAGCGACGCACGCGCATGGGCACGCGGAAGCGCTGGCGGAACGTGGCCCGCGGCAGAGCAAGCTGCACGGCGTATGCGCCGACGCTACGGAGCGGGGCGCAGCGGGCAGCGCAGTGGGCCGCGGCTACGGCCGGCCGCTCGCGGCGCGTCTGCGCGTGAGAGCCGGGCCACGCTGGTGTTTTGCACCACTCGCCAGTCTGCTGACTCCGGCATTTTCCCGAGTCACCAAATGAACATCGCTCATCTCAAATTTTTCGAAAAAAAAATTAAAAATGTTTTAAATTAAATAAAATCAAATAAAATCAAATAAATTTGAATAAAATTTTCGAAAATAAAATTTTTGAAAATAAAATTTCAAGAAAACAATATTTTAAACGCAAAATTGATTGCGCATACACGAGTTATGTGTACGATCTCAGGCGTGGTTATGCCTGCAGCAGACACCGTATGGGATTTAACTACCATTTGAAATCGTGATCGCTACAGTAGCTGCTTAGAAAATTATATGCATGGTGTAATGCGATAGAAAGGGTGAATGCTAAGGTTAGAACTACGACCTTGTGTGGATTCGAGACCGAAAAATGAATAAGAGAACTGCGGAACCTTATTGAAATAAATAAATTCGAGTGGTTGAATTTAGCACCACTTAGGAAATGAACTGTTAGTTCATGGTCACAAGTCTATTAGTAATCGCATCTCAGACACTAGTTGGGGACCGGAAGTGAAAGTTAAACGACTCTCATTGCCATTGAACTGGTGAGATGGCTGCGAGGATGACGAGGACGTAGAAAATGTCCACTCCAGGGTACCGGTCGTGCACACCGCTTGGTTCGACGTTGCACTTCTTTGCCGAGGCCGTAGGGTGTTACAACAAATGCTATAGCACAGGCTGGTATAACAGGTAGACAGGAAGATCCTAGTAACCTTCGCAGGTTATAGACGGATATCCGATGTGGGAAGGAGGTCCGATGGTGGCCGACCATTGGTTCATGCAGATCGAGAAAGTGTTAGAGGCTATGGAGATACTTCTCCGACGCATCTCTATTGGGACTAGCCGCTGCTTCTGGCCTGCAGAATGAGGCCTAAATATGATGGAAAATTCTTCCCCTGTGAAGTAGGAGAGATTTGATTTTCTAGGAGATCAGAGCGTCACAAGAAATTTAAGCGTGGACCTTAAAGTATGGGTACACGTATGGGTTGTTAATGTCATTTTACATGTATGAGTCGACGTACCATCGAAATACGTAATCGGGACCTTAAATGGACATCATACCGACACTCCGCCTCGAGTTGGTAGCTACATATACACATGATCGATGCGTGATACAGGACTTCATAAATTCTTTATGAGGGGAGAATGTAAGACCCGAGAAATCTAATTTCGAATAAGGGCAAAATCGTAATTTTAATTACGAAATTGTAATTTCTGCTAAAATCCATAATGACCTTGATCCCTGGATGATTTAAACATTGCATCATGGAATCGCCCCGAGAAATTCGGGCGAAAGTACATAAAATTTCGTGAATTTTTCGAGACAAGCCGGGAGTCGGCACGCTGAGACATCGCTCGGTGTCAGAAACGGTTTTCGATGTGACGAAAGCCACATATAATATGTACTCATGTACCATAAGTGGTATGAGTGTAAAGTGATGAAAACGGATCTACGAGATAGTGTCGAATATCAAATCTGAGAAAGAGGGACATAATGGGTATTATGGAATTTGATTTTTAGTCACTAGATGACAAAATTGTAAATAGTTCTCTTCCCCAATTTTTAAAGACCCAAAAAACGAAGAACCGTAATCTTTCTATAAAGGGCTATTGAGAGAAATGCTTTTAGAGAGAGAAACTTCTTCTCTAAAATTACCGACGAATCCGACCGCCGACGGCCGACGAGCAAGAAGGGAAACGCTCTACGCGAGCAAAGCCACGCTGCGGACCTCCCGGTTTGCGAAGCTGACACTCCAAGAGGTGTGGGTTTCTCCCTACTTGGCGTTTTATTCCCATTTTGGCGGGTTTTTCCATGTTTATTGGCTCGAGGCCGCGAGGGGCCGCTTTTGATCGATCCCAAAACACGTGGACCGAATTGTTGGAATTTCTTTGAGATTTTTTTGATCGGGCCGCGGATTGCCTAGAAATTAGTGGGCCGTTTGGGGTGTTTTTATTTCACCAAAATTGCTTTAAAATCATGCCGATGAATAAATGCCGAATGAAGAGCCGACGTCCCAAAACATGGACCGACTATGGAAATACTTTAGACATTCGGGACAGTCCGTGAATGCCTTAACCGATGTGGGCCGTTTCTATGGGAATTTATGCATTAATTTCTATTTTGGTGAGTAAGAGACCGGAAATGTGTAAGAAATTCTGGCTCCAAAAGGTGAAACCGAGGTCGATTGGCGTGGTTGCCCGTGGACAGCCTCCATCGTTATTTTCGGACCTAAAATCGGGCCTCCCTAAGCCAGGTGAAATGGCCATAAAGGTCCATGTGTTTCTGCATTGAAATTGTGTGAATAGAATTGCTCGTATGTGTAGGAATTAAATCTAGTCAGTCGATCAAAGAACTATTGTGTTAATGCTGGGAGGTGTTATCACAATGACACAATTATATAGAATTAAATTGTGTTGTGTCATTGGCGATGATTATGATTTGCCTAAGTGAGCTAGATCGGGTGATGATCAAGTGTGGAATTACATGTGTAATTGTAGTTGATTGAAAATATGCATATCGACATATTGCAAATAATTTGAAAATAAAGATAATGCATTTCTATATGCACTGGTGTTCTAGATGTTAGGTGTGAGTGCATGACATGGATTTTTTGTAAAAACCCGGCATAAGTTTGCGAAAGGAATTTCAGATGATATTCCTCAAGAATCAATGGGAGATGGGCCAACAAAGATTTATTTCTGGATGAGGACTATGACTGCTGGAAGCTCACCAACCACCCACTTTGAGGGTAGTCCCATATTTTACCGAATATTTTTATAGGTGATATTTTCGCAACAAAAGTTTTGTTTTGAAATTGATTATTTTCTCATACATGGCTTAGGCAAGTGTGAGTGAGCTCCACGAGGACTCGTGACACGGGTGATCAGCGCACATTCAAGCAGATCATGTATTTACTGAGTGTGTGTTTACTTGGAGCATCAGACTCGCACTTAGTAATGAGTAGCCCACTTGGTGGCGATTCTCCTACCGGCTTAGCCTCACCCCGCCGTAGACCCCTTTATTTTTCAGTACGAGAGCGCCGAGGAGACAAATTTCATTTCGAGGTTGATTTTGAAGAAGCCAAGCCAGGACTGACGGTTGACATGTAACATGTATTAATCAGAGATTTTAATATATGTTCGTATAAAATAAAAGTGTAATCAACTATTGGAATTATCGGGAGATAATCAAGAATAGTTATGATACTGATTTTATGAGTATTGGTTTATGAGCCCAAGAGGCAATTTTACTCACGTCAGGATATATATTGCACATATCGATCGTTTCAGAGACGCGTTATTCAGCCAGACCGTGGAGAGAGCTCCCGTACAAAGGAGACTCGCTCGATTTTCAAGTGGGCGCCTTAATCCACATCCACTCTTTACAGTATTCGCGAGTTGACGTGTAGTCAACTAATTCCCTGCTCGGGGTGTCACAATAATAACATTCATCCAAATTTAAAAGAAGTCTACTAGGGACGTTCAAAACATAAGTCCCTACGGCTCATGCCAGCAACACTTGCCCCATTCCTCACGTGTAAATCCAACTCCCCTTTGTTGAGTCTCCTACTCTTCCGTAGACCTTTCATATCAATACATATGTGTGATCCACAACCGATATCTAATACCCATTAATCGTTTTGAGAAACAATGTTGATCTCAATGACAAATATACCTAAAGGAGATGCGACATCAGATGCCTTCTTCTTCATAGACTCTAGTCAGGTCTTACAGTTTCTCTTCCAATGGCCATCCTCGCTACAATGGAAGCAAAGTACCTGAGGTTCTCTGCTTTGCCTTCTCTTCTTGCTTTTCACACCTCCTGGTGTTTTTAGTGACTTTTCTCTTCTTCTTGTTCTTAGAACTCTTCTTAGAACCAAAAGAATCCACAAGCATCAAAATTTTACCTTCCTTCTTCAAGGTGGGTTCAACTGTTTTAAGCAAGTTGATCAACTTGAGTATGGCAGTCTCTTTATCGTTCATCCTATAGTTGAGCACAAATTGTGCAAAACTATTGGGTAAACCAGCCAAAATCAAGTCTATACTAAATTCACGATCCATACCAAAACCCAACTTATCTAATCTCACAATGTATTCATTTATCTTCAAGCAGCATACCGTATTGTAGATGTCCGCATTCTTTGGAGCGAAAAGCAAATAGAGACTCAAACCTCTTGGATCTCACCTGCTCATGAAAAAGATCCTTAAGAATGACGACTATGGCATGTGCAATCATAGCCTCATGTTGTTTCTAAAGCTTTGGTGACATATATGCAAGCATGATACATGTGGCAATCACATTGTCATCCAAGTGCTTCTGATATGCATTCTGATCTTCATCAAATGCATCAACAATAGGGGATTTTGGGAGTGGGACATCAAGGACATAGGTTATTCTTTCTGCCTTGAGAACAATTCTCAAGTTCCTTAGCTAGTCCATGAAGTTGGCACCGGTCAACTTATTGGCATCCAATATTGATCTCAAGTTCACTGTTGTCGACATGGTATGATTATAACAACCTAGATGTAAAAGAGATCATGTTAGATTGTACATCAAAATGCATGATTATTACGACTTGATAATTATGCATTATAACTCCCACTATTTTAAGACGAATCAATAACCCCATTATTGATTCAAGAGAACCTATATGGAAATTCTCCTAGTGGGTCGATATCCAATATCACCAAGAATGACCTTGGGTTTACCCAACAATCCACCTTGGATCAAAAGGTAGATATCTTGTCCATACTAATTGCAATTTGATTCGTGCCACAGTAGGGTGATTCGGAATCAACAAAATTTGTTTCCTAAGTTCCTCCTACTGCCGTGGTCAAGCTACCGCAAGATACGGGTTCAGGGTCGAACACCTGGACGGGTTTTCATCCCACAAATGATTCGTGATCGCGATTCAAAATGGTGAGGCTTTCATTTGATTCGGATTCGGGGTAAAAAACAGAGGAGATCGTTGTTCACCGGGTAACCGAAACGCTTTAAATTGGAAGTGTGAAATGGTGACCTCGAAGGTCGGGTCACTACCGATAAAATGAAGATAAGGTGTCCCTGGGTCATCTCCTCGCATTAGTGGCAAATGACATATAGTCATAACCAAAACCTGATCTTTGTTTAGCTTTAAAAACTAACTCCAAACACTTTATTAAAACAACATCGAGCATTTAATGTTCCAATAGTTTGAAAACATAGCATTTAACCTCATTTCAATGGCTCGTAAATGACATATGAGAATGTCAAAGGCATCTACCATTAAGAATGCATCAACCCTAAAGCATGACAAGTATTGACCAAAGAAATATTATTAATAGTATTGGGAACCTAGTTTGGGAAGTTTGAACAATAAATGCAGCACTCGGTTCACTGAACACACGAGGACACTGCCAAACCACCAATAACCAAGCTAGCAACCCTCCTCTTCAAGGCTTTGAGGCTTAGCCAAGCATCCCTTGAGTTGTCATCCTCAAAGGTGGTGTTTGGCAGCCAAGAAAATGAGAGAAAGAAGAGAGAGAAGAGAGAAAACTGTAAACCTAAAAACAAAAGCCGCGCGGAATGAATGCTCGAATGAAAAGTTGGGGTTACAAAGCTATATGCGGCTTATATAGCCATCCAAAATGTGTGAAATACCAAAAAATACCTAAAACATATGATTACAATAGGGGACAAAATGGGAATTATACAAAATCCAGGTCGCTTGGAACCAAACACGTGGGAGAGATTTCTCGCTATGCGCTGAATTTCGCTTATCATAGCTTAAAATTTCGCTATGATATAAAATTTCGCTATCATAGCGAAAAATACAAGGCATAGCTAAAATTAAATTTTCGCTACGCACGCAACTTTCACTACAGATTAATTTTCGCATGATAGCTAAATTTCGCTTAGCTAGCCAAAATCGCAAGATAGCAATGCTTCGCAGCGACGCTAAATTTTCGCAATGGTTGCGAAATTTTCGCAATGCATAGCGAAATTCCTGTAATCCCTGCTTTGCTTCCTGCATCCAGTTTAGCCTCCATTTCATCAATTCCACTTGACATTTCTTCATTTCGGCCATGGAAATCACCGAGAATTCTCAACATTCGAAGACTAATATGACACCAAACTCAAATTATGATCGAGGCTCGCAAAACCCGCAAAATTACCAAAAACAGACTAAACAAAATCAAGTGGTGTACTATGGACTCCGCACATGACAATCGCGACCACATGATTAGTATGCAAAAAGCACTCAAAACCGGCCTTAAAGGACCTCAAAATAGCACTGGCACTTAATCAGCAATTCCATGGAACTATCGAATCCAGTGCTATCAACTGTTGATTTATGCACTATCATTGGGTTATCAACTGTCGATTTGTGTACATCTTATGTACATGTACCTCTACCCGACTACATCTCTATTCAACATTAACCTTGGGTTTACCAAACAAGCTAACAAGTCTAGTTACGGCCAGTCCACTAATTAGGAAAACTCGTTTCTATGGATAGAACATGTTCTTATAGAGAGGTTGGGTTTACCCAACAACCACAACTTTAGAAGAACTCTAGTTCACATCAAATTAATGGAAGACGTTAGCCTTAATATTTTAATTAAGGGTTTTTTCTTAATTAGTCTCATCATGGTATTAGCATGCTTTATATATATTCATTAATCTCGTGAAAATATAAAGATGGTTACTCTAACTATATGGCATGATTATGGACATTCTAAAATCAATTCCTTGAGCCATAAAGAAATCAATTTAGGTCGCACTCTGTGGATACATGCATGACATACAAAACCATGAAATTAAATCACCTCTACATTTAAATGTCTTCTTTCTTAGCTCCTCCTCCATGCTTCTTTCTCCTTTTGTTTCTCCACCAACTAATCCTAATCATATGTAATCTAATTACATACATTAAAAGAAAAAACCTCAAGTTACATTTGAGGGGGATTTAGATGAGAAGAGAAACACATTGAGAAAATAGAGAGAGGCAGGGACACGCAGACCCTATTTACCTAAAAGAAGTAACCATGCAATATGTTCAATCACCATTGGGCAAAGTCCATAATCATCTATCATGTCAACATACACCCTTAAACATGCATTCTCTACTGCAAAACTTTGAAAGTAATGGATAATGGCACCCTATGATTTCAAAAGCACATGAAAACGTTTCAACACTTGAACTTAATTGATCCACAATCCAACTCAACCCTTAAATCATAAACCCGATTCAACTTTTGAATCTCTAAGTGATTCAATTCCTTGAACCAAAAACCCGATTTAACTCTTGAACTGTAATTTCCAAAAGGTGTTATTTTGTCCAATGTCTCAAAGTAATCTCAATCACGCTTAGAGTTTTATCTCAAATATCTTTAAACCCTGAATGATATTCTGAAATTTAAGGTCAACACTTCAATCTTTACTGCAAATTTCATCTCAATTACATTATAGATATGTACTTTAAAAATGTAAGAAAAACAAGAGATTCTGAATAATAAAAGTAACATCAACTCTCACATTGGGCATATAGAGACCCTGCTGCCGCAACGTTAAGCCGCTTTAGCTTTAAAGAACACCCGCTCACATCATGACGTGGGCTCCTGCATGTTGCGACGTTGTCTGGGTTCATCACCCACGTTGCAATGTGACTAGCCTATGTCACGACGTGAGTTGGGTTCCAACTTTGACAAACTTGATAAAAATCCCAACTTCGGGGAGTTTAATTTCATTCCAAACCCAGCTTTCTTCTTCACTTATAATCATGTTTTGGTCATCAAGGATAGACCAAAGAACACATTGTACAAATTTACGACGTTATTACCAAGGACTATTGTCTATCCCTACGAATCCACGCCATAAAACTTGTCATGCGGGAGACCAAATGACATTTCAGATAGTTTATAACAACAAAATTGGACAAGGACTATTATCTACTCCCGGCAATCTCACATAAACTTGTCGACATTATACTATATAAACCAAAATCTCCTAGAGTAAATCCTTTTCAAAGTTCGGGTTCGTCCATATTCGCGAAGGCATGTGCCGACAAGTAATAAAATGATTTAAGTCCGCATATCGATCCTACGTAGATCTCAAGAATTTTAAACTCAACTACCCCCGACTACTCAATTTCCATACTATTTCGGGACCACTAAATGATAGTAAGATCCAAAGATTAAGGCCGAAAATTAAACGATCAAAGGAAATAACCTAAATGAACAATAAGCTTTAGAATATAAAGAATAAAGAATAATTAATAGTTGTGAAAACGAATGTAAATTGAATAATTATCGTTAGAGAACGATTGAGAACAATGCTATTTGCGGAAGTATCAATTCCGTTGTCAACTTGTAAATTTCATTATAACTTCGGGGATTAAAATCATTCAAGGCGTTAATAGTTCACCGATCCCTCCATTAATTACACATTTTATTATCTATTTTTGACCCGATTCTCTCGAATACGTGGAATTAGATAACTACTTTTACTGTGATTCTCCTAATTCCTGGTATTTTCTTTGCAATACCATACCCATTTTACGGATCGGTGACACCTTAGCTCCCAAGTTATCTGGCCAAGCAAGGATATACAACTTCCGTGTTACTCTTCCAAATTAAAAAATGGGGATCAATCTCTCCCGACAGATCCTCAAATAACACTCTGGATTGGCTACACTATTCGACCGGAGGGTGAACTCTCGCTTGTTTAAATCGATAACTCATTCAACTCGTTCTTGATTTCAAGTGAGAAAGAGGATTTATCAAGTAAACTCACAAAACTCATTAGGATCTCTACAGAAAAGTTAATATACTCAAATAAATATTTCATAACTCCCAGGATTGTCATCTCTCGCGGTCACCGGGAGGACCTCCTTGAAATCGAGCATGAAACACTTCTTATCTGATTATAGAGCGATATTTAGATCAAAAAACTTTTAAACCCATATGAAAATAAGTCATAAGCTGAAATTAGCAATTTCTTTGGGGAAATAATAACACAAGGAAAGATAATTTCGACAATAGCATTCTTAATGAAAATTTAGGTTCTCAATTCTTGAATTACACCTGGCACTCCTCGATCATAGAATAATGCGTTTATTTGGATAGCTTAATTCCAGAAATTTATCTGGACTTCAACATTCAGTGTGTTGAAAAGGAATTAGTGCATTGACTTTGGCTCAAAAGCGATAACATCCAATTCCAGAAAATAAAAGAAAACTAGAACGATGAATCTAATCTAATCTATCCATATTGAAGAAAATAAAAGAAAAGGAAAGAAAAGAAAACTAAAAATAAAATAAAGAAAATGAGCCTTTAGCTATCCGGACACTCTGCGTCTGTGGCGTAAAGTACATTCTCCTCTTACGGATAAATTTGTGTATTCTCAGGAGTTTTTCAATTGGATACAATTCCAAAAGCGGTCTTTGTAGTTCCAAAGTTGAATTGGCCATTATTTACGGTCTAAGTCGCGACCTCGATTCCTTGTCAGCGACATTATCCTGCTGTCGCGACCTCGATCTCATGTCGCGACCCTCGACTTAATTCTCTGTGGAGCCTTCTAAAAGCCCGGTTGCTCTTGGTGTCGCGACAACAATCTATTATCCATGACATCTAGTCGCGCGCTTTAGGTTTTCGAAGCGGTCTCTCCTCGTAGCCCCAGCGACCTCGATCTCACGTCGCGACCTCGGCTCATGTCTTCGCTGACATTCAACTTGTCTTGGATGTCGTGACATCCAGCTAAAGGATCTGCGGTTTTGCGGTTTCTCATGATGTCGCGACATCGATATGTTGTCGTGACATCGCTGGCGTGACTCTTGCATGCTTGTCGTGCGCCACTTGTATCTTTCCTTTGATTGCTCTTCAGTATCGCGACATCGATCCCTTGTCGCGACATCACTTCATCTCCATAAGTCTCAATTTGTTGCGTTCTGATGGCCGCGGCGTGATATCTTTGTCGCGGCTTGACCGTATTTCTGCGAGCTTTGACTGTAGTTACCGATATCACGACTTCCCGATCTCATGTCGCGACCTCATTTCGCTTCTTCTGATTTCGGGCGGTCTCGTATTGCGACCTCGATATCTTATCATCCATGTCGCGACCTGCATCAGATTTCCTTCCATTTCCTGATGTCGCGACCTCGTAACTAATTTATGTAAACCCCCAGCGCAACATAAGTTAGCGATTTGCTTTCATTCTGCTACGCTATTTACGCATTTTACTCCGCCCGATTCTTGCATTTTTCCACTTTGCATTTTCTTCTTTCTTTTATACTTCACGCAAATAACAAGTGGTGAGTTTCTTCTTATATGCATATTAATTATTCTTTTTTTAGATGAAAATCAAACAGAAAAATGGACTAAAAATAGATGACTTTTAAGCTCATCAGTCATCTCATGACCAAATTACATGAAGAAGAACACTGGATCAAGTCTTTCAAAACAAAAATCTCATTTTTAAACCTTTGAAGAACATGGGTACCAAAAATCGAAAACTCTCAACATAGAATCGATTTTGATGCACACAAGTGGGCTTTGATACCACTATTGGGTTTATATGGTGGCATCTCATGCTAAAGTGGCATAAACTTTAAAGATTTTAGAAAACAAACCCATCAAGAATCGTCTTGAGGCATCAAATCGGTTATGAGATTTATACCTCTTGTCAGTCTAAAATTGAACCCAAAGGGCGATGCAGTAGTGACTAAAGCAAACCACGTCCTTCGTTTGCCTCTAACAATATCCACACGAAGAGTGGAGCTGATAATCTCAAAGGATACGGTATCGGATGAAGTCTTGGTGCCAGTCTAGATCAAGTCGAAAACCGAGGATTTGACTCGAATCAAACAAAGTGGTTGTTCTTCCAAAGAACACTCTAACTCAAGAACACTCTTCTTGAGAAAAATGGGTTAAAAGCTTCTAAGGTTAGGGTTTCTCCATAAGGTCCTATTTATAGGAAAACCCTTGCCCTTGAAATGTCCAAAGTGCTAAACTCTTTAAGAGATGATAGGCTACATACATCTCTATTCGTCATGACATGTTCCCTCATAGCCCTTAAGTCCATGAACAAGCTCAAGTCTCCTTGATCTCTAAGTAAGGGCTTTTAATCCCAAGATTCAACATCCAGTGACATTCCATTCTCGAGATAAATCTTCCTCATGTTTGGATCATAACCAAATCTGTTTTATATCAGCCCCACACTCTTTTAAGTGTATGTGACCCATTAGGTTCCCGGTTATGTTGATCACTTGATTCAACTATTGAATCCAAGCAAGTCATGAGCGTTATCTAATAACTCATCATGACCCCCAATAGATCGGAGAGTTAGTGGCTTGACTGCTAACCCTTCTATAGACAATTACAGTGTAATTCGTCATAAACCCCACTATGTTCAAAGTATGGACAAGGTGTAACTCCCACTAGATTGGTTATACCACATCTAGCCTAAGTAATATTAAATCTTGCCATCAGACTCATTACTTATCAGTTATGCACTTGAAGACACTTTATAAGCCGAAAGCGTGATGTGTAAAATATATACGCCTATGTGCGCAAGGGCACGCGTCGTATCAAGTAATATAATGTGTATCTAGTCTGGATGTAGTCCACGAGGAGAAGCGCGTTGACTACTAAAATTAGCTGAATATTATACGGACCGTAAGCTTTGAATGACTAATTAACTAAGGTGTGAGGTTAAGCTAAACTAATTTATCTTAGTAAATCACTTTGTATTTGTGGAGACTAGGGCTGTCTCCTATACTACTTTGATGGAGGAGAACTACCTGAGGAATTGTGTCGATCTATTCGTGACTTATCGACGACGGTGATCGTGCCTCACGAGATGCACCACTCTCTGGCGTATCCTATCTCGCTAACGAGGGTTAGTGTATCTACACTTGACTCAATGCTCGAAAGCGTTTAAATGTTCTAACCTTAATCGCCACCCTCGAAATCGAGATATCTACATTCTGGGTGTGAGGTCTCTCTAATGGGATCCACAGGCGTCCTCACCTCTCGATCTCGGATGCCAGCGAATCATGCAATGTTGGCCATGCATCACATATATATAAATCGCGGATATAGACGGATCTGAACAAGTCATAAATAAGCGGATGGCCTTTAAAAATTAAAGTGCAGTGCCATTGGCGGGTTCGAAGCCGGGACTTTGGTGAATCTAGAACATCTTTGGACACGTTGTTTCAGCGTGTCTGCGATATGGCGTTTTGAAGAAAATGCAAAGCGGGGTGTCATACTCCTTTGATGCGGGTCATTCTTTGCTATGCTTTTTATTGCCCTAAATGTGCGTTTTCGATCCCCTCTCGATTTACGGTCCTTTGCTTTTAATGATGTTGGCGAAATCGGCGTTGGCATTCGCGGCGTTGAGCGTCGGCGTTGGTCACTGTGTTGACTTCCTCTTACCGTTGACCCGGCGTCGCGATATTTCTGCCCGACTTTTTTGTTCTTTGCTTCTCTCTGCTCCAAAATAGTCCCAAAGCGCGATTCACTGCTTTATTCATCTGATGCAAAAATAAGATATCGAGCTATAAATTGCGTATTTAACTATAAGATAGAGCTAAAACCAAAAGACAGAGGCGGGTATGACATGAGTGTTTTAGGCGCTCATCAACACTCTTCATGACATTTCCCCTCTAGCCAAAGATTCTCGAGTAATGATCCTAATAAGAGGCCATAGGAATACTCTCCCTTTATTGGGAATGTGAATCAGCTTGTTAATTTCTTTCAATTACCTTTGAACCTTTCAGCGATCTGCAATCTGTCGCTACATGAGCGACATTTGAAAGTGACAAGGAATGAAGTCAATCTGAATCGAGTCAGAGATAATTCATATGATTGTCTCATAGCGGTCTACGATGTGCCACTCTTAGCAAGCATCCACATGTCAAATCTAATCAACTCATTATCCCAATTTATAAGATTCACTTCTTGATCCAATCAAGGAGTATGACATGTGCTAGTATGTTCGGATCAATAATGTCCAGTCTCGTTGATCATATGACTAGTGATAATTTAGATACTAACATAATTGCACATGATTGGAATCTTATTATCATGATCCCATCATGATTTCCTTCACGTTATGTTATGTATCATAAACTTCATGAATTCGATAAAAGATCTAAATCAATTTAATGTATGAATATTAAATTAATGAAGAAGCCTGTCATATGTATTACGTACAATAACTGCTAAGAGCGCCTTTGGAGCACTTCTCTAATACTAGTGATGAGGAATTGGGTTGGGGCAGGAGGTTGATTTGTAGAATACTTATAGGCATAATCTTTGCAATCTTTGTATGCAAAGTGAATAAATATTAAAAAAATGGACTATGAATTATTTAAATCAATGCTCTAAGTCCATGTAATTAATTAATTCTTTTTTTTTACATTTATTGATTTTGCATTACTTTGTTGTAGTATTTTATTTTCACACTTTCCTCATTTTTTTTTATGCCTAACCTCGAGGGCAAATAATTAAGTTTCTTCTTTTTACACACAAGTTTGATCATAACATACTTGCTTTTTCATTTTTAGGACAGTTTGATTAAAAGATTTTTTAAAAACCTAATTTTGGAAATTTGACTATCCATCAATTTTTGTAGTGATTTTAACAAAAATGTCCTTGTTTTCTTGTAAAAATAACCCTTTATTTTAGGAAACAATGTAAATACATGATATGGATGAGAGAATTTTTGTCTAACACTAATGGTAAAGGGGTGGGTTGGTGCCATATCAAGGCATATATGTTTTTGGTTATGCTTTGTACATCTTTGCTTTTCAAGTAAAAAAATTATATCTTACATTGGCTCTGTGATCGATTATATGTTTAGACATCAATTTTTATGACTTAGCGATATACTCTCCCTTTATTAGGAATGAATGCATGTTGATTTCTTCGATTACCTTTAAAACACCTCATTAGTACCTAATCATCACCCGCATGAATGACATTTTGAAAGCTGTGAGGAATGAAATTCGAGTCTGGTCGAGTCAAGATAATTCGTATAGTTGTCACATTATTATAGCCACTCTTAACCAAGCATCCACATGTCAAATCTAATCAACTCAATATCACAATTTATAAGATCCATTTCTTGATCACGTCGAGAGTAGCATAGCGTGTCTTGATACATCGAATCAATAATGTCTGGTCTGGAATTGATCATATGACTGATGATAATTAGATACTAACATAATTGTGATATGAATACTTGTATCGCGATAATCATAATTCCTTCACGTTATGTTAGATATCATGAACTTCATTAATTCGATAAAAGATCTAAATCAATTCAATATATATATATATATATCAAGTTAATGAAGAAGCCTTTCATATTAAACAATATGTATTACGTACAATAAGTGCTAAGAGCGATTGCCTTTAGAGCACTTTTCTAACACTAGTGGTAAAGGGGTGGGTTGAGACGGGGAGGTTGCATTTAGAATCTTATAAAATGAATCTTCCTGATGTTGTATCTGAAGTGTATAAATATTAAAAAAATGGACTATGAATTATTTAAAGCAATGCTCTAAGTCCATGTAATTAATTAATTTTTATTTATTTTTTACATTTATTCATTTTGCATTACTTTGTTGTAGTATTCTATTTTCATACTTTTGTCATCTTTTTATGCCTGACCTCAAAGGCAAATAATTAAGCTTCTTCTTTCACGTACAAAAGTTTGATCATAACATAGCACTTTTTCATTTTTTTTGGTGATTTAATTAATTTTTTTTAAAAACCTAATTTTGGAAATTTGTGATCAAGTGATTTTGATGATTTTAACAAAAATGTTATTTTATTTGTAAAAATGACTGGCTATTTTAGAGGCGATGTAAATACATGATATGGACGAGAGATTTTTTGTCCAAAATAGATTATTTTTCTAGAAAAAACATAGGAAAGGTTAGGACCTGTTTGATTTATGTTTTTAAAAACCGTTATTGAGAACGATTATTGAAAACATAGAGAACATCAATGTTTTTTGAAAATTGGTATTTTTTTAGGAATTTAGTATTCTCTGTATTATATGTCTTTTTCAGAAAAAATGGAAATTAAATGTATTCACACTATTTTTTTGGTTCTCTTTATTTTGGAGAACAAAAAATAGTTTTAAAAACCAGTGAACAAACGTACCCTTAGATTGACAAGTTTAAGGTTTTTTTTTAATCGAAGTTTAAGCCTAATCCTAATTCCTAAGAGAGGCCCATTGTTATTTCTTCTGTTTTTCAGGCAAAACCCTAACCCTAGTTCTAATCTGGAAAGAAAAGATGGAATCGAAGACCGTGCTGTCCATCTTCACCTATCGTCGTGTGTTCATCCTCGATATGGACGAAATACTGAGAGATAAGGATCATCAAGACGAAATATCACCGGCCCCGCCGCCGTTGCTGCGAATTCTAGATTTTGTGGCTAGTGGATTACCGTTAGGGATGGGTTTATTGAAGTTGGGAAATTTTCTCTACATGTTCGGTGGTGAGTATCGCGGTTATGGCGTGGAGACAGCTTATTTGATAATTATGGGAGGACGCGAAGAAGAGGTACATCCCCTTGATAGCTACGTCTTCTATTCCATGGTTTTGGGGCTGGGTTACGTGAGGAAGATCCAAGGCCTCGCCCTGTGTATGCTACCACCATCAACTGATTTGTCAAACTCGACCCCATGTTGGGACCAAAGCTTTTTCCGTTTGTTGAGGAAATTGGTGGTCGAATATACGTTCTTTCATCGAAATGGCTGTCCCTTAGCAGGCCTCTGTTTGAAGTTTGGGATCCAATATCGGAGAAATCGCAAGCCCTGCCAACCCCCCCCTCGCTTTCCGAGGGTTGGGAGGTTAGGAGCTGTCGTGTTTCTGGCGGGGTTATTGTTTGTAGGATGGCGGATTTGGTTTATAACTGTTTCAATACTGTTTCTGGGACATGGAATATTGTAAAAAATTTGCCATCTGAGTTGATGGATCTGAAAGGGATAGACATGGGAAACCAGAATGTTTTCCATATACCTAGTGGAAATTACGGCAGCTTGAGGGCTATCGTGGGTGGGCCTGAGGGGGGGGCTTGCTCCTCTAGAGAGTTAGAGATTGATATTTCAGAGCAAAGCCAAAATCCATGGCTTTAGAGTGGCGGGTAGTTTATTTCTGGCTGACACAGTATGAACAGGGGAGTATATATATGTGCGGGTTGGTGCCATATCAAGGCATATATGTTTTTGGTTATGCTCTGTACATCTTGTTTTTCAAGTAAAAATTATCACCCCTGTTGAAAAACACAGCAGTCAGTTATATGTTTCAGGCATCGATTTTATGATCTCACCGGATACATTAAATGCAGAGATGAAGAAGTCCCATTGTTTGTGATCGACAGAGCTCTCGTGTGAGTGTTTTATTTTAAATCACTACACTGCACACTAACATCCAACTGCCATGAACAGTTTTACCAAAACTAGTTACCTCTTGTAACGAAATTGCTACCATTGTTCATTTATTTTAACCGTTATTGATGATCTCTTCATTTGAATATGATAATAGAGGGCAAGTATTGCACAAGACAATAGAGTACAAGTGTTGCTCAAGACATCATCTGGCAGTGATGAATTTTGCAGGTACGTTATCCATCCTAATTTTGGGCTTGAAATTAGGTAGCCGACAGAAGGGGGGTGGCTTCTTAGAGAGGAAAATCCATCTAGTAAATTGGAGGACTATCTACTCGGGCAAGGAGAAGGGAGGCTTAGGTATTAGAAACCTCATTTTGTTAAATAGGACTCTGTTGGGAAAGTGGGCTTGAAGGTTTGTAGTGGAGGGGAATTCAGTTTGTAGAAGTATCATTTGGCTGAAATATGAAACTGAAGAAGGGGGTGGTTCACTCAGACTCCTAGGGGAAATTACAGTGTAGGCCTTTGGAAAGTCATTAGAAAAGAAGTTGTAAAGTTGAAGCAGGATTGTGTGTTTTAGCTTGGAGATGGAAATAGAATAAAATTTTGGAAGGATATTTGGTGAACGCACCTTTACGTGAGACTTTCCCTACTCTTTATTTATTTTTTATTTTTATCGATAAAAGAGCAGTATATTGACCAAAAAAGGAGTATATAGGGAGTATACAAAGAAAGGCCCAAAAGACCAACAAGAAAAGGCTAGAGAATAGAAAGAGAAACATACAAACCAGCCCAAAAGGATAACATCCTAGCATAGTCCTAGGCATATCCATAGAATCTATACAAAAGCGACTGGCTCAAAAATATACGCCTTTGGAATACAGCAGTCAAGTAAAAGGGAACGGATAGTAGAGAGTTTTAGTCTTAGGGTTGAAAAAGTGGTGTCTTAAAAATATATTCGCTTCCTTCCAGTATTGAGGAATTGGGGGAACAACCCTCCAAATAGATTTAGCCTTTTCCTAAGCGGAAAATGCAACCGACTTTTGAAAGAAGATGCTGTAACAGGAGGGGCGGGCCTAAGACACACAAAGCGAAAGAAGATCGGGCTATCGACGTGGACGGTGGATCGAGGAATGTCTGCAAACCCTTCTTCCTCTCTCCCACAAAAGGGACATTTGCTTGCAAAATGAATGCCTCTTTTCTTAAGTTGAGTTGAAGTGAGGACCTTACCCCACCAAGCCTCCCAGGCAAAAAAAACCAATTTTTGAAGGGACATAAGGGTTCCTACTCTTTATAACATTGCTGGGACTAAAGGGGCTAAGGCAGCAGAGGTGTGGGTGAATTCAGGAGTTTTTGGCACCTTGGATCCCATATTTTTTAGACCTGTTAGCGACTAGGAGATGGAGTAAATTCGGGCATTCATTGGTTTAACATATAACAGAAAAATCTCCCCTCAGAAAAGTGACATACAGAATTGGAAGGGGGAAAACACAAGCTACTTCACTGTCAAGACTTACTTTACGCTTTTAGAAGGTGGTTCTCCCCATCAGCCCTTGTCAAAATCATTTGGAACACGTATGTTCCTAAAGCCTGCTTATGTGGAAGCCAGTAGGCTGTGTGTTTTAACTTCAAATCAACTAAAAGAACAATTGCCACTTGTGCTAAACAGTCTCTTTTGTGGGAAGGAGGAAGAAGAGCTAGAGCATATAGAGACAGTAGGGCATATATATATATATATATATGTAAGCATATTTTAATCCACTATCCTTTAATTTGGGGACAGTGGACAAATCTTCTTTCTGCTTTTGGTGTTTATTTGGCTTGTCCCCTCTTGTTAAAAGACATTCTTCTCAGTTGGATGCTTTTCCCTGTTAGGAAAAATGCTAAAGCTTTCGTGAGGGTGACACCTCTAAATCTCCCCTAGGGTTTATTTGGGAAAAGAGGAGCAAAATTGTCTTTGAAAACGCTTCTTTCTCAATTTACAAATTGAAACTTTCAATCATTAGATCTCTTTTCATGGGTTGGGTGTATTTCAAATGTGGATCTTTCTTTGTCGGACTTCTTTTGTATAGGCTATTACATTATGTTTCTGAGCTAGTCTTTCTTTGGGGTGGTATGTTTTTTGTATGTCCTTCTCTCTTGTTAAGGGCTTTTGGCCCCTTATATATGTGGGGTTTGCCCCTTTGACTCATTTTTCATTTTAATGAAGACCTATTTTATCTATAAAGATAAAGGCATTGAGCGGAGGTTTTATGTCTGGTTAGAGGACGAGGGGTAAAGGTAGAGAGGGACGGAGAGGAGAGGAGATTTCCTACATTCTCTTTGTTGATGATACCTTAGTATTTTGTGATTCGAATGAGGAGCAATCGATTTGTTTGTGTTGGTAGCTTATGTGGTTTGAAGCTTGCTATAGGTTGAAGATAAACTTGGAAAAAAGTAAACTTATCCTTGTAGGCTAGATAGAGAGCATTGAGTTGTTAGCTCAAGAGTTGGGTTGGGGAATTGCGCCCTACCCTTCTTTGGTCTGGGTGCACCCTTTTAAGTCTGACTGAATGTGGGATGGTATGTAGGAGAAAGGATGTAGAGGAGACTAGCGTTGTGAAAAAGGCAATATCTTTCCAAATGGTGAAGATTGACTCTGATTTGTTGTACTCTCTCTTTATATGCCCATCTATCTCATGTCTTTTTTTTAGATTCCTAGATCAGTCAGATTGAGATTGAAGAAAATTTAGAAGGATTTTTCTTTGGGGAGGAGGAAACTTGGAGAAGAAACCTCACTTGGTCAAATGGTCTATAGTTTGTTTTTATAAGTAGAAGGGTGGTTTGGGGGTTCAATTTGGCAACTCTTAACAAAGCTTTAATGGGATTTGGCGGGCAGTAGGATAACTTTTGTTGTAGGAAATGGAAGGAGAGCAAGATTTTGGTTGGATAGGTTATGTGGTAATGAACCACTGAAAGACGATTTCCCCTTGTTATATGCGCTAGGCACCTCAAAGGGGGCTTGGGTGGCTGATGTTTGGTGTAGTACTCCTGAGAGGGCTATTGGGTGCTTTGTTGTAGAAGTTTCAATGACTTGGAGGTGGAGGAGGTGTAGAGACTCCTATTAAGGTTCCTTGGGAGAGGAGTTAGGGATGTGGAGGATGAGTTGGTATGGTGGGAACAAAAGAAGGAATTTTCTTTGTCAAGCAGTTTTTTAAGGAGTCGGAGCCAAGAAGGCTTATGGGTCTTCCTTTTAAGGTAATTTGAAAATCTTGTTTCCCTCCAAAAGTGGGGTTCTTCGCTTGGGAGGCTTTTGGAGAGACTTAACTTCTGACATTATTTAGGAAGAGAGGTAGAGGACAGTAGAATAGATAAGCTATCTTTGTGAGGAGGAGGAATTATTTTGATCATATTCTACTATACTATACAAGACGAGAAAGGTTTGGAACCTTCTGTCCCTTTTTTTTGGAGTAGCTTGGGTTCTTCCTTTCACGGTGAAAGAGCTGTTGCTTAGCTGGTAAGGATCCTTTGTGGGAAAGAAAAGACGAAAGGCGTGGAAAACTACTCCCTTGTTTCTCTTTTGGACGATGTGGTAGGAAAGGAATGAGAGAGCATTTAAAATATGGAAAATGTTGCTCATAGGATTAATTCGCTACTTTAATGTACTTCAACAACTTTTCTTTAATATACTTCTTTACTTAGAAAACAATGATTACATTCTTTTTTTGTATAATCTTTGGGCATGGTCTTCATCGTTCATGAATCAGGGTTTCTCTTCTTTTGTAGATTTTGTGGATTGGTTAGGGCACCCTTTAAGGGCTTCTTTTGCTTTTTTGCTCTCTTTTTTATTTTTGTAAGGCATTGGTGCCCATTCTATAACCCCTTGTATATCCTGGGCGCTGCATTTGGTTTCTTTTTTTTTCTCTTTCAATACAATTTTACTTATCATATATATATATATATATATATATATATATATTCATTTATTTATTTATATATTGGGCTAAGGCAGCTTTCTTTCATATCAAAGATAATACTTAATGGAATTCATGTTCAATCTTTATTGTTTCCAGTGGAGAAGCGAAGGGAAGAGAGTAAGGAGCAAACAGTCAATGATGATGATGGAGGGCAAGTAGTTTCAACCTATCGGTTATCTTAGTTATGGTTTGGATTTAGTCAGCTTTGTGCATGCACCTACTCTCCTGACTGAAATGTTTTTTGGTTGTTCTTTGTTTTGGTTTGAAAACTTTCAAATGTTTTTTGGTTAGTAGAACTGGTACGAGGGGGTTTTTGGGGCTTTTAAAGTCTGTGACTACCTCCCACAATAGTGTTTGATGTGCTTGTTAAATTTAAAGGATGATGTGGTTTTGTAATGCTCATAATGCGATCCAATGCATGTGCAGAAAATGTGAAACTCTAAGGGCTTAATATATGGGAATGGAGGGTTGAGAATGAACATATCTTTTTTTTTTTTTTATCCATTCTCACAAAGTTTAGGATGATTCTGATAGTGGGATTTTTATTCATTTATAAGATGGATTTGATTTTTTGATAGAAGTTATTTGTAAAAATGTTTTTCAAAATTTGAAACTTATTTTGGATAAATTGTTTTTAAAAAGTTTTTTATATAGATAACGTGTTTGTGTGTGTGTGTATATATATATATATATATGTATATATGTGTGTGTGTGTGTGTAAGCATATTTTAATCCACTGTCCATTAATTCGGGGACAGTGGACAAATCTTCTTTCTACTTTTGGTGTTTATTAGGCTTGTCCTCTGTTGTTAAAAGACATTTGTCTTAGCTGGATGCTTTTCCTTGTTAGGAAAAATGTTAAAGCTTTGTGGAGGGCGACACCTCTAAATCTCCTTTGGGCCATTTGGAAAAAGATGAGCAAAATTATCTTTGAAAAGCTTCTTTCTCAATTTATAGATTGAAACTTTCAATCATTAGATCCATTTTTTCATGGGTTGGGTGTATTTCAAATGTGGATCTTTCTTTTGTTGGGCTTCTTTTGTATAGGCTATTACGGCTATGCCTTGGAGCTAGTCTCTCTTTGGGGTGGTATGTTTTTTGTATGCCCTTCTCTCTTGTAAAGGACTTTTGGGCTCCCTTGTATATGTGGGGTTTGTCCCTTTCGGCTCATTTTTCTTTTTAATGAAGTCCTCTTTTATCTATAAAAAAAAAGGCGTTGAGCGGAGGTTTTATGTCTGGTCAGAGGACGAGGGGTAGAGGTAGAGAGGGAGGGAGAGGCAATATCTTTCCAGATGGTGAAGATTGACTCTGATTTGTTGTACTCTCTCTAATATGCCCATCTATCTCATGTCTTTTTTTTAGATTCCTAGATCAGTCAAATTGAGATTGAAGAAAATTTAGAAGGATTTTTCTTTGGGGAGGAGGAAACTTGGAGAAGAAACCTCACTTGGTCAAATGGTCTATAGTTTGTTTTGATAAGTAGAAGGGTGGGTTTGGGGTTAGAAAAGCTTTAATGGGATTTGGTGGCTAGTAGGATAACTTTTGTTGTAGGAAATGGAAGGAGAGTGAGATTTTGGTTGGATAGGTTGTAGTGATGAACCACTGAGAGGCAATTTCCCCTTGTTATATACGCTAGCCACCTCAAAGGGTGCTTAGGTGGCGGATGTTTGGTGTAGTACTCCCGAGGAGGGCTTTTGGGCGCTTTCTTTGGGTAGAAGTCTCAATGACTCAGAGGTGGAGGAGGTGCAAAGACTCCTATTTAGGTTCCTTGGGAGAGGAGTTGGCGATGTAGAGGATGAGTTAATTTGGTGGGAACAAAAGAAGGAATTTTCTTTGTCAAGCAGTTGTTTAAGGAGCTGAAGCCGAGAAGGCTTGTGGGTCTTCCTTTTAAGGTAATTTGAAAATCTTGTTTACCTCCAAAAGTGGGGTTCTTTGCTTGGGAGGCTTCTTGGGGTAGAATTTTAACCTTGAACATTATTTAGAAGAGAGGTAGAGCAATGGTGCCCATTCTATAACCCCTTGTATATCTTTGGGCTTTGCTTTTGGTTTTTTTTTTTTTTCTTCAATACAATTTTACTTATCATATATATATATATATATATATATATATATATATATATATACTTTGGTATTGGCAGCTTTCTTTTTTTACTTTCGCATATCAAAGATAATGCTTAATGGAATTCATGTTCAGTCTCAATCGTTTCCATGGAAGAAGCGAAGGGAAGAGAAAAAAGAGCAAAGAGCAAAGCAGTCGATGATGATGATGGAGGGTAAGTAGTTTCAACCTATCGATTATCTTAGGTATGGTTTGATTCAGTCAGCTTTGTGCATGCAACTAATCTCCTGACTGAAATGTTTTTTGGTTGTTCTTTGTTTTTGTTTGAAAACTTTCAAATGTTTTTTGGTTAGTAGAACTGTTACGAGGGTTTTTGGGGCTTTTAAAGTCTATGACTGCCTCCCACAATAGTGTTTGTTACATTTCAAGCAATCCGAAGGATGGTGTGGTTTTGTAATGCTCATAGACATAACGTGATCCAATGCATGTGCAGAAAATGTGAAACTCTAAGGGCTTGATACAGGGGGGGGAATGGAGAGTTGAGAATGGACATATCTTTTTTGTTTTTTTCTCATCCATTCTCACAAAGTTAAGGATGATTCCGACAGTGGGATTTTCATTCATTTCTAAGATGGATTTGATTTTTTGATAGAAGTAATTTTAAAATGTTTTTCAAAATTCAAAACTATTTTTGGATAAATTGTTTTTAAAAAGTTTTTTATATTGATAACGTGTGTATATATATTCATTTATTTATTTGTATATTGGTATTGGCAGCTTTCTTTTTTTCTTTTGCATATCAAAGATAATATTTAATGGAATTCATGTTCAGTCTCTATCTTTTCCAGGGGAGAAGCAAAGATGATGATGATGATGATGACGACAAGTAGTTTCAACTAGTGTTTTCAAAGGCGTTAGTGAGGCGCGCCTTGAGGCGAGGCATGCCAAAATCGCCTCGAGGCGTTGGAGAAAAAGCTTAATACACAAAAAGCCTCTAAGACATGTGCCTAGTTACGCTTTCGACGTTTCATGACAATGAAGCGTACGCCTTTTACATGGATTTCTCTTCCCATCTTAGTCTCTGCTCTCTGTCGATATCTTTTCTTGTGGCGTGGATTTCTCTTTCCCCTCTCTTCCGATTTCTCCTCTCTCCCCCTCTTCCCATCTCTGGCATGAATTTCTCTTCCAAAGATTTCTCTTCTCATCTTCGTCTCGTCATCAAGACCTTCTTGTGGCGGGATTTCTTTCCCTCTCTTCCGATTTCCCCTCTCTCCCCCTCTTTTCCCATCTCCGGCATGGATTTCTCTTCCCATCTCCGTCTCTGCCAAAGAAGCATCTGGGTTCACTTCTATCACCCCACGAAAGAAATGGGTTGAGTTTGTTTTGTTTGAAAGCCACATGGAAGTCATGGACGGTTAGTTGCTTCTTTGATTGGGATTATTCCATTGGATCCAGAAAGGTGTGGGTAGGGCATCATAATATTGATCAAGCGATCAACAAGGAAGAAGAAGATAGTTCTTCATATATATATATATATATATAAATTTTTTACTTGATTTACTGTAGGGGTAACTGGGCATGGAATGGATAGGGATAGAATGGATAGGGCAGTTTGGGGTTATTTTTTATAATCATTATTATTATTTTATTTCATATATATATATATATATATATATATATATATATATATATATATATTTTTTTTTTTACTTGATTTACTGTAGGGGTAGCTAATAGGATGGATAGGTGTAGTTCAAGGTTTTTAATTGACATATTATTATTATTATTTTTTTTTTTGGTCAAATGACAATTATTCTTTTGTAAGAATCTACTGACCAATGCAAGATAAATTATTCTTTTCGATTTTTATAATATTTATGTATTGGCGTAGATGAACATAAGTATGTACCCCATGAACATTAAACTGTTCAAGAAATTGTACACAACCAATCCTAATAACGATTAATCTCTACTAGAAATGTTTGATATAAAATTAAAATAAATAAATAAATTATCTTTTTAAGGTTTTGATATAGCCAAACTTATAAGCACATAATCCATTCTCATGCCCTTCATAATATTAAAAAGAGATTAAAAAAAAAAAAAAGACCATGATCCAAATAGAAATCCCCTCACTTTCTTTCATTTATTCTCTTCTAGTCCATTTCCTCAAATAGGGAGGAGTGATTTTTTATACATTATTGACCTGAAATTGTTCATTTGCATATCTTTTTTTAATTTTCTTGTTCCATAAAATGGTTTTTCCACAAAGATTTAGGTCTTACCTTTTTTTTTTTTTTCCTGTTATTACCATCTTATTGTAGTGTTTGGTTTGTTATCGATTTGTTACGACGTAGTGCTTTTTGTCTTTAGTTGCAACACTTTTTATTTTGTGCGATTTAGATAAAGAAACGACTCGATCAATCAAAAATATCAAACACCTGGCCATTAAGATGTTAAAAAACTGTAGCCTATATTCTAATGCAATATTAACAAATTCAGAGACATGCCGATGACATGTTATTAACTTATATATTATTTCATCTTATATGGTTTTTAATAATATGTCTTGGATATATTCATCTATTGCATATTTAAATCAATAATATTATTTTTCCAATAAAAGAAAAATAGAAATGGTTGAAATGGCACGTCCCACTATCAAAAAGGAAACCATAAGACCATACTGTAAGCAAAAGAGAAGGTAAAGGAACTTTAAGTGAAAGGGAAGGAAATGGGCTTGTAAAGACTATTCAATCATTCAGTGTGTGTATAAACTTGAAGGCAGTGATCGAAGATTTACGATATATTTCCTCGATATTAAGCAGATCCAGGTTTTAAGTATTTTACGCTTTTTCCTACTATCGCACACGTCGATACTCAATTCAGAATCTATATTTTCAGGATAGTGGAGAAATTCTCTCATTCGTATGTCAAAATAGTGGAGAGATTCTCTCTTATCCGTGGATATAAGCATAATTGGCTGAACCACATTAAAACCCTTATGCACATTTACGTTGATTTCTTTATCTTTGTTTTCTTGAAATCATATTCTCGTGCATCAAAGCTTCCGTTATTGTAACAAGGCCAAATCTAAATTTAATAGAGGAAATCAAACAAGAAGCTTAAAGAAATTAACTTATAAACAGGCCAGAATAAAAGGAAATTTCTTCATTGGACAGCCGAAGGCAATCTCCACGGCCAAGGCCCAAAGCCGCCTATGAAAATCCAACAGGGAAATGAAATTGCAGTAGAGAATTCGGACTTCACAGAGTAGTAAATAAATTAATATTTGAAATATAATTAATTCCTAATAGTAAAAGATGGATTATGGCCTTATTTAGTTTAGGTGAAGAGATATAAAAATAATGCACATATATAGAAAAAGAATCACAAATAAATTACTAGAATATGAAATTATAAAAATTATAACCATAAACAAAGTTGAAAAAAATATTATTCAAATATGCCTTGAAGAATAATTAAATTCTAAAGGTAACATATTATATATATATATATATATATATATATATATATATATATATATATATATATATATATATATATATATATATATATATATATATATATATATGTTATTTTGAATTATCGTTTCTTTTTATATATTTAATAGTTTACTTTGAGATAAAAAAAAATGAAAGAGGTGTTGAAAGAATTTTTTACTTAAAAAAATTATTAAGTTACATGTTTTTTTTCTTTTAAATCTTTAATATTATTGATTTTTTTTTAAACAGATCATCTTTTAATTCTAAAATATGGATAGTCTTTTTATGTTCATAACAAAATAAATTATAAAATAAAAATAAAAAATTTAAAATTCATAAACGAATTTTACTTCAAATATTCTTTATTTATATAGTTATTTTATGTAATGATTAATATTTTAAAATATTTTATTTTGATATTCTTCTTCTTTGCTTATTGATTGAAATTATATTTTGAGATGAAATATGAATTAAAGTTGATAAAAGACTATTTTTACCTTAAAAAAAATTATTATTCATTTTTAATAGATAATTTTGTTTTATCTTATTCTACCATATATTTGAATTGTTTATCATTGCTTAATGTGCACGCCCTGGAAAAAAAATCAAAACAAAGAAAAACTATAATGCAAAAACCATAGGATGTCATTCAATTGGATAAAAATAAGAACAGATCATAAGGAGAAAAATGAAATTTTGAATATTTTCATAAGAGCGTTTAAAAAAAGCTACGATTTATAGTTTTTTCCTAATCGGAGCTTATTAAGCTTAATCAACTATCAGGAGCTGATTATAAACCTTTACCAAACAATCCATAAGAGTTGATTGGGGTGAATAAGTTATAAACCCCGCTTAAACAGCTCAATCAAATACCCCTATAATACATAGCCCAAGTCCAAGCTCATGTATTTGGGCTCACAAATTAATATTCAACTCCAACCAACCCTTTCTTCAAGCCACTAAATCCTTATAAACTCCCCTTTCAACAAATGATTTTCAGATCTAGAATTACCTTTCCTATAATGAAGTATTTTTAATTTCAAGTATTTTTCATATCTCACTTTTTTTTTTCTTTTTTTTTTTAATATACTCTAGTTTCGAACTAATAAATCGAACCTAGGACTTTCCCTTTCTATGTCCTTTGTCCGTTTTAACGTGGGACTTTGATACGATTCCACATAAAAGGATGAAGTGGTACTTAAGCTTAAAAGGTTATCTCACCTACCAGGTCGATATTTTAGGTTGAGTTCTCCGATTGAGCAAGATCGTATCAAACTTTCCCTCCCTATGCCCTATGCCTATTTTAACGGTAAACGTTCTACCACTTGGAATAAAGAGTTGTCCTATCCCACTTCTAACAGAACAAGATTAAAATAAAAAATGAAGGGTTATTATGGGGTTAAAAATATTTTCTTAAACACAAATTAAGGATATTGGGCTGAGTAGTGAGTCCTACTTAGTCCACCATTGTCCTATCCCATCCAACCCAATCTCATCTTATCCTATCTCCTATTTTTAACTTATAAAATAGTAAAAAAAAAAAATCATAAAAATATAATATTGCATTTCATTATAAGATATATTTATTCTTGATATAAATAATTAAAATTTTAAAATTAGATAAGATCATTTCATTTGATTTTTTATAAAGATGAAAAAGGGAATTCTTTTTTATAATAGGAATAGATCGGAGAAGAATTTGATTGAAATGAGGTAAATGTCATAATGCAATTACCTTAGATTAATTTTTATTCATTTGTGTAAGGGAAAATTATGTTTTAAGGCTTTTCTTGGCAAAAGGGAATCGGTATGCCCTTAAAATTTTTAAAATTTGTCAAAAAAACATCAAATAATTAAAAATTCTAAAAAAAAATGTAATAACAATCGATTAATATCTTTACAACAAAAAAAATTTAAACAAAATCGACAAATTACTTAAAAGATTAATACTAACAGTAACAAACATGAAAATGGAGTCTATCAATCATTATTATTTAATAATCTCATTTTAAAAAAAAAGTTGCTTATTGTCGTATTTATAGATGGAAAAATTATTATTTATTTTAAGATATCATATTTACTTTCTTTCATGAATAATTATTTCCAATGTTTTAAAAATCGACCATGGATCGACCGAAAAGTTATTGGTTCACTAGCTCACCGGGTCGATTGGTGGTCGAACCGCTGTTGAACCGATGACGTAATAAATATATTATTCATATTTTATTTAAAATTTAAAATATATAATTAATAATATTTAAGATATTATTTATTACTTTTTATATAAATAAAGTATTTTAAAAATATGTATAATGTTTATATATGAAAACATATTAAAAATGGAAGAAACTTATTTATATAAATATATACTTAATTAGTAGTAATATATAATTTTGTTAATATCTAAAATAATCACAATGACAAAGACATCATAGAATGAAGTCTCTTGTAACTTCCTCTTCTCATATTAAAATCCATGATTCTGTATTATTTAATTGAATTTTTTTTTACTTACAAACCTTTTAACCCTACAAACTTTCTAATTCGAAACAAATGACGATTCAACAGTAAAATTCACCCAATCATGTCATGAACTTGAAAACAAAAAAAAAACAAAAAAAAAAAAAATTTGTGGGAGAAAATTGGTCGGTTCATCCGATTCATCGATTCGACAATCGATTTAATAAAAAAACGGTTTTTTGATTGAATCATACTAATTTTATGATCGATCTGATTTTCAAAACATTGATTATTTCATTATTTTTCTTGGACATCTACTCACTTGCATTTTATTATTATAGTACTTTATTTTTATAAGTACTAGACTCTATTCTTATAGGTATTAGAACCTAGGGTCTTTAAAAACCCATCCCTTTAACAATTCAGTCAGACGTCAATAATTATTTTTCCATTGTCTTTTGATTTCTTTTTCTTTTTTTATAATTTTTTAAATATCTTGTCACAGCATATTCATTCACCAATACTTTCTCTAGAAAATTTTATCTGTCACCCTTATCTCTAGAAAATAGGCTCTAGCAGTCGTTTGTTTGGCTGTCCTGAAACTTGAGGAAGAGGTAAAGAAAGAAAGAAAGAAAAGACTAAAAAAAATTGTTTTTTCTGTCTTTGATTATTTTTGGTTTTGATAACCAAATGACTTTCTGCCAAATTTTCTAGACTACCAAACATAACTTTCTCTTTCCGTCGGTGGGTGTAGATAAATGGAATCCCTCTCACGATTGTCGGCATGCATTGAGATTTTGTTATGTTTGGCTGATGGGAAAGTATAGAAAAGGTAACAGCGCAGAGCTTTAGTGGATATGATAAAGTCAGTCACTCGCTCTCTTATCAAATACAGAATGCCAAAAGTCTTTGTCAGAATAATTTTTTTCCGACCATCAGGTACCTTAAGTGGGTCCGTCCACATCAAAACACTTTTATAACTCATATAATATTATGACTAATCTTTATACAAATCGGGAAAGATCATACGAACGGTAAAGCTCTATCACAGTTATTGTTGTACCACTATAATATATAACATTCTTTTCTTTTTTAACAATTTAACTATAGCTTTAATATTAAAATAAATATAAAGTTCAGTGCTACCGATACGAATACAAATACGTTTTTTTTTTTCGTATACCGTAGAATATATAATAATATGCATCAAAACATTTACAGTAGACTCATCATTTTGGGATAAATCCCATATTTGTACAATATTACATTATATGTCATTTTCAATTAGATAAGTTACAAAATATATCAGAATTTTCAATATCAAAACATTTACAAAATAAAATCAGAGTTTATAAAAAATGGTCAAATACATTTCATGAATGCATGGTCGGATCTTTACTTCAACACCGTGAAGCTTTGACGTTTACTCTAAATCTCTACGGTCTTTATCCTTGTACATGTTCACTGACACTGCGGCGAGCGACAAAAATAACACGCAAGATTTTCATGCTTAGCCGGTTCTTATACAATTATCTCTTCATTTCGCTTAAATCAATTCATGTAATACTTATAAAATAATGTTTTGTAAGATTTTCCAATGACCACAAGATAATATATATATATATATATATATATATATATATATATATATATATATATATATATATATATATATATATATATATTCATTTACATTCACTACAATTGGTTATTTAAGTTATGCAATTTCATAGGCACTAAATCATTCAAACCACACAAATCATGCACTTTTCAATCTTATTATTTTGCCCTTAAACGAATTTAACCTATACTTTCGGTACGTGATAACGACCCCGCTGTGCATGCCCCGTAGGCCGCGAAGCCAGCTTGTAAACCCGAGAAAATTCTAATTTTCTCAAAATAGTAAAATGATAATCAAAATCCGAATTTTTCTGTAGATCTCTGACGACAAAATGCACTTCACCGCTGAATCTGCCTCGTGAAATCTAACTACCACGCTTGAATTGGCCAAATCTCGGCATACCAAAATTCTACACTGCTTTTTCGAGGCACGGATTCGGTGTCATATGATTACCATAGAGACATGCGATGTGGACAAAGTCACCTATTACATGTACCCATGTGACACATGTTGCATGATTAGTGAGAGGATGGAGACAAATGGCTTATATTAAGTCAAGTGTTAAAAAGCCTTTAAAAGTCAAAACTAAAGGACAAAATGAGAATTAAGTGAAAAGATTAAAAATAAAGACAACTTCACCTTCTTCTCCATTTGCTGGAAACGGGCAGTGAGGGGGGAGAGACTGGTTTTAGAGAGTAGAGAAAGTAAATCTGTCCCAGATTTCCTACTGCCGACCCTGTCACAAAGCAAGAAGCAAAGCTGATCTACGCTACAAGGGCCACGCGTGACACTGATTGGTGGAGTTTCGACAACTCCGAGAGGTAGGATCTTCTCCTACTTGATTTATTCTTTCGTCAAGAGCCTGAGTTTTAATGGATGGGATTGTTATGCCCTGATTTGACTGCTTTCGCCCATCAGATTTCACCGTCTGGTAAAATTCATAGGGTCGTGGGAACAAGACAGACCTAGGGTCAGATCGTTTCCATTGCTGATTTGTGTGGTTTGTGTTGCTTGGGCTGTTCAAAATGAATTGCTTAAATTGTTTATTAGCCCATGTGAGATAATTTTTGATGTTATTGCTATATAAATAAATATGTGGTTAGTATAATTTGAATATTATATGCATACGGATTGATACATATTAGCTTTCAGTTGTTTGAAATGGCATAATACATTTCATACGCACCAAAAGAATCTTAGAATAGTAGGCGTAAGTGCATGACAAATAAATCGGAGTCATTCAAACGATGAGTCTTTTGTAAAATTCATTAAAAATAATAATTTAATCGGAAAGTTGTCCGAAGAATCAGGTTTGAATTGTCCAACAATTCATGTCGGAGGGCCCATGAATTGCTCTCGTAGAGTTACCCAACAAATTCACCCTGAGGATTGTCCAACGTGATTTATATCTGAGGGTTGCCTTACAATCAAAACAAATATTTTTGTTTGGAAAATGATTTTCATACATGGCTTAAGGCATGTGTAAGGAGTCTGAGGACTCGAGACATGATTGGGTATGTAAATATCTAAGTAGGATCACGCATTCGCCAACGTGGTTTGGGTTGGGCTATTACATGTGCACTTAAAAGGGAATAACCCACAGAGGACATCACTACCGGGCATTGCCCACCCCACGAGGATCATTATCGGTGTACGAGTGTTCAGAAGACGACGCCATTAGAGGTCGTTTTGAAAAGAGTTTATATGTGGCTTTGGTTTTATTTTTGTAAAACATGTATGAATTATTACAATTGAAACATGTTGTATTAAGAATGATGTATTAACTCTTGAACTATGGTAATATAGTTAATGTATTTTTAGTGAGTAAGGATGTATGGGTCAATGTGGCCATTTTACTCATGTATGGGTCTCATGATATGAGACACAAGTATTTCGCAGGTTGACTGTGGTCAACGAGACACCCGGAATTTGGGGCGACACACTGGTATAAAAACGGTTTTATAACACAGTACGGTCCCGTTGGGCTACTGACTGGTTATTAAAAATCAATTTCGTGAACACTACCGATACTGTTCGCTAGGTTACGGATCAGAGTGACACTTCATTACATTCGGCGTAGTACTGCTAATTTGACCCTTATTGGTATACCAATCTATCCTTAACTCGAATTTTAACGGTTAACATATTTTTAAGGGCCTTCGAATCATTCAATATAATTTATAATAGTGTATATACATTTGATATTAATAATTTATTTTTCAACACCTGGTGCAAATTTTCATATGCAATTTATTTCGCAATCAGCAATCCCAAATCAATTAAACAAATCATTATGAATTTAACATAAATCATTTCAATATTTCACAACTTCAATTTTGAAACAATGAAAGAAGAGTGTAGGATCAAACTTTCACAAATTCAAACAAGAGATTGAAGAACAACTCAAAAAGGTTGTCGCTTTCGATTCTTATCCTCGAATCTCATTCTTAATAAGCTTCTCGTCACAACCTCTAATCCATCACAAATATCATGAATTAAAGAACAAATCAAGAAAGAAAATCGGCCAGCATTCTAGGATTTTCGTTGTGGTCGATGTAAGTTCATCCACATCATTCGCTTGAAAATTTTTCTGAGGACACATGAGCCATATTTTTCTCACACTTCCTTCAAGAAAATGATAAATCTATGAGTCTATTTTCATTAGGAATTGGAATCATCTCATTTGGATCACCCAAACTCAAGTTACGACATTTTAATGCCAAACTAGTCGATATGCCCAACTCACTAGATCACCTATTGTTATTTTCGATTTATGGGGTATTAAATCCATAAATTGGTAATGTTTCCTTCACTCATTTGAAGCTGTGGTTCTAAGGTTTCTTCTCCAATTGGAATCATCCAATTTGGATCACCAAAACTCAAGTTATTGCATTTTACATCTAGACTACTATAATTTGCAAAACAGAATCTGCACATAGCTCCACTTTGATAGATTTATGGGAACTTTGGGGTTACAATTTACATACACTTCCTTCAATTAAATTATTCCCCTAGAAGTTTAGTTTACCCAGAATTTTGAATCACTCAATTTGGATGAGTGAAACTCAACTTATGACCAAAACACCACAACTACACCCAAAACAGAGCATACCCGTGAGCTACCTGAAACTCACCTTTAAACCCATATTCAAGAGTCTTAGAACCACAATTTGCTCCTGGTCCCTTCTATACATTTGTAGCTCTAGCTCTTATAGTTCCTTACCAATTGGAATCACTCAATTTGGATGATTATAACTTAACTTATAGCCAAAACAAGAACAGGGTTTTTGAAAAACAATTATAACAACTCCTTTGAAACCTCATAATTTCCTTTATACAAAAATTTCTCAAAACCAATCCAAACCAATCAAAACAACCAAACACAACTTAGAGCAACCCCCAAAACTTGTTTACAACCAATACAAACACTTTCATCCAAAAACTTTGGGGTTTTCTATCAACCCAACACAAGAAAAGAAAAAGTTGGGGTAATGGGCTTCCATACCTTTAATCTTTCGATTCTTCAATACCAAGCATCCTTCATCCCCGTGATCTCTCAAACTCTTGGCTACTTGGAGAAAAATCAATCTCCTTTCTCCACAAGCCCTTAGCTTCTCTTTCAAATGAGTGCCCAAATGTGAAAATGGCTTTCTAAGACTAAAATTGGTCTTTAATCCCATTACATGGCTAAGGCCATGTTTGGCTACTCCGTTAATTCCCATTTCTCATTTTTTTCCCATTTTAACACTTCATTTTACTTTCATTTCATTTTATTCACATTTTTAACATTACACTCCTCATCTAGGTTCCTTGGGTCCCTATTTGACATTTTTACTAAATTTATTTGGCTCCTGTAAAATTTTTGTATTTTTATCATTTTTCTTTTTTATTCATTTAAACGCCGAAAAAAATATAATTTAATTTATTTAACACATTGAACATGTTATAAAAATGCTAGAGGTATTTTCAAAGGCATTCTTGGTGGTTGCAAGATTTGAAAACAAGTAGTGAATATAATCTCGATTATTTAAAATCGCCTCCCTTGAAGTCAAGGGAGAGAAAGTCACAGAAGAAGACATGCTAGAAAAAGCGTTCACCACATTTTATGTCTTGAATGTGCTCTTACAACAGTAGTTTCGAGAGCGTAGATTTAAAAAATACTCTGAATTGATATCAAGTCTTCTTGTTGCTGAGAAAAATAATTAATTCTTTATGAGAAATCATCATTCTCGTCCAACTGGATCCAAACCATTCCTTGAAGTAAATGTGATATCGTCTTAAACACGTGGACGTGGACGACGATGTGGTTGTGGCTGTGGCCGTGGAAGGAATTTCTGATACCATGGTACTCATGATAGTAATAATTCAAATTCCTAAAAAGGGAAAGCCTCATGGAACCACCAGAAGTGGAATAATACCGAGATGAAACAAGAAAATGGGAAGTATATACAAAATACGTCTTCCAAAGGCTACGAGAATAATTGTCATAGATGTGGTATAAAAGGGTATTAGTCGAGCACCTGTCGTAAGACAAGACATTTTGCCAACCTCTACCAAACATCAATCAAAGAAAAAGGAAAAGAGATAGAAATAAACTTTATTGATAGAAATGGACTAAACTTAATTTACTATGATACTGATTTCTTTAGAGGTCCTAGTGAAAAAATGAATTTTGTGATGAATGATGAAAACATAGCTACTGAATGATACTTCTTATATCAAAATAAAATAAAATAAAACACTATTTTGTTATGACATCTATTTCTACTCATATTATATACTTTTATATTAGTTGTATCTAAAATTCATGTGCTATTAATCTCAAGATGAATGAAGGTGATGTATGTCTTGCCGACTGTACAACCACACACGCAATTCTTCGAGATAAAATATACTTCCTAAGTTTGGCATTAACAAATGCTAATGTAAGTACCATATTTAGTACTGCAAACTTAATTGAAGGCTCCGAAAGAGAAAACATAATGCTACCAAATGGAACTAGGTTCCATATCAATGATGCATTATATACTAACAAATCCATAAGGAATTTGCTCAGCTTTAAAGATATCCATGTAAACGGATACCATATTTAAACCATAAATGAAAGTAATACATACTGTCTTTATATTACCTCTATTGTTTATGACAAGAAACTCATTGTTGAAAAACTCTCAGTCATCTCCTCTAGGTTATATCATACAACTATAAAGCCTATTGAGTCATATTTTGTCGTAAACCAGAAGTTCAACGACCCAAAGAATTTATCCCTTTATCACGACAGTTAGTTGCCTGGTCTCAATGATGGAGAACTATAGAACACTCATATGGGCATCCACTAAAGAACTAGAAGATTTTTTTTTGCCAAATGAATACCTATGTGTTATTTGTTTACAAGGTAAATGACATTATACGATTTGCAGCAAGCTACATTTGAGTCACTAGTTTTTTAGAAAGAATACATGGGGATATATGTGGACCTATACATCCACCATGTAGACCTTTTCATCACTTTATGGTCTTAATAGATGCCTCTACAAGGTGGCCACATGTTTGTCTTATTTCAACACAAAATGTTGTCTTTGCTAGACTCCTTGCTCAAATTATCAAATTATAAGCCCAGTTTCCTGATTATTCAATCAAGACTATTAGACTTGACAATGTCGATGAGTTCACCTCCCAAACCTTTACTAGCATGTCACTTGGGATGAATGTTGAGCATCCTATTGCTTATACTTACACCTAAAACGGTTTAATAGAATCCCTCATCAAATGTCTTCAATAGCTCGACCACTACTAATGAAACCAAATTGTCAACTTCTGCCCAAGGAGAAGCTATTATGCATGTTGCAAGTTTGGTTCGTATTCAACCAATAGCTTACCATGAATACTTCCCTTTACAATTTGTACTAGGTAAACAACTAAATATTTCTCCCTTGACTTAATCTTTTTGGTCAGATAGTCTATGTTCAATTTCACCTACACAACACACTTCAAATGGGTCTCTAATGAAGAATTGAATTTATGTAGTTTTGATTTCGTCCATCATAAGAGGACTAACCCTTATCGTGAGATGTTTTGTATAGCTTGGCCAGGGATTGTCACTTTCATGAGAGTGTATTCCCACCATCAGGAGGAGAAAAGTCGGTTCCAGAAGAACGACGATAAATTAATTGGAATGTATCTACAATGTCTCATTTTGATCATCGTACAAATCAATGTGAATTAGAGGTTCAAAGGATAATTCATTTGCAAAATCTTGCTAATCAATTACCAAATGTTTTTATTAATACAAAGAAAGTGACAAAGTCATATATCCCAACTGTAAATGCTCCAAAACGAATTGATGTCTATGAAAGACAGTTAGCAAATGAGTTTAAAATACATCTAAAGCATGGAGGACCGATCAGTTCAAAAGACATAACTCCCACGAAGAGGAGAAAACAAAGAAAAATTGGTGGTGCTCCTAATGAAGCAAACATAAAACAAAAGGTCTCATCAAAGACATATGGAGAACAAGAGGCCCTAAGATAGTATTATTGTGAACAAAGGAAGCTCTCAAAAGCATACATTGAACAAGAGACCCTTGAAGAGGTTCAAGATGAAAAAACAACCCCTGAAAAGGCACATGTACTTGAAAATTATGTGATCTCAATGAGTTATATGCACAAGGGATATAAATGGGATCGAAACAAATAGTTACTTTTTCTTCTAGAATCACTACAAAAAAAAAAGGTTTTTAGTGATGACTATTTGTAAACCCGGAAAATTCTAATTTTCTAAAAAATGGTAAATGGTAATTTTTGGCCAAATCCGAAATTTTTCAGATCTCTGGCCACGGTAAATGGACTTCACCGTTGGAATTGTCTCAAATCAGCTACCACTGGCCAATTTCACTAATCTCCGGCATGTACTTAATTTCGCATTTTTCGGCGCACGTGGCGTCGAAAGTGCCCAAACGCTTGTGAAATACATGCGATGACAAGTCACCTACTACATGTGTACCCATGTGACACATGTCAGATGATTAGTGAGATGATTTGAGACAACGACTTATATTAAGTCACGTATCAAATAATTAACGGCTTAATGTTACTAATTATTGAAAAGCTTTATGAATAAGACAAAAAAGAAATAGTCTTTTCCAATTTGAAAGCAAAACGTCACGGGAAGGAGGGTGGGTTTCGTATTTTATAGAAAGTGTGTCTTCTCTCTAGATTTCCGGCTGCCGACCATCGGTTCGTCTGAGCAAGAAGCAAAGTTGTTCTGACGTACGGTATGGGCTACGCTGCGGCACCGATTTTGTGGAGTTCCGCCAACCTAAGCAGGTGAGATCTTTCTACTTAGTTTATTCTTTGGCTAAGAGCCATTTTAATGGATTAATTTGCTGAGGCCTGAATAAATAAGTATTCTGGCCTCAAAAATCTGAACCGAGTGGAGGAAACCCCCACAGTGTGGCCGTGAACAAAGTCGAGCCTAGGGTTTCACCGTTCACGTAGATTTATCAGGTGATTTTCGTGTGGTTTCGATTCAAATCGAATTGTTTTTATTGGTTAATTAGCCCATGTGAGCTAATTTTGGTGTTATTGATTGTGAATTGAATAACATGAATTATGTGAATTAAATTGTGTTAATATATGCATGTAAATATATTAGCATGAATTGTTTGGAATTGGCATAATGCATTCCATATGCACCGGGGCACTCTAGAACAATAGGTGTGAGTGCATGACACGAAAATGAAAGAAAAATGAAAATGGTTGTGAAAGGAATTTCAAGGAAGATTTTCCGAAGAATTGCCTTTGAGAGTTGTCCAACGGTTCATTTTTGAGAGATCACGACCGTTCCACAACACTAATCACTCATCGTGTCTCATCATCTCTAGTGAATTTTCAGAACAAAAGCTTTGTTTTGAAAATTGCATTTTGCTCGCATTTGGCTTAAGGTGTAAGGGAGTCGTTGAGGACTCGAGACATGAGATTGGACATGTAGACATTCAAATGGGGAAATAAATTGTTTGAGCGTGATTGTTTTCATGACATGTGCACTTAGGTAGGGAGTAACCTATGTAGGAAATTATCACTACTAGGCATTGCTCACTCCGTCGAAGGATCATTATTTCAAAATGTGAGTGTACGTGAGTGACGATGCTCACTGGGGAGGTCACATGAAGAAAGCCGGGATTGTATTTCTAGATTCATTTTGTATAACAGTATTAAAACTCTAATTTTTTATATATGTTTTGGTAAACAAAAGAATAAATAACTTTTGAACTATGGTAGCATAGTTGATGGGGCTTATTGATGAGTATTGATGTATGGACCCAAGTGGTCGTTTATCATGTACAGCTGTCTCATGATATGAAACATGATATTCGCAGTTGACGGTGGTCAACGAGACACCCCTGATCACACACCATTTAGTCACAGTCAAGTAAAATCGTGACTAAATATGATTTTTTGTTGCGACCATCGTAAAATCGTTACCCAAAATATTTGATGGGAATTTTAGTCACGGTTTTTTTGGAAATTGTGACTATACGTAAAAAATGATGGCGGAGAAATTTTGCGCGAATCATTTAGTCATTGTTTTTCCCAAAACCGTGATAAAAAACTACGTGAATGTAACTTTTGGTCACGATCACAAATAAATCATGGATCAGTCAGGTGAAAGCAGAGAAGGTATCACGCTTTATTTCTTAAACCATGACCAAAAGTCTAATAATGTACTTTTGGTCATAGTGTTACTTAAAACTGTGACCAATACATGTTAACTTATATATTTGGTCATGGTTTTAAGTAAAACTGTGACCAAATCCCCTAGTAGCATGTATTGCACTAATATTGACTTTGGGTCATGGTTTTACTTAAAACCGTGGCCAAATCGTAAAATTGTGGCCAAATCTATAAGTAGGTAGTTTTGAACTTTGACTACAATAAGTGACTTTTAGTATAAGTTAGCTAATTTTGAACTTTGACTATATGTAAAATTTAATGGAGGGAAAGTTTGACACCAATAATTTAGTCATACACACACACACACACACACACACACACATATATATATATATATATATATATATATATATATATATATATATATATATATATATATATATGTATATATATATATATATAATAAATTAATTAGTTAAAATTTGCCTTGACTTTTCATTAAAAGTTTAAAAAAGGAAAACACTTTTTTCTATATAGATTATAAAATTAAGGCTTTTATATTATATGCAAAAAAAAAAATTGGTGGATGAAAATATTGGTACGCTGAGAACATAGATAAAAATGAAAATATTTTATTACATTCAATGACTATATAATTTATAGTAGTAAAATTTTGATTTCAACATTAATATTTGTGGATATAGGTATAGATTGTATATATATATATATATATATATATATATATAAAATAAACTAATTAGTTAAAATTTACCTTGACTTTTCTATTAAAAGTTTTAAAGGAAAACACTTTTTCTATATAGATTATAAAATTAAGGCTTTATATTATATGTAAAAAAAAATTGGTGATGAAACATTGGTACTTGAATATAGATAAAATGAAAATATTTTATTACGTTTCACATTATATATTTTATAGTAAAATTTTGATTTCAACATTAATGGTTTTGGGATATAGGTATGTATTTGGATTAGAAGCAATTTGTTTGTACATTCACAAATAATAATTATTAAAATGAGGAATATTTTAAATAACATTTAAACAAAACCGGATTTATAGTGGTTCGACACACTCTTGCCTACGTCTACTTTTCCTCAATCTTCAATCGGTGAGGGTTCAACTAGTGGCAAGCTCTAACCCGAGCTTCTTTTACACTTGGATTATGGCTCCAATGGGCTCTTCAAAAATCCTTCAAGTTATACACACTTGAAGCTTTCTCACTTAAGTACAAGGAGACACTCTCAAGCTCTCAAGATCTTTCAAATACAACTCAAGCTTAGATGAACACAAGTGTGCACTCTAAAATATGCAAATGTAATGAATGCACTCACAATCTTAGTTTGAGAAATGATTCACATAGGAAATGATAATTAAGAGGATATTCAACAAGTGTCTTACCGATTAAGTGATCCCATCCCCGACGCTCTATTTATAGAGTGGGAATTCGACAGCATTTAAGCTGCCAATTAGTCGACATTTTTCTATATACTAGTTTTTATAGCCGTTGAAATAGAATCGAGAATCGAAGAACGTCACCAACCTGAAGCATCGCTTTCTATTAACCGGACAGTAAATGATTGTTTCAGTTTCATCGAAAATGGATGGATGCCGATCCATCCGGCCAACAACCGTTGACAAACTGTCATCAAACTACGAATTACCTACAACCGCTTCGTGTATGCACAAAATGGTCAGATCGCTTATGCTAATCGGGTCAATCGCTTCATGTTGAAAAAATGGATGGCTAACAGATCCAAACGGCCGATAAAGCTCAATCGCTTATGTCGAAAAATGGATGGCTACTACATCCATCCAATCGACAAATCGGTCGATCAAATAGTCGATTGTTTCATGTCGAAAAAATGGATGGTTGACAGATCCAAACAATGACAAAACCGATCGACCGCTTTATGCCGAACCAAATGAATGGCTATCAAGATTCCATCCAATAATTTCAACTGGTCGACAAAAACCAATCAACCAATCAACCAACCGTTTACGTCGAACCAAAATGGGATACTATCGTGATCCAAACGGTTGACAAACCGATCAATTCCACCGGGCCAATCGGGATGACCTCGACTTCCATGAAACAGTCGACTGCTCATTGGATGTAGTGCTGCTATAAGTTTTCATTTCTTGCCCCATTCCGCATTTTCTCTCATTTTCTCATTCTCTTCATCTCTCATCAACCTGAAACCTACTTACCGTAGATCTTCACATTGGGGCCGCAAGACTTCGATTTTGACTACAAATTATATTCTCCGCGGTTATATTTCATTTGCATTTTTCTCTCAATCTAGCCGATTTTTTTCTCAAGATCTTGCAAGTTTTCTCCATTCTTCGCTTCATTCCACAAAATGAGCTATTTGGGTATGTCTTGTTGGTATTTTCCCACTGTGTTGCTATTTTAGTTAGGAGATAGTTAGGGTTCGTTTGGGACCTAACCTAAGGATTTGGGAAATTGGTAGAAAATGCTAAGAATTGGTTTTGGCTATAGTTCAAAATTGTTTTGGTTATGATTTGGTAGAAATTGTGGTAATTGCTAGGGTCCGTTTGATTCAAAATAGTTAGGGTCTGTTTGGGACCTAACCTAAGGATTTTGGCAATTGTTAGAAATTGCTAAGAATCAGTTTTGGCTCTAGTTCAAAACTGTTTTGGTTAGGACTTTGTAAAAATTTGGGCAATTTCTAAGGTTCAAGCTGTTCAAATGCTTAGGTCCTGCTTAAATCTAACCAAAGGATTTGGGCAATTGCTAGAAATTACTAAGAATCAGTTTTGGCTCTAGTTCAAAACTGTTTTAGTTAGGATTTTGTAGAAATTTGGGCAATTGCTAGGGTCCGTTTAGTTCAAAACAGTTATGGTTCATTTGGGACCTAACCTAAGGATTTGGGCAATTGCTAGAATTAAGAATCGCTTGGCTCTGGCCTTCAAAACAATGTATTAGATAATAAGCTTTATTTGGTATTGGGTTTTAGATCTCCGTTGACTTTGTTATATGGCTAGACTGGTTTTCGTCATCCTCAGGCATTCGGTCTACTACTGTCATATGTGTGGTCAGATCGCTTTCGACTCTGTTATATTTGACTGATTTTTGGTCCTCCCATGTGGAATTGTTTTTCCTGCTATTTAAGAGTTATAGCATATGTGATTTTTGCTTCAAAATGCTAGAAAAGTACTATGCATTTGTACTAAGTATATGATGCATTAGAAGTCCTTTCATGTTAGTAATTTATTTGTATAAATTTTTGGATATGTTAGTCTCATGGTGTGTTTTTATGTAATTTTTTCTAATATTGTTTGCCATTCATTTCTATCATTCACTCGTTCTCAATTTAGTAAACCCTAGAAATCTCATTCAAGCCTCTTTGTATGACAGTTGGTGTCTTTGATCATATATTGAAAACATATAAGTTGAAAAAGTATGGATATGATTATTTATTTTGGTCATACCTGCTCAACTAAAAAAAAAAAAAAAAAAAAAAATGTTTTGCATATGATTGGTGAAATTGTTTACAAATGATGCTTGTATTCTCCGTTTGGACAATTTAGAAATACATAACATCTATGAAATCACACGCTTTTGCTTTATCATTTTGATAAATTTCAACAATAAATTCCCTGTTTGGCATATTCGACAAGGTGACATATTATTAGCAAATTTAGTTGTTTAATCAATAATATGTTTATACCTTGGCCATTTCGTGTACTTGGAGAACTGTAGGGAAATGCTGCCGAAATTTCCTCAAAATAAAACAAAGCATGTTGATGATTGATTCAAAGGAATTATGTATTTCTAAATGGAATAGGAACCACTACCTGATATAGGATTTTGAGATGATACAAAACATATTACATTCATTACAAGTTGATAGGAAGATTACTGTTATGTGATTGAATGATTTAATTTGTAGAGATACGAGAAAAATGCCAATAGATAAGAGTTGGATGCAAAAGTCAAGAGTAAGCAATGAATATGAGATATGAGTCTCACAGCTCTTAGACTTTGCCTTTAATAATGCACCAAGAAAAGAAATGCTCCCATGTTCTTGTATTCATTGTAATAATTGTCTACAACAAAAGCGAGAAACTATGTATGACCATTTGTTAGACAATGGGATAGCTAGAAATTATGTGCGATGGTTGATGCATGAGGAATATGAGTTTTATGAACCTATAAATAGTGGCACTAATGAGTCTGATATGCATGATGAGATGGAAGAAATGTTAAATGATGCATTCAGAATGTTAATGCCAAATGTGGAATTTGAAAGAAGTCCACATGTTCATGAGGAGTTTGAATTGATACCGAATGAGAATGCAAACAAATTTTATAATTTGTTGAGGGAAGTTGAGCATGAATTATATCTAGGTATGCGGATTTTATAAAAGTCGTTTTTTATCATAAGACTATTTTATATGATGTGTCTTAATAGATGGAGCAATAAGTCATTTACAATGTTACTTGAATTGTTGAAGGAGGCTCTTCCTGAGGGTGAGACATTACCAAGCAATTATTACGAAACAAAAAAAAGTGCTCCGTGAGCTTGGCCTCCATTATATTAAGATTGATGTTCACCTCTCAGATTGTATGTTATATTCAAAAGAGCATGCCAATGCGAATGAGTGTATTGTGTGTGATGTCTCTAGATGGAAATCAAGTGATGTTCATCTTACAGATGAGTTCAATCAGTCATCAAAGAAAAAGAAAATTCCCCGCTAGGTATTATGATTTTTAAAACCAAGACTTCAAAGGTTATATATGTCATCGAAGACAACTTCTCACATGAAATGGCATGTTGATGGTTGCATGAGAGGTGAGATGATGAGGCATCTAATAGACTCTTTAGCTTGGAAAAACTTCGATAAAACTCACCTTTCATTTGCATAAGAACCTCGAAATGTTAGGCTCGATTTAGCAAGTGATGGGTTCAACTCTTTGAAATGCGTCACTCTATGCAAGATGCAGCCCGTGGTTCTTATTTCCATATAACTTACCACCTTGGATGTGTATGAAACAAACATTCTTCATGTTGTCACTCATTATTCTTGGTCCAACTACACCTGGGAATGACATTGATATATACTAACAACCATTAATAGATGAGTTGAATGAGTTATGGAAGGTTAGAGTTGAAACATATGATGCTTCAACAAAACAAAATTTTTGTATGCGTGCAACTATATTATGGACCATCAATGATTTTCCTGCATATGAAAATCTTTCTGGTTGGAGTACTAAAGGGAAATTTGCTTGTCATATTTGTAATAAAGATTGTCTGTCATATCGATTACAAAACGGACGAAAATGGTGTTACATGAGTCATCGTTGATTTTTACCAACTGATCATAGATTTTGACGTGATAAAAGGTCATTTGATGGAAATGAGGAGCATAGAGCAGCACCCAAACAATTGTCTGAGGAAGATGTTCTACATCAACTACATGGAATGGAACATATTATTTTAGGGAATGCATCAAAAAACAGGATGTTGGTGAAAAGAAAAAGATAACATGCTAAACTTGAGCACAACTGGAAAAACAAAAGCATTTTTTTCCAATTGCCATATTGGAAAACCTTTATTTTGCGTCACAATTTGGATATAATGCATATTGAAAAGAATATATGCGATAGTATAGTTGTCACCTTGTTGAGTATTGATGGTAAATCAAAGGAAAACATGAATAGTCATCTTAACTTGCAAGCTATGGGTATTAGAGATCAACTTCATCTTATAGAAAGAGGAAATAGGGTTATATTGCTTGTTGCATGCTATTCACTAACTTCAAATGAAAAAAAAGAATTATGTAAATTTTTTTAAAGAAATGAAGGTTCCAGATGGTTATGCTTCTAACATCTCTCGGTGCATACAAGTGAATGAACGAAAGATTTTTGGATTAAAGTCTCATGATTGTCATATTCTCATGCAACAACTCCTTCCCCTTGCGATTCGTAGGGTTCTACATAAGAATGTTTGTGCTACTATAGTTGAATTGTGTAGTTTCTTCAAACAATTGTGTTCTAGACCGATCAATTAGACCACCTTCAGAATGACATAATAGTCACACTTTGCAAATTGGAAAGAATGTTTCCTCCATCATTTTATGATGTTATGGTACATTTACCTGTGCATCTTACAAATGAGGCAAAGGTCGCTGGATCAATGCAATATCAATGGATGTTACCTGTACATTTACCTGTGACATTTTTAATCACGGTCAGAATGAATTGTGACTAAAAGGAGTACTTTTAGCCACGATTTTCATTCTGGCCGTGACTAAAGAGGTCCCATTTTGAGCTTACCATCCTTGCTTTTTGGTCACGGTTTTTGCTATGATCGTGACAAAAAATGAATCATATGGTCATGGTCACGTAGGAAACCGTGACTAAAACTTTTGCCTACGCCTACTATTGTGACGCTTAGTCACGGTTTCATAAAACCACGACAATAAGTTTTAATCACGGAGTTTATTGATTTGGTGACGATTTGTAACTGTGACCTAAAGTCTTATTTCTTGTAGTGAATGTTTTCAATTATTTTATTCTCTAACTTAAAATTAAATTAGGAAAGCAATTTCTAAACAATATGGTAAAATAAATACTATTTCCTGATTATGGCTTCATTATTTAAAGAACAAATAAATTTATTATTATAAAAATACAAGAAAGTTGTCTCTCAAGTGGGTTGAGGTACTCAAGGTAATAGTGATTCCAACCCGATTATTGTATTCTGCCTCAAAATTTATAAATAATAAATCCTTGGATCAAAACCTCATTTGTTTCTTAAGTTTGCTCTTACAATATTGAACTGTGTCTCTCATATATATATATATATATATATATATATATATATATATATGATAGTAGTTCAAAATAAGACTCACGGGCCCACCTCGCAAAGCCTCCAAGAAAGAGGCCGCCTCTAACGAAACATTGAGACCCGGGCCCACTAAACCTCAAAGGAGAGACATGCCCATTGAAGCATTTAGCCTTTGCACGAACATTCAAGCCTTTGTTAACCCATAATAAGGGCCCAAACTCGACGTCTAAAGACCAATTATGGGAAGTCTCCCACAGGTACAGAAAATAGAATAGTCCCTAGTAATATATTATTCCGCAAGTCCAACCAAATCTCACCAATAAGGAAAGAAAGACAATAATAAAACATCATCAAATCGGATCCCCCAAAGGATCCCCCAATAAGGAAGGAAGATTATCCCAAATAAACTGCTCATTCTATATCCATTACCTAATCCGATATCGAGCACACAAGAAATATCCCATCCAATGGGAACAAATCCTAATCACCATCCAGCTGGTTGAACATCTACTATAAATACAAGGCCACTCCTATCTAGGAAAGGTACGCAAAAGCACAGGTACCAACATCGAGCAATAAACAGCCTCTCTTTCTCTTGTGAAAGAAACCGACTTAGGCATCTGAGCGGCCACCCAAGCCCTTGCCGAATTTCTTCTTTCTGTTTTTTGCAGAGGAGAGATACCTTCAAAACCACCGCAAACCAACAAGCAGGTACCTATCTTACTTCGATCCATGCAATCCAAAGACCTAGTCCAAAGTTCGACCCAAACGACTTCACACGCCTCCGTACCCAGCCCGCTGAAAAGACATCATCGCTGGCGCCTCTGTGGGAACCATAATTTTATAAATATAACTCCATTTCGCTACTAATGGTATCAACACCATCACGCTGGGAGCAATGCTAATCCTCCGCGGATTTGAAGATCCATCGGGCAACGCATGCCCGAATCTCCAACGTGTTGTAAACAATGCAGCCAACAGCTCACGAGGTGGAGGCACTGGCCTACTAATCAAATGGTCTCGACTCAAGAGTTAGGAACAACCCACCGCACAAAGCCGACGACTAATGGAGGCGCACAAACTAGGAAGGCTACATGATATCTCCTCCCATGAAGGACAACACAATATCTGCATCTCCGGCTGGCTGAAACCGGCGTAATCCGTACCGAGCCCGGCACGCGACCACGCCTAGCCCCTAGAGGAAGGCAACGAAGCAACACTTGGAGAGCAATTCAAGGACGGAGAATTGCGCCATCCTCAGCAAGGAGCAGGGGAACAATCATAGGAACAGAGGTTCAAGAACCTCTAGCAAGAGCTCAGCCGTGTGAAGGAGGTGGTGAAAGGATGTGCCTGCGACACTATGGACACCTTTGGTACAACAACCGAGTCACCCTATATAGCCGAGGTAATTCTCCACTCTTCGTACCAAGTTCATAATGCCACAGGTGGAAGCGTTCGACGGTACTAGAGATCCCGTCGATCATCTCAACACTTACAAAAATCAAATGGAGTGGGTATTAAGATCCAGTGCAATGCAGAGCTTTCGCTATCACCCTAAAAGGCCCAGCCTTGGCGTGGTTCAATAGACTTCCATCACACAATCTCCTCATTCAGGAGTTATCCATTCCACTTGCCTCTCACTTCATTGGAGCCAGGACGACAGAGCCAAGTTATCATCTCACGACCATCGCTGTGGCTCGCAAGAAAGCCCGAGGTCTTATGTCCAACGATTCAATGTCGAAGTCTCTGCAAGGTAGATATATTCGACGAAATTCGCGATCATCGTTGCTCACATGGTTGGCTTAGGATCTCGCCGAAAGACTTAATGTTTTCCATCTCCAAAAATCTCTAAACAAGCATGGCAAGAGGTGCTCGCAGTGCAGAAATATATTAACTAAGAAGAGCCCTCATATCCAAGAAAGAGAGCTCTTCCATTCACAAAGAAAAGAGCGCGCATAAACGACGAGGATGGGGTTTCAAGAGACAAAGCGATCAGAAGGGATCTCCAAAGAAAATGGAGAACGATCTCCAAAAAGGCGTGGAACCCCAGAGATCGTCCCAGTCCACCCGCAACCGAAAGACGACGATGCTACTCGCCTTAGCGCTTTCACCCCTTAATGTTCTCAAGTACACAGGTTCTCGCGGCGAGTACGAAACGAGCAGTTCCTGAGGTGGCCAACCCAAATGAAGTCAGACCCTACAACAAGAGACAACTCCAAGTATTGCGAGTTCCATAGGGACTACGGACACCGCACGGACGACTGCATACAGCTCAAGAGAGAAATAGAGTACTTGATACGACGCGGATACCTCCGACGCTTTATATCCCCTGAAAATCAGATCCAGAATCAAGCTCAGAACCAGGTTCCGCCAGCAACCACCACCTCGTGACGGCGACTTCGGCGCAACAATCCCTAGGTGAAAACCAGGTAATCTCGGGAGGATTCCACGGGAGGAGGGAATCGGCTCAGCTCGGAAGGTAGCATTAGGTCGACGAGATGGCGGAAATTCAAGCGGTCATCTAAACTACGCGGCTTTCGACACATCCATCATGTTCTCGACTCGGATCTAGAGGGATGCAACACCCTCTCATGGCGACCCACTTTGGTAGTTCGCGCGATTGTGGCCAACAAAGCGATTCATCGGGTGCTAATCGGCAAGCGGGGAGTTCGGCCAGATATCATCTTAGCGTCGACGCTTTGATAAAATGGGCATCGGAAGGAAAAGCTAGAACCTGTCAATACCCTCTGCAGAGGTTCTCAGGGAAAGGAGTATTACCTCTAGGCTCAATACAATTGGTACTCACATTGGGAGATCCCCCATGCCAAGCGACGACTACGACAAGATTCCTCGTCGTGGCTGAAAATCTGCTCTAACATGTTGCTAGAGCGCGGACGCTACTCTCGTCTGATAAAAGATAGCCCTTCCGCATATCACATGATGATCAAATTCCCTACCGTACATGGGGTAGGAATGGTTCGAGGAGACCAACGAGTGGCTAGGGAATGCTACTTAGCATCCATGAAACAAATGGTCGGCAAACATATCGTGGGCCAGGCTTCGTATGCTTGTCAGTACTCGCTCGACGACCCTCGGAAGATTGGTATTGTTGGATGGCGACCACGAACATCTACGCTATATTGGCTCTAAACTAAGCGGAAGACCTCAAAAACCCCCTTATCCATTTTTTAAGACAAAACAGAGACGTCTTCGCATGGAAGCAGGCAGACATGGGAGGAATTGATCCTACGGTAATCACCCATAGGTTGAACGTCAACCCGTCCTTTAAGCCAATCAAACAAAAAAGGAGGAACTTCGCACCAAAAAGACAAAAAGCCATCAACGAAGAAGTCAACAAACTCCTATGATGGGAAGCGCGATCGGAAGTAGAATACTGAATGGCTAGCGATGTCGTACTTTCGTCAGGTAAGCGGAAAATGGCGACTCTGCGTCGACTTCTTTGACATCAACAAAGCGTGCCCCGAAGAGACGGTTCCCTGCGCCGCGAATCGACCTCATCGTAGATGCCACCGCAGGCCATGAACTCCTCAGTTTATGGATGCCTTCTCCGGCTACAACCAGATCAGTATGGACCCAGGTGACCAAGAAAAGACGTCGTTCGTCACAGCGCAGGGAACCTATTGCTATCGTGTGATGCCGTTCGGGCTCAAAAACGCAGGAGCTACATATCAGAGGTTGGTGAATCGGATGTTTCAGAACCAGTTAGGCACAACTATGGAAGTGTACATAGATGACATGTTGGTAAAATCCTCGGTGGGCTCCACACTTGCCCGTACATCGAAGCATTCAGGATCTTGAGAAACTTCTGACATGAAACTGAATCCATTTAAGTGTGCCTTCGAATTATCAGCACGGAAATTCTGGAGTTTCATAGTCATACTTAGAATTGAAGCAAATCGAACAAGATAAAAGTTTCTGTACTCGACATGCCTTCGCCATCAATTATAAAAAGGAAGTTACGGCTTGGCGGGAAGGATTGCTGCCTTAAGCGGAATTCGTATCGAGAATGATGATAAATGTCGACCTTTCTTCCAAGTCCTGAAGAAGGCTTTTCAATTGGATGCGAAGTGCGAGGAAGCATTTTCAGGCTTGAAAACATATTTAAGCTCCCCCCCACCCCATTCTAGTAAGTCCTATTTAAGAGGAGCTCCTCACCACATGCGGTTGTATCGGACTTCTCGGTAGTGTTGTCCTCGTCGGAGACAAGAAGCGAGAGTCGACACACAGTTTTACTATTGCAGCGAGCTTTGAGAGGGTAGAGGAGAGATACGAGGATGGAAAAACTAGTGCGGCCTTGGTAACCGCCTTTAGAAAATCCGCTCTTACTTCAGGGCTCACACCGCAAGTCAGCGGAATACCGATGAAGCGAAGTGTTAAATGCCAGGAAGTCTCAGGAAGGTTGATAAAGTGGGCCGTAGAAATTTAAGTGAGTTCGACGCCGGATACAAACCAAAAAGCTGCGATAAAAGGGGCGGGTCTTAATGAGCTTCATCATGGAGTTCACCGGCGGAACACTCCAGAGCGCTCAGCAGATGACCTCCCATCTGGAAACTCTCGTAGATGGAGCCTCGGCCTTCTGAGGAAGCGGAGGCGGGTCTAATCTTGACCTCTCCGGAAGGAATAGACATAGAGTACGCACTCGGTCGGATTCAAGCCTCTAACAAACGAGGCCAGTATGAGGGCCATCTGTGCGGGCCTCAGCCTCGCTCATTCAGCGGAAGTTGACCGGCTAGAATTCTACTTGTGACTCAGTAGTAGTAAGACAAATAGAAGACACCTACGAGCTAAAAATGGAAGGATGATCTATATCTCCAAAAGGTCACGGAGATTTGTAAAAAAATTCGGTGCGGGTTCGGGTCGGACTATGTCCCCCGGACGGAGAACTCGAGCCGACCTTAATGAAACTAGCGACAACCTTACAGGAATACCTCAGTCGGTCGACACGGGTGAATGCACAGAGCCTACATCGATCGCTATGTAGAGGTTACTTGGTGGTCAGAAGCGAGTTGGATGGACCCCATTTGGGACTATATAATAGACGGACGTCTACCTGACGACCCGAAGGAAGCAGCTAAAATAAGGACGAGGTCTGCCAGGTTCACTAATCATAAGGGAAGCCTGTACAAGCGAGGTTTCTTCACACCAATCCTCAAGTGTATCACGGGAAAAAACATTGAATACGTGCTAAGGGAAGTTCACGAGGGTATATGCGGAAATCACATCGGAGCTCGAGCCTTGGCAGGAAAGGTCTTGAGACAAGGATACTACTAGCCTACAATACTCAAAGATGCAACCGATCTAGTCAAGAAATGCGAATCTCACGCGGGGAGTGCGATATCTCACACCTCCCATCGGAGACCCTTGAGAGCGATCTGAGGCGAGCCTGGCCCTTTGCGGTGGGGTTTGGACATCGCAGGACCTCACGCCCCTTAGGAAGGGCGATGTAAGTTCATCATCGTCGTGTAGATTACTTCACGAATGGGCGGAGTAGGGCCTCTAGCCACAATCCACGAGAGACAAAGATGCAATTTTGTGTGGCGAGCTATCATATGCAGGTTTGGTATCCCAAGAGCCCTGGTGTCGGACAACGGAAAACAATTCGACAATGCCAAATTCAGAGATTTCTATGCCGAGCTCGGAATTAAGAATTACTACTCGCCCACAGCGGCACATCCCGGTCCTAGCGGTCGGGCCGAGGTCACCATCGAGACCCTTGGCGCTTTGAAGACCAAATTGGAGATCTCGAAGGAAGGGGGTAGAATACCTCCCGAGGTGCTATGAGCACACACGGGGACCAGCCACCAGTGACCACCCAGAAACCTAGTTAGCCTGCTGTATTGTAGTGGAGGCAGTAGCCCTGTGAGATCGGACTAAAATCCCCAAGGATCGAGTTAGCAGCAGTGGAGCACAATGTGAGAGGCTCTCAGGTCTAGAATTTGGATCCTCTTAGATGAAGCCTTGAGCGGTTTTCTAAGAGCGTCACGGAAAATACCAAGGAAGGCAGTGGGTACTATAGCCCGAAAAGTCAAACCCAGGAGCTATATGCCAGGTGATTTGGTCTTAAAAAAGCTACTGCCAACAAGGAAGAATCCAGCCCATGGAAAATTGGGCCCCAACTGGGAAGGCCCTTACATCATATCTCGAGTCGTCAGACCAGGCAATTATGAGCTCCAAACAGAGGAGGGAAAAATTTTACGACATGCTGAATCACGGAGCATCTTAAACGTTTTTATGTTAGACCTTGGTTTGTAATCTTAAATGGAGATTTATCAATTTTTCGAGTTAACGATTAGGCCATTTCTTGATGCATTAAGGCGTCACAAACAACTCGGACATATAAATGCTCGGAAAATTACATGCAATAAGTGAGAAAGCTCACTTAGACACTCAAAAGGAGAATTCTCTCTTTATTCCAATCGATTCCACATTTAGCTCTGATGGTAGGTGTCATGGAATTATCTTAGAGCGATCTGATGCAAGCGGTTCCCTCAAAAAAAAAAAAACTTCGGGAAGGAAAAGGAAAAAAATTAAAAGCCGAGAAAGGTGGAAAAAAGGAGAAGAAGAAAAAAGGATGGAAGGAGTTTGTGCGGAAGAAAGCAAAGGGAGAATGAGATGTAGGCGGAATGCGAAAAGAAGGAGAAGAGAAAGGAGAAAGAAAGAAAGAACGAGAAAATGGAGAAGGCGACATGAAATGCACCGCCCTCTCCGGGTGCATTCAGCACGAAGACTAGGAATAACATGACCCATAAAGGGGAGACTAGAGAAAAACCTGACTCTAGTATGAGTCAGCCAGGCGGGCAGAATCTTGGGGTGGATCCCGGCAAGACAACCCGGACTTGACCTTCATCTCTCGCCCGGATTTCGGGTTACGCACGAGAGAAGAAGCAGAATATACAAGTATAAACTCCATAGCAATGAAGCGCCATTTATAAGAAGGCCCAAGCACTTTCAATCACCGAGCGTTAAATTCTGTCATCAGCATTAAAGGCGTTCGCATATTCAAAGAAAATCGAGAGTCGAATGGCCACACAGGATCATTTGGCCAGTTGTGTCTACTCTTGCGGTCACGCTACGAGGAGTCAGATCAACTCAGTACACACATCGCCACTTTCGACCACGGCGCCGGGTAATCACCTTGGCGAGTTAAATACACTCTGCCGCAGTCCGCGCAGAAGTCGGTCGGCTCGGGCTCATCGCCACTTTCGGCCCGCGGCCGGGCCGGCGGCTCACTTTGATGGGTTTGTCTACTCTTGCCTGAGGTCACGCTACGAGTCGGATCGGCTCGAGCTACGTCGCCACTTAGCCCTGGCGCCGGGCCGGCTCGCCTTGGCCAGGTTAAGTGCACTCTGCATAGGTCACGCTACCTGAAGTCGGATGTGGCTGGGCCGCTTCATCCACTTTCGGCCTGGCCGGGCCAGCGGCTCAGCGGCGAGTTCGTCACCTGCGCGCAGGTCACGCTACGGTCGGTCGGCTCATTTACATCGCCCTTTCGGCCACGGCGCGAACCGTCGCGTGGCGAGCTCAAGCGATTCGGGCCATGCGGCCCACAGAAGTCACATTTCAACTAAGGCCGTCGGTAGGCGAACGCAATGGCTAGCATTGAGCTCAGCGATTCTACGGGCCATGCGGCCTGGGAGTCATTTCAACTTTCGAGCGAATCAGGCGGCGAATACGGCTCGCATTGGCGAGCTCAGCGATTCTTGCGGGCCATGCGGCCTAAGTCGGTTCAGCTCGGACCGTCGAGTTGGCGCCTTGCGGCTTCGCGTGTGAGCTCAACCATCCCTACGAGGCCATGCGGCCTAGAGTCGGTCTGACTCGGGCCCGAATCCCGGCCGGTGAGCCCGGCGGCTCGTGCGAGCTCGACCATTCTACGAGGCCATGCGGCCTGGTCGGTTCAACTCGGGCAAATCATTAATCACATTGACTCGCGTTGTGAGCTCAACTATTCTACACGGGCCATGCGGCCTAGGAGTTAGTTCAAGCTCGGGCCAAATCCAGCCGGTGCGGCCCAGCCCGACTCACGTTGTGGTGTTGCTCACCTCGGGCCGTGCCAGCGAGGTCAGTTCAGCTCAGGATACTTAGGCCTTAGAGCCCAAAAGCCTCAGTGGACTAGTTTGAGCAGCTTAACATCTCAACTCAGGCGCCCAACTCAAACCATGCAGATAAGAAATCGATTCAAATTAAGAAGAGCACAAGTAGAGGCGAAAGAAATGAGGTGCAAAAATGAGTATTCATCAAGGACAAGGCTACATATGTTTTGGGGCCTAGGCCCAACAAAAAAAAAAAAAGGCACAAAAGCCGACATCAGGAAGGCGAAGACGTGCACAGGAGATTAGGCACCAGAAGGAGAAGCAGACGGTGAAGAAGGGGAGTGGGCCTCAGCGGGAGGTGCAGGCTCTCAGTGTCAATGAGAAGGACCCCTCATCCTCCTCATCCTGGGAAGGTCAAAGTTAAAGTCCCGGTAGGAATGGCGATGCTGATAACTTCTTTTGAAGGTGAGTCACCCGAGAAACCCCATTGATTAGAAGCCTCGGCTCGGTCTTCGATAACCGTCTCGGCCCGAGCCACGAAGTTATTTCTTGGTGAGATCCCACGCCAACCCGCAACACTCCTCATTCAGGCGTTCCACCGAGCTGACTACCTCGTTAACCTCGTGACGAGCCTCGTCCAACAACGTCGTCTTATCACGAAGATCGTCTTTGATCGCACACAGCTCTTCCTTAGACTCCCGAAGCTCGCCTTGGGACGTGAAGCTACGTCCCTAACCATCAAAAGTTCATGCGGGCGGTTGCGGCCGTCCTGGCCTCCATCAAGTCGTTCTGCGCAACCCTCAAATCATCCTGAACCTCCCGAAGCTCACCTTCGGCCGCTCTCAAGCTATTCCGAGCCTCGTCTTCCCTACCCTCGGCCCGAGCACGAGCCGAAGTGGTATGTTTCATATCAGACTTGAGCTTCACGGCTTCCTCGGTCATACGTTGCACCCGACCTCGCAGCTCAGCTCGCTCAGATGTGAAGCCACCCTGCCTTACTGGCCGTTTGCTTTGGCATGACCTTCGTTTATTTTGGCCTTTGCTGACCAGCTTCAAATGAGTAGCCACTGCACATCCGGCATAGAGTCGACGTGTATGACTGAAACACATCTCAAAATGGATTCAAATATGTGAGGTCACGGGAACTTACGGAGCGACCCACTGGAGATAGGGCCCAGCCTCATCAAGCGAATGTATGACAGGCCTCTAAAGATCAGAATCCTTAAGAATAAACGAGGCTAGCTGTGAGAAGTTCGGCATTGTAAAGTAAAAAGAATCCGAGTCTCACTTGACTTAGGGTTCGGATCTTTCCTCCTCGCCTCTTCCTCCCTTCGAGAAGGCGACTTAACCTTCTTCATTGGTGGGTTCCAGACGGTAATGGGTGTGATCATAGCGGCCCCAGAGGACCCTCTTCCTGCGGCGGACCCTAGAATGGGGCCAGCGAGCTCAAAACTAGGGGCCATAACCGATCTGATTTATGGATATGAGAGGACGGGGGAAGATATGCCCGACCGGAACTTTGAACAAAAGCCGACCTATCTTTCCAGCGAGTGCGAGGTTTTTCGTTTCCCACTTGAGGCTTAGAGACACCATCTCAAGCTGAACAGGTTCCCCCCTTAGTGGGTTTAGCGGCGAGAGGGCCAGGAGGAACTTTATGGTGGAAGGAGGTGAAGGCCTCGGAGTACCAGATCGAGTGGACTTCGAACTCGATGGAGTCGGGCAAATCCGACTTGATCGGCTCCGTGGGGCGAGAAAGACACTCAGCGGCGCCAGCGCTATGGCGTTATCTTGACGCTGAGATCAATTCGAGCACACGAGAAGCATGTAGGCGATGCGAATCGAGATGCAATGACCACACAAGTTATAACCAAAAACAAGAGCGAACACTCACGAAGATTCTCGGGGTTGTCGAAACCACCCAAGAAAGCAGTGTCGATCCTTGTCGAGGATCATACTCCCGAATTACGGCCGCTAACGAGAAGTAGCGTCCTTCCTGACCTATGGGAGGAGGGAGATCGGAAATCACGGAAGGCGCCGGGCAGCTTAGAAAAATAAAGAAAGCCCTCGGATGTCTCCTTCGGGCTAAAAGGTAAAGCCGAGCTATCAAGGGACAAAAACCCACTGTCCCCTAAAGAAAACAAGCGGTACTTAAATCACACGTAATTTAGGCGCGAGTTTGGCGGGGACACACATTGAAATGCTACAGAGCCTTTATGAAGGGATCACGAGAGGAAGTGAAGACCGTTATCGAAGGCTCGCCGAAGAAACACACTATCTTAGGCACGAAACCACATAGAATTGGCATTCGAGGGGACCACGAGAGCATGAGGGAGGCGATGGCGTGCGGCAAAGATGGCCCATATGAAGGACCGACCTTGCTAGGTCCACAGGTTCAAAGCATCTTTGACGGCGGATCTGGATATTCCGACCCGGCGGGGTATTTAATCGGGTTCACTTTCCCCTTGCCCTTGTCGAGGAAGAGGAGGCACCTCGGGGCATCTCGAGTTCAACTCCGACGAATGGTCGGGAACTACCGCCCGGTCGTCGGAACGACAATGGCCAGAAGAATCACCATCAATACGCAGAGAAGAAGAACGACCCGGACCCATGATGAAAGTGGATAATGAAAATAAAATTCAGCCAACCTAACCCTAACGACTCGTCGTATCGCCCAGAAAGAGATCAACAAAGGCAGTGGACCCGAATCTGACGAAAAGACTATCCTAAGAACTGAAAGATACTTTGCACAAAAGGCTCGGACATAAGACTAAGAGAGAGGAAGGGAAGTCCGAACTCGCTAAGGCAAAGAAAAGTCGGAGCGGTGGCACCTGAGAATGGAGGATGTCCATGAAAGTAAAGAGGCGAAAGGAATGGAAGAAATGAGCACGAAGCAGAGTCATCATTATCCACCGAGACAAATGGCGGCAATGACTAACTAATCCAGTGACAGGACAAGGGTGGGGGCAAGCGATAAGGTTCGAAAAATAAGGCTCACGGGCCCACTGCTGGGCCAAGAGAGTAGGTCACGGCGAAGCGTTGAGGCGTCGTGAAGCCGGAGGCGTGCGTTGGGCGTTTAGGCGCTGCGCGACATTAAACCTTTGGTGCCGGTAGGTCAGGGCCCAACGGAGTTAGTGAAGTCGATCAAATAGAATAATCCTAGTAATATATTATTAGTAAGTCGATCCCGAATCTCACGATAAGGAAGAAAGACAATAATAAAGCATCATCAGATGGATTTGAAGGATCTGATAAGGAAGATTATCCCAAATAAAAACGCTCTTTACATGTCAATTCTGAATCCGTGCTCGATAACAAAATATCTAAATCACGATAGAATAATCCTGTCAGCGTCCAAGCAGTTTGACATTCTTATAATCTGAGTGAATATTGATTGAAAGGTCTGTAAACATCGTAATGCTAAAAGCGGTCTAAACAACTTCTCTTTTCTCTCAGAAAAAAACCGACTTAGGCATCGGGCGACCACGGCGAAGCCCTCGACCCATGCTTTTCTTTATTTTTGCGGAGGAGATCACGAACGATCGCGAGCCGGCGTGCGGCGATCCTACGCGATCCATGCGATCCGGCTACCTAGTCGAGGCCGACCACAACGGCCTCCATACTGGCTGGCCCAGTTCCGATTGAAAAAATCATCAATATATATATATATATATATATATATATATATATATATATATATATATATATATATATGTACATAGGAATAGTATGCATTAAGACTCATTTAAATAATTTGACATTATATTTGGTAAGTTTACAATGTTATGGTGAATCAAGGATTTATAATAAAGTGTTTAATATATTGTAAGAAAAAAAAAAGTTTGAGTTAAAAAACTAATCCGATAAATAGGAATGATGAGATAAAAGTTGGGTAATTGGGATTAGGCTGACCCGATCATTGTAGTTGTGGTCCAATTGAAAATTTAGATGGTTTTTTTTCTTTTTTTTAGATTAATGAAAGTGGAAAAGAAGACAAATTGAGAAAGAACACCCACTCCAAAGTTCAAAGTACTAATGAAGTATGTTTTGAACTAATATCACCAAAACGGAGAAACATGCATGCATGAGATGATGCATGCATTTATGCATTACAACAAAAGTTCCTCACGGGTATATCCATTATGATATACGTACAAGTACAAACAGAGATTAAAAAAAAACACATAAAGACACGTGTTCTACCATACTGGGCTTTCTTCAACCTCTCCAGTCTCCTCCAACGTGAAATTATTCTCTTCCAAATTATGTCATGCCATCCATTGCAACCACGATGAAGGAAAAATTACTAGTCATCTTCTCCGTACGTATAAGGGAAGACATGGCAAATTATGGAGTGATGTCTCAAAATAACATTATTTAAAAAAATAAAATCAAAATAATACATGTTAATTAAGTGTTTGCCAGGAGAAACGAAAACATAATATGAGAGCAGGCTTGGTTATGAGGCGAAGGGGGGATTTGTTGGATCCGCTCAATCTTTGTGGACGGGACAATATGGGGCTTTTGAAATTAAAAAAGAATACAAAAAGCAAAAAGGAGGGGAGGGGGAAGTTTTAGTAGCATATGAAGAAGGGGAGAGGGGTTTAGTTAAAGAAAGAAATTGGGGCTAGGGTTTTGAACTCTTTTATAAGAAGATGAGAGACCATTGTCGTTTGGCTCAAATTTGAAGTGGTGATTCCTTGTGAAGTGTTTTCAATCTTAGTTGTTTGAATTACTAGTTAACTACTGGCATATCTGTTGGTCATTATGCTTTTTATGAGATTTTTTTTTTCTCTCTTGAGTTATCCATCCTTGGTGATGATGTTTTCTGTTTTAGTATTCAAAGAATTATATTCTTGATGTATTGTTGTTGTAAGCCTCTAGTTTACTTTTTATAGAAGAACTTGACGTAACCCTTTATTGTTATTGTTGAAATAGTGGAAGTTTAAGTAGCCTACGGGTCTCGTAGTTTTTACCTTTTTCATTTGGAGGGTTTTTCATGTAAAAATTAGTCTCATTATAGTTGATTTATTGTTGCTTGGTTGGCTTTGTTGTGGGGGCTAGTTTGATTGTAAACCATATTTTGGCACATAAAGAGGGAAACGTCATTTTTAGAATAATTGTGTTGGGTTGTCTTTCCCAACAAAGTGGTATCAGATCTGAGTTCAAGCTTTTAATCATATGGGTGGAAGTCGAATAAAATGATATGATGGGCCTCCACACAGCGGATAGTCTTGCGTAAAGCGTATGCGAGGCTGGAGTGAAGGAAAACTTGGTTTGAGGGGAGGCTTTGTGGAACTTTGTTTAAGGGTGGGATTGTTAGGAGTGCGCTGAGAGTCTGTGATGTCCACATTGGTTAGAAATATAAGGGAGCACATGAATATATAAGCATGGAGTAACATTCGATTGGTATGAGGCGCTTGGGAAAAGAACCAACAAAATCGTAGGGTTTAGAACAAAGTGGACGATATCTTCTGATGTGGATAGGGAAAGGTTCGTAGAGTTTACCGACTAGATATGTATTGTTGGGTGTCTGCTTTGGGAATCTCATGATATCGCGCGTCGAATTAAGAATGAAGGCATGAATATATAGCATCGATAACATTTAATTATATGAGACCTTTTGAGGAAAATCTCAAAAACAAGTCATGAGGTTTAAGCCACAAATAAACAATATCATACCCAGTGTGGATATAGAGGGTCCGTAAACTTCCCGATATCTCATAAATATAATTACCTTAATTTAATTTCTTATTCATTTGTGTATAGTTTTAAGGGAAAATTATGTTTTAAGGGTATTTAACCCTCAAAATCAATAAAGAGTTTAAATCTGCCATATGAATTTTTTTTTTTAAATAAGGAATTTCTTAAATGCCAATGACCTAAAAAAACATCAAATAAAAAACCCTATAAAAATAATTACTCTTTTGATTAATAACTTTACAACATAAAAACTTTAAACAAAATCGGCATATTACTCAAAAGATTCACACTAACAACCATGAAATCGGTAATTTCTCTTTTTTATAATCTTTTAAATATCTTGTCACAGCATATTCTTTCACCAACACTTTCTCTAGAAAATGTTCTTTCTTTCCTGTATTTCTTTTATTTATCAATCAGTGCTCCTGCCCTCTAGCAGTCGTTTGTTAGGCTTTCCGGAACTTTTTTTTCTTTTGTTTTTTTATCAAAAGGAGGGGAAATATGGGTGACAATGTGTTCCGGTGTCAATATATTGTATTCCCTAACTTGAACATGACACAAAATATAATTGTGTAAAAATTATAAATTCAACCTTGGCGTTATTAGGGTAACACGACACGACACAAATAACACGTTTATTAATTTGATCATTTAAATTAATATGAATTACAATAAACCTATCAATATTTAACACAAATAACATATTAAACATATTGATGCGAGTTTTGATACACCCAATTTATATAGTAATTAAATGTGTCATTGATGATTCGGTGTTATGGGTGCAATCTGAAATATAGCACTATTTATTAAATGGGTTATCTTTGATCAACCTTGAATTTGATCAACGTTATTATATTTAACTAGCAGATACAAATAATATGTGGAGTTCATACCGATTCACAAGTCTTATCAAATTTTGCCTGGACTAGGGGAAACCCATAGCAAACATAGCTTAAAATTACATCTCCCTTTCATAGGTTATGCCCATCAAAACCTACTTAATATATGTCCAAAGTCATTAGAGGAGATGACCACATCGTCAAATCTCAACAATGCAAGTCCATAGAAACATTAGTCAAGAAGTTCCTAACTTTAATGGGGTTGATATTTCAATCGCATCTCAGTAAATATAGACATTTAGTAATTAGATTAAAATACTTATTATTCTATATAGATCCAATCCACTAAATTAAGTCAATGATAAGAAAAAACATGAAAGAGGTAAAGAAAGAAAAAATGAACTACTTTTCTTTCGGTTTAGCTGTCGAGAGAGTAAGAAAAATTTGAAAATCTCTATATACTTTTTTTAATAATAGCTACCGACCCAAAACAAAAATTTCTGCGTCTTTGATTATTTTTGGTTTTGATAATGACTTTTTGCCAAATTTTCTCGACCACCAAACAGAGCCTTCTCTTTGTGTCGGTGGGTGTACATAAATAGAATCCATCTCAAAATTGTGACCATGCAGTGTGATTTTGTTATGTTATTATATCAACCAAATGTTGTGCTTTGTTCGATGGATGGGAAAGTATGGAAAAGGTCACGTCAGTCTCTCTCCTATCGAATACATTCCAAAAGTCTTTGTCAGAATATTATTAGGCCAGTTGTACGTTACATTTATAGCTTTTGGCTCTTGCTCAATATTTATCTCCGCCATATAAAAAATATATTTTTAAATACCTAAATTCTGAGTAAAATATTTTTTTTTACATTATACTTTATTCGAAGAAGGGCTTAAAAACAGTTATAAAATATTATCAGAAATGTTTTATAAAATAAAAATCTATTTGTGAAATTGGATACTAGTAGATAAACAATGATTTTTTTTTGGGTATTTAAATTTTTAAACAAAAGTTAACTTTGGGAATATGTTGTTAATAAAACCTTACTCAAATAGTAAAAAACTTTATCAACATAAAAAGGAAAATGATCAAAGATTTGAGTCTCAATTAGATAAATTTATGAAAAAAAAAAAGAAGCTAAAACATTCTATTTTTAAGTGAATAAATGTCACAAAAAAACTTTAGGAATGTGTTTGAAGAATCATCCTGAAAGTTTATTTCTAAAAATGTCACGGACAACTTATTAAAATTCATTTAATCACCAAACCAAACAGCTTTTTTTTATTTTTCTAGAATATTTTCATTTATACTATTCTCTAAGCTAATATTAAATTAGAAAACATTCTTTAAACAATATGGGAAAATAAATACTATTTCTGATTATGACTTGAATATTCATTAATTTAAGAATAAATAAATTCGTTACTATGAAAATAGAAGAAAGTTTTATCTCGTTCATATGTATAATTTGACACTATATTTGGTATGTTTACAGAGTTGTGGTTAATTAAAGATATACGAGTTTGAGTTAAAAATGATCCACCCAGAATAAGTTAATGATGAGACTATAAGTTATGTAAATGGGATTAGGCTGACCCGATCATTGAATCTATGTTATAATCAAGGAACAAAATATCGATAATTACGGATATATCAGTACTTAGATTTTACGGATATATTGTAAATATTGGTAAATATCGATGGATATTTTGATAAAAATATTGGTAAAGCGAAAACTAATAAAATAACTTTAAAATTCATTAAAATACTTTGTTGAACTATAAAAATATATATAAATAAGCAAATATACATTTGTTGAAAACGATAGTCATTATAATTTATCAAGAAATTATATTACAATAGTTATTTAAAACCAAAATGAAGAATGATGTGATACATTCATTTATTTGATGAAGAAATCTTATCTTGATGAGAAGACAAATATTGTATGAGATCTTTAAAAATAATGAGATAAATTATAAAAATAATAATAATTTAAGAGTCAAATGGAGCTTGGATGTGTATGAATAAGTATGTAAAGAAATTATATGATTTTATGGATATTCATAGAATTTTTTGGAGTCAAAATAGTCATTGGATTGTCAAAAAACCATTGTAATTTAATTCTACCTATTGACCCTTAATCAATATTTAGCTCCGCCATATAAAAAATATTTTTTTAAATACCTAAATTACGAATAAAATATATATTTTACATCAGACTTTATTCAGTGTTTAAAAACAGTTGCAAAATATTATCAAGTATTTATAAAATAAAAATCTATTTGTGAAATTGGATATATACTAGTAAATAAACAGTGATTTTTTTTTTAGAGTGTTAAATTTTAAACAAAAAGAATTAACTTGAGAATATGGTATTAGTAAACCTAACTCAAATAATTAAAAGCTCGAACGAACATAAGAAAATGATCAAAGATTTGAGTCTCAATTAGGATAAATTTATGAAAAAAAATAAACTAAAACATTTTATTTCCAAATGAATAAATGTCACAAAAAACTTTAGGAATGTGTTTGAAGAATCATTCTAAAAGATTATTTCCAAAAATGTCACGGACAAATTATTGAAATTCATTTAATCACCAAACCAAACAGCATTTTTTTTTTTTTTTTTTGTCTAGAATATTTTCATTTATACTATTCTCTAAGCTAATATTAAATTAGAAAAACATTTTTTAAACAATATGGGAAAATAAATACTATTTCCTGATTATGACTTGAATATTCATTAAGTTAAAGAATAAATAAATTCATTACTATGAAAATAGAAGAAAGTTTTATCTCGTTCAGGATATATGTATAATTTGACATTATATTTGGTATGTTTACAGAGTTGTGGTTAATTAAAGATATCTGAGTTTGAGTTTAAAGCAGTCAAATAGGATTAATGATGAGACTATAAGTTATGCTTGGGATTAGGCTGACCCGATCATTGAATTTATGTTACAATCAAGGAACAAAATATCGGTAATTATTGATATATCGGTACTTAGATTTTATGAATATATCGGAAATATCGGTGGATATTTTGATAAAAATATTGGTAAAGCGAAAATTAATAAAAATACTTTAAAATTCATAAAAATACTTTGCTTAACTATAAAAAAACATAAATAAGCAAATATACACTTGCTGAAAACATATTTATTATAATTTATCGAGAAATTACATTCTGAAGTAGTCGTTTAAAATAAGAAACTAAAAGCGATGTGGCTGAATTATATTATTTGATGAAGAGATCTAGGTGATGAAGACAATATTTATATCAAGATGCTAAAATATTGAGATAAATTACAAAGAAAAATAATTTGAGAGTCAAATGGAGTTTGAATGTATATGGATGAACACTAAAAGAAATTATATATGATTTTAGGATATTTATAAAATTTTTTGAATTTAAAATAGTCAATGGATTATAAAAAATATTGTGATTTAATTATACTATTGGATTTGATTTGAAATTCAAATAGCGATATATCTCGATATTTTGCGATATTTTTTGATATTTTGTGATATTTTCGAAGTGGCGCGTGTGCGCGTGAGATATCTCTTGATATTTCGTAAAATATAACTTGATTTCCGATATTTCACCCAAATATCAGCAATTTTATACATTTTTGTGTCCAGTTAACGGAAATCATAACAGGTACCAACCAATATCCGATATCTCGATGATATATTGGTCGACCAAAATTTTGTTCTTGGGTACAATTGAAAATTTAGATTTTTTTATTTTATTTTATTTTTATTTTTTTAAGATCAATGAAAGTGGAAAAGAAGACTAATTGAGAAGAACATCCACTTTAGGTTCACAGTACATATGAAGTATGTTTTGAACAAATATCACCAAAACGGAAAAACATGCATGCATGCATGCATGAGATGATGCATGCATTTATGCATTACAACGAACGTATATCAATTATAATATACGTACAAGAACAAACAGAGATTAAAAAAAACACATAAAGACAAGTACGGGTTCTCCAGTCTTCTCAACCTCTCCAGTCTCCTCCCACGTGAAATTATTCTCTTCCAAATTATGTCATGCCATCTCCTACTGTAACCATCAACAGAGAAAAGTACAGTCATCTTCTGCGTACGCATAAGGGAAGACATGGCAAATCATAGGAGGTTTTGTCCCGGAATAATACTTTTTTTAATAAAAATATTAATTTAATACATTTTTTTAAAATAATAATCACACATTTGTTAATATATTTCAAATTTTTAAGTTAAAATCTAGTTATTAATAACAAGTTTGAAGTTAAAACCTTAGTTATCAATTATGATTTTAAATATTAGTTTTGACTTTATTTTAAAAAATGTATTAAATTGAGATATATATATATATATACAGTTAATATTTTAGAACAAAACTCTCGAGTAATGTCCCAAAACAACATTTTTGTTAAAAAAATGTATCAGAATAATATATGTTTTAAAATAATGTTCAAATTAGTGTCTGCACTACCGTGTCAGAAACAAGCTGCGGTTAGTTAATACGATTTTTATATTCTTTACGATTTTGTGGACTTAAAAAAAAAAAAAAACACTAATTTGAGTATTATTTTGAAACAAATATTAATTTGAGATTTTTTTTTTTTCAAATTATTGGACAAAGCTAAGGAAAAAAAATAATTGAAGGATGGATGGATGAATGGATTACCTAGCTTAATTAGGCAGGGCATTGGAACCCAGGAGGAGGAGTCTTGCCACAGTCAACAAGGACTTGAAGAGCGATGGGTATGATGATATTGATATTAAGAAGCTTGGCCTTGATGGTTGTGCAAAGACACAGGGCTGCGTCTAAGCCCACAAGCCCTTGCAGAACTGGACAGCATGTGTCCTTAGCACTGCTCCCTATCCCGATATGCACTAGCCCTCCCAACAAGTCCACACATGCCCCCAGCTTCAGAGTGTCTATGGGGCACGTCTCTTTCGGCGGCGGCGGAGGCGGACACGGTGTTGGCGGCGGTGGCGGGCATGGCTTTTCTACTGGTGGTGGTGGCTTTGGCACCACCACAGGTGGCAGGCACAAAAGGTGGTGGTTTTACAACCGGAGGCTGTACAACAGGTGGCTTAGGAACAACCGGCGGCGGTTTCACAATCGGAGGTGTTGGTACGACCGGAGGCTGTACAGGTGGCTTAGGAACATACGGCGGCGGTTTTACAATCGGAGGTGTAGGTACGACCGGAGGCTTGGGCACGTACGGCGGCTGTACAACAGGTGGCTTAGGCACATATGGCGGCGGTTTGACCTCCGGAGGCTTGGGTACGTGGGGTGGCTTGACCGCCGGTGGCTTATGATGATGGGGTGGTTTGACATATGGAGGATGTTTTGGTGGAAGACGTGGATGGGGTGGTTTAACTTTAGGAGGAGTTGGGGGGTATGGACAGTAGGGACAAGCAAGAGAAGAAGCAGCTAAGTTGAAGAGGATGAGCAGCAACCAGACAACCTGACCATCCCTATGCTTCCCCATGAGGCTAAACTCAGCCAAGTTTGTGTATCTATTTGTCTCTGGGGATGGAAAATCTTTGCCACTCACTATCTCTCTTTATAGTGTATGATCGATGTGTATCCAACTGTGTTAAGAAAGAGAAATTAAAGCCAGAAATCCCCAATTTTCTTCGTTGTCAATTGGATGATTTGTCATGACACGATGGACTTAAAGGAGCACCTCACAAACGACTCTAGTTAGACTCGTAGCGTCGGGCTTCAATGAATCAGACTAGACCTCAACTTGGGCTGCTGATAACTCCTTTTTCCATTCAATTTTTTTTTACTTTTCAGGACAAGAGAGGATGATGGAAACGCGGTTTCAGAATGAGGATGTTTTTAACGTTTAGGAGCCACTGCTAAGCCCGTGATTGAAACGGCACATGTGACACTCTCACTGAGACTATCTATGATATAATACTCTATGAGACGACAAACCTCAAAAAGATCTTTTGTAGGGAGAGGGCCCCATGGGGCTCACCCCCCATCCCCACCCCTATTAAATTATGAAAGGACCAGTGAGTGTGTGTTGAGGGAATCCTCATCTACCTCTTCAAAGATTAGTAAAATCCACGATGTCGGCCAAATAAAATTCTGCGGAGACTTGGTAAATGGCATACGATCTTACATCGGTTTGACAGTGATACGTGTGAGTATAGTGACTTTTGGATCTAGACCCATTACACAATATGTTTAACCCTCGTGTAAATTCATTATTTGGCCTGTCTCATAAAATGGTTTAAGACAATCGACTATATTAGAATCACACGGGAATCAACCAGATGATATAGTCTTAGAACCCATTTGGGATCCTGAGTCCCTTAATCGGTCATCTTGTCGTATATGGAAAGGGTGTTATGGACGACTATATTAGAGAGATTTTATCATCCGAAATCACGAGATTATCTTTTATAAAATCAAGGAGAAATTCGGGTATAAGCAAACTCCTCGAGGAAGGTATGCAACATTCACGCAAAAATTTAAGCTATTTTTAACCTCCACCCCTTTTCTTGACTTAATAATTCGGCGTAGTAATGTCTCGCAGATACACTTTTTGTAGGTTTACTTCGCGTCGTTGATGCCCCAAAGGACAGACGATCAAAGCAATAACAATTGGTGCCGTTTGTGAGAATCAAACAAAAATTCTCATCGACGACGGGCAAGGGCTTGGCTCCAATGCATGGCTATCTAGTAGCCCTCCGCCACCAATAGCTCTAATGGTTCCCCTCCCCACATCTTATTCGTTTGACACAGGAGCAATGACCAGCAACCCGGTGATCTAGTCACCTGAAGATCAATTTTTTCATTGGTGTCAAGACATGGAGAGGAAATAGGAGGAGCAGGCAAGACAGATGAGGGAATTGCAGGATCATGCTGAGCATCTGTAGCATGAAAACGATCGTCTACTGGCCCAGGTAGAAAAAAGGCACGATCTTGGCGAAAATGATGTGCAAGACAGTATCCAAGCAAGACACCCGATCGACTGCCCATAACAAAGGAAAGGAGCCCATCGTCCCTGACAATGTAGATACCCCAGCGGATGATGAGCTATCCTCGAGACGGCCTGTTGGAACCTCTCCCAGACAAAGTAGTATGGCCGATCGCCTTAGAGGCTGCATCGCTGGCATTGCTTGCTTGTAGATGCGGCACGTTCGCATTTGGAGAGAGGAGAAGTGGGCCAAGGAAAGAACCGGCCAAATGGAGTGCCTAGGAATGCGTCTACGTTACTTGCAGGCGTGATACCGCCCATTCCCCCAGTATACCCCGCCTTTGGGACAGGGCTTGCGCTCTACATACCGCCTGCAGCAACGATTCAAAGCCCCGATGACAAGCTCTTTTCTCCCCTAGGGCAACACATCCTCGATTACGAGCCACCTCGAGGGTTCATCATGCCAACCTTTGCTATGTTTGATGGTTCTAACAACTCTTATGATCCTATGCTCCCATATGACAGATGACTGCGAAATGGTAATGACCATCTTGTATGCAAAGTATTCCTAGCCTGACCTCTAGACTCTTGTTGCTTTAGTTCATAGAGCTCCATAATTCGATGAATTTGTTCAACGAGCTTTGGACCATTTCATCTCTTAATCAGTATCTTTGCTCAGTACGACAGAAGAGGAAAATTAGTTCTTTGCAAACTATAATAAAGCAAGAAGAGGAAACCATACGAGACTTCACCAGGAGATTCGGGCAAGTCGTCCAACAGGTAGAGGTTCTGACATGGATGTAGTCCTTGAGGAACTTCGAGGAGAAGCAGCCATCTCACCCTTTCTTCCGCTCCAATTGTCTTTAGACCTTTAGCTCGATGAAAGAATTATACAGACGGGTAGATAGATATTCAACCTTGGAAGATAACATCACTCAAACTGTCATGTTCACAAGCAAGCTGGCTAGAAGCAGTAAGCTAGAGAGCAAGAAGCCACCTGAGTCTAGAGAAAGGCAGGGCAAAAACCGGAAGCGACCCCGAGATCGGCCATAGAAAAAAAAAAAGGGAGCCCCCGTAATTCACTCCCCTAAATATCACCTATGAGAGGTTGCTACCCTCATTCGTGACTTGCCGGACTTCAAATGCCCCGCGCCAATCCAGATAGACCCCTCTTAGAGAAACCCATCCGTACGATGCGATTATCATCGAGATCATAAGCATGAGACCAACAGGTGCGGAAGCCTAAAATTCATGGTGGAAAGACTAATTAAAGCAGGGCACCTCAAAAGATATATCAGAGAAGTTGACCGAGGCGAGGAATCTGCACCTACAGCAGACAAAACCACAATCGGCATAGTCGCATCGTCTGAGTCCAGACCGGCCATAAACTATATATTGGGAGGACCGCTTGACAATCAGTACCAATCAAAACGCCAACAGAAGAAGCTTCTAAGAGTGGCCACGATAAAATCTCGGGTAAATGCTGTCCACAAAAGGGGTAGCCGAGAAGAGACTAAGCCTATAGACGGCCCCATATCCTTTCCTCTAGTAAACCCGAACAAGGTCATTGTGCCCCATTATGATGCACTTGTACTCACCCTTTGTATTAACGGTTTTGATATGCACAAGGTGTTGGTAGATCCTGGCAGCGTGGTAGACCTGTTGCAATTGCTCGCTTTCAACCAGATGAAACTTTCCTCACAAATGTTGTTGAACTTGGGCGGGCCGAATCCTCCGGTTTTGGCGACCTTGACAACCACGTATTTGGGAGACATCACACTTCCTATCTGGTAAGACGGAGTCACCCAACAGGTTTTGTTCTTAGTCGTCGAAACCTTACAATTGCATAGTAGGTTAGTGCAGGTTGCACTTAATGGTAGTCCCTTGACATATCATCGGATGGTTAGTTATTTGGCTTAGCGGGCGGAGTTGACCTTTTAAGTAGTTAGGCGTTGCCAGCGGCGGTCTTCTTAATTATCCGTGCAAGAGCGAGAAGGAAAGGGTTCGAGATAGTCTTCCGCGGGGATCACATTCCTGCGTAGCAACCACAATTCACCGCCCGGTGGGGAGGAAGAAGGATCACATTGGCTATGGATCCTTTGGGAGCTTGATAGCGTTGGATGGGCCAGAAGCGATTCACATATCTCGAGCTCATTATCAGTGAAGAAAAGCGACTATAGCACATATTGTTGAAGCGCGAGACGATATTTTCTGGAGTTACTCAAACATGGTCGGAATCGACCCAATGCCGGCCTCTCATAAACTAAACGGCCTCTCACGGCGAGAGCACATTTAGGCAGAGAAAATAAGGCGTTTCCACGAGATGTGTCAGTTATTCATAAAGTGAGTGATCTTACGAGTGTAAAGTTTTATCGGAGAGGTGAAGTATCACGAATGGCTGTCGAGGTAGTTGTAGATCCCGAGGTGACAATGGAGAATGCGTGGACTACACGAACCTCAATGAAGTGTGCCTAAAAGATCCCCTAGCCATGAATAGATCAGATCGTTGATGCCTTTACCGAGCATGGGATGCTATCATTTCTAGACACCTTCTCCGGCCACCACTAGATTCCAATACACCAGCCTTATGCGGAGAAAACGACCTTCATTACACACTTACTTGGCTATCTTCTTTCTTGTGATGCCTTTTGGTTTGAAGAACTCTTGGAAACGACCAACCGAGACTAGTGACCAAGATATTCCATTGCTTGATGGTAGGAAAATGGAAGTCTATATCATTGATATGCTTGTCAGTCTAAAGAAACTGTAGTCATACTAGACACACGTAAGAAACTTTTGAGGCTGCTGGCATACGAGCGGTATGAAACTGATCCACACAAGTGTGCGTTGAGTGGGGTCGGAGTGCGTTCCACAGGCTTCATGGTGACGGAGGATGAGGCTAATCCTATTCAACTCAGGGCCATTATGGAATCTCATACTCCTACCACCAGAAAATGAGTGCAGCAACTAACTGGCCGGTTGGGGGCTTTAGGGCGATTCATCTCTCGTTTTACAAACCGATTGAAGCCCTTCTTTATCACTCTAAAAGGGGCCAAGTAGACCAGTTGGAATAAAGAATGCGACCAGGCCCTCATGGCAATCAAGCAGTATCTCATGACCGAACCACCAATTCTGGCTAGCCCCGAGACAAGTGAGACGCTCTATCTTTACATAGTTGTTTCAGATGTATTAGTAAGTGCAACTTTATTTAAAGAAGACTAACACCGGAAGTAGAATTTATATTCTTTATAAGCAAGTCCTTGTTCAAGGTAGAAACTCGATATACTCATCTCGAACAAGCGGCACTAACCCTTAGGGTAGCTACTAAAAAACTCTGTCCCTATTACTGTACTCACCAACCTCCCTCTGAGAAGCACTATACATAAGCCCGACTTGTCAAGATGAATGGCTTGGTGGGAAATTGAACTGAGTGAGTTCGGTATTCAACATAAACCTCGCCTGGCGTTGAAGGGGTAGGTACTGGCTGATTTTTTTTACCAGAAATTCTTCAATAAGAAATGGAACCAAATGGCTCCGGCTGGTGGACTTTGAATGTTGATTGTGCTTCACGACAGACTGAAGCCGGCCTGGGACTGCAACTTAAAGCCGTGATTGGAGAAATTATAAAGCGGTGTATTTAAGGTTTCCTCGCCTCCGGCAGCGAGGTCGAGATGTGAAGCCATCATAGCTAGGATTGACCTCATGATATTCGTATCATGGAAAATGATCATAAGAAGTAACTCTCAATTGGGTGGTAAGGTAGGTAAGTGGAGATATGGAGGCACCGAGACAAGCGCGTGAAGCGAAGTTTGTAAGTTTGGTCACCTACGACCCGGGGAGAGCTTCACGGCTTGGCGGCCCCTGGCGAAAGGAGGCGCGTGCGGCCGTGGTCGCGTCCTTGATAAAGCTTGATCTTCTGCGTCCTACTACTGCTTGGTCGTCGATTACTACTACCGAGTAAGCGAGTGTGAGAACTTGTTGGCTGGATGACTCAATGAGTCAGCTATTTAAGCTTGGGGAATTGCGGATAATAGAATTCGAGGCTCATAAGACCTAGGTCCAAGCAGCTCGGTTCTCACTCATGAACAAACATCTCTATAAACGGTCCTTGGATGGGCCATACCTTAAGTGCCTCACTCACTAGTAGGGGTAGTATGTTTTGACAGAGCTCCATTATGGGGTATGCGGAAATCATCCAGGCGGCAGGACGTTGGTCCATCAAGCCAGCACCTAGGACTCTGTGTGACCATGCTTGTGAAATGCAATACGCCTATGTCAAGAAATGTAGAAGGTGTCGGCACAGAGCACGACAACCTGATAGGCCTGGCCCTTCGCTTAGTAGGGTATGGACCTTCGTAGGGCCATTACACTGTATTCTTAGGCTCTCGGAATAAGCTATTGCGGTCGCCCTTAGATTATTTGTTAAATGGATGAAGCAGCTTTCCATCCATCAAAGATAAATGGGTTGTTCGGTTCGTATGGGAGGAACATTGTGCAAGTTCGGAATACCCTAATCAATTGTTACCGACAATGGGCCACAATTCGATAGCCAGGTATAAATGAATTTTTGCAGCGAATTGAAGATTAAAAACCTGCACTCGACCCTACGGTACCCATAGAGCAATGGTCAAGCAGAAGCATCTAATAAGACTCTCCTATCACCTTTGAAGAAACGCCTACATTCGGCTAAAGGAAATCGTTCGCCCTCATCTATGGGACATAGGCCATCATCCCCATAGAAATCGGGATGCCCACCGTACGAGCAGAAATTTCTGAGAAAGCAAATGCCGAAGCCATATTCAAAGACCTAGACACGATTGATAAACTCCGGGAAGCGGTAGCTGTGCGCATAGCATCATACCAACAACGATTAGAAAATTTGCATAATCGGTGTGTAAAGCGGCGTCCATTCCTACCTGGAGAATTAGTCTTAAGAAGGGTTGTTGAAAACACGGCCAACGTAGTAGAAGGGAAGTTTTAATCCAATTGGGAAGGGCCATACACAGTAGTTCAAGTGGGGACAGCCGGGTCTTATGCCTTAATAATTAGAGAGGCGGTTGGCACACCGCCCCTCGACCCCCTTTTTTTGTAAGTTTACTTTGCGTCGTTGATGCCTCGAAGGTCAGACTATCCAAGCAACAACAATTGACGTCGTCTATGAGAATCGAACAAAAAGTCTCATCGACGACGGGCAAGGGAAGCTGGCTCGATGGCTATCCGATGGCCCTCGCCTGATAGCTCCAATGGTTCCCCTCCCCACATCTTATTCGTTTGACACAGGAGTAATGACCACCACCCCGGTGATCCAGTCACTTAAAGATCAATTTCTTCATTGGTGTCAAGACATGGAAGAGAAGCAGGGAGGAAGCGAGCAAGGTTAAATAAGGGAATTACGAGGATCGTCTTGAGCATTTGTAGCGTGTGATGAGAAACCTACGCCCGTAACAGAAGGAGCCATCGTCCACGGCGATGTAGATACCACTGCGGATGAGCTATCCTCGGGAAGCTCAACTGGACCTCCCGGCCAAAAATTAGTAGGGCCCGATCGCGCCAAAGACACGCGCATCACCTAGCATTCAGTAACGCCAATAGCAGCATGTTCCGACTAGCAAGAGGAGAAGTGGGCTAAGGACAGAACCTGCTAAATGGAGTGCCCGGGAATGCGTCTACATTACCCGCGGGAGTGATACCGCCCATTCCCCCAATGTACCCCGCCTTTGGGACAGGGCTTGTGCTCTACATACCACCTGCAACAACTATTTGAAGCCCCGATGACATGGTCTCTTCTCCCCTAGGGCAACACATCCTCGATTATGAGCCACCTCGAGGGTTCATTATGCCAAGCTTTGCTATGTTCAATGGATTCACAGCAGCCGCATGATCACATGCTCCTTCTGACGAGCTGATGACTCTGGCCGGCAATGACCATTTGTTATGCAAAGTATTCCTAGCCAGCCTCCAAGGGCCTGCGCTAGCCTGGTTCCATAACCTCCCATGTAATTCGATGAATTTATTCAACGAGCTTTGGACCATTTCATCTCTCAGTATCTTTGCTCAGTACGGCAGAAGAGGAAAATTAGTTCTTTACAAACTATAATAAAGCAAGAAGAGGAAACCATACGGGACTTCACCAGGAGATTTGGGTAGGTCGTCCAACAGGTAGAGGTTTACAACATGGATGTAGTCCTTCAGAACTTCAGGAGAAGCTTCGCACCATCTACCCACTGCTTCCGCTCTCAACGTCTTTAGACCCGTAATTTCTGATGAAGAATTGTGCAGACAGGGCGGATAGATATTCAACCTTGGAAGATAGCATCACTTTCAGGCTGTCATGATCTAACAAGAAAAGCGGCTAGACGGTAAGCTAGAGACGAAGCCATTTGAGCCTAGATAGAGGTAAATGGCCCGGAAACGCTTGAGATCAGCCATAGAAAAAAATGGAGCCTCGTAAATTCCACTCCCACTAAATATCACTATGAAATTTGCTACCCTCATTGGTGACTTGCGAACTTCAAATGCCTTGATCAGACGGACCCTCGGAGAAACCAGATCCGTGCGATGCGATTATCACGAGACCACGGGCATAGGATATGAGGTCACGAAGCCTAAAATTCTGGTGGAAAGACAAATTAAGTGGGCTCATCAAGATATATCCAGTTGATCGCGGGAGGAATGCACCTGCAGTAGACAAAGGATAGTCGGCATGGCCTTCCGTTCAGTCTAGACCGGTATAAATATATCTTTGGGAGGACCGGCTTGGCTGATCAATGCCAATCAAAATGCCAAAACGGAAAAGAAGCTTAAGAGTGGCCACGGTTAAAGCCTAGGTAAGCGTCCCACGAAGGGTGGCCAGGAAAGACTAAGCCTATAGGCATTTATATCCTTTCCTCTAGTACACCCGAACAAGGTCATTGTGCCCCATTATGATGCACTTGTACTCACCCTTTGTATTAACGGTTTTGATGTGCACAGGGTGTTGGTAGATCCTAGCAGCGTGGTAGACCTGTTGCAATTGCCCGCTTTCAACCAGATGAAGCTTTCCTCACAAATGTTATTGAACTTGGTTGGGCCGAATCCTCGGTTTCAACCAGCGCAGCAGCCATGGCCAGTAGGAGACATCACACTTCCTGTATAAGCAGGGCCAATCTCAATTGTCGAAGACCTCAGACCTTACAATTTCATAGTAGGCCGGGTCTAGCTGCACTTAATGAAGGTCGTCCCTTCAACATATCATCAGATGGTTAGTTATTTGACCACTACGGGGCAGGTTGACCTTTTAAGTAGTTAGCTGACGGCACGACGGTGCTACCAATTATCCGTACAGGAACAAAAAGAGGAAAATGGTTAAGATAGTCTTCCCCTCGGGGATCACATTCCTGCATAGCAACTTCAATTCATCGCCTAGGTCAGGGAGGAAGAAAAGGATCCGTTAGCTATGGATCCTCTGGAGACAATAGCGTTGGATAGACCAAAGCAGTTCACATATGCCAGTGCTCTGTTATCCAGCGAATCGGGTCGGATCAAAGAAGCGGTGTCATAGATTGGGTGTAAAGCCATAGTCTCTCAACGTCATCTAGCCGGGATTGAAATTCCTTATACTGGCGGGCCATATTCCGAATGGTCGTTGTAGCTTGTAAAAGAGAAGTTATAATGAAATTACTATGCATAAATAACAACCAAGTAAAGCAGCACGTACTAGTTCTGTTGATCGATGAAAGTCATGGTTGTAGATGAACATCTCGTCCTTAGCCACTGATTGGAAAGCCTCCTTGCTCATATAGACGGGGAACGGGATGGAATACTGCTCTACGTAAGTCGCCACCGGTACTCGGAAGTAATTAGGATAGAGGTCGCGCATATGTACAGCAGGAGCTCCGCTGGTTAAGGGGCTGTGGTGGATGATCTCATTCTCCTCCCCAGAATTAAGGGCCAACCATGCCGCCGGAGTTGAACCTCGTGAGGGAGAAGCGTACGTGCTTTCAGCTGACACACAGTCAAGCAGCATTTTCTCGTTGGAGATGGTATCCGCAGGCTTGGGCGGGTGTATCGAAGCAGTAGCTACCCTTGAGGGGACCCCTCCCTAATTTCGTCAACATTGGAAGGACCCCCAACTGGGATCCCCTTCTCCAGAGGCGCACCGGCCTCATTGGGGGCGCCTTCCAAAACCTGTTGATGGTTGGTGGCTGTCGGGGAGTTCATTGGGATTATTGCCCAGTTCTTGGGCCTCTTTAATCTGCGGCGCTTTAGGCAGCTTCCCATCGGATATGGGGTGGACTCATCCCCTGCAAGCCCTCGGCTTCGTTTCGCATCCGTCGCCGTGCTTCGGTAAGCATAGACATCTCCTCCTCCTCAACAGACTCACTGGCAAGTATGCCCGGCCAATCCACGAAGCCTTCCAGCCCAACGCTGGCTACTTTAGTTTGTCGGGCCCTCTTCTTGCCTGGCTGCGGACTTTAGGGCTAAGTGACTCGAACATACCTTATTAAGGCCCCTGTGGCAGCCTCCGTTAGATCTTCCTAAGCAGCAACTACCCTAGAAGAGCTACCTAACCTGGACTTGCAAAGGTTAGTGAGAACGAAGTGCTCTCCCTAAATGATCTTTATAGGGAACGACGAGGATGATGTAAGGAAGGCATGACTGACCTACCTCACACAGTTCCTGGAAATCGTCAACGAGCTCATGATTAGCTCTACCTGCATTATCTCCCGTGGTTGCTTGATGTTCTCCCGGACGGCCTTCTTTATCCATATTGCTTGGCCTCGCTTGCGCTTACCTGGATAACATCATGAAAAGCAATGTGTGTTAAAACATGAATCATTTAGCAGAACATGATCTACAACTAAACTAACACCAACCTAGGAACGTAAGAGATTGATTCACATCGAAATGAAGCCCCGGATAGTCGGGCGTCTCGTACCACAGGCCCCTGACCAGGACAACCCCCTTCGCCTTTATCTTGGGGGAAATCGGGGAGCCCAATTACTAATTGTAGTAGAGGACTGTGGGCTGACATGGATAGTCGACCCCGGTCCCGACTTGACGATATCGCGAAACATATCTCTACCGGTGAAATCATCTGATGGTAGAAAGTCGCACCTACTTAAAACCCATTAAAATCTAAAAAACATTAGGATGAATAGCGCGGGGGCAGGGGTGATGTGTAAACTACTTCACCAATGGCGAAGCAGGCGAAGCCCGGCTATGAAGTTGCTCCTGGTGGTAGAAGGCAAGCATCTGTCCTACGGTTGAGTAAGCCGGCCAGTCTGACAATTCTAAGCTAATGCCGTCAGGGACTCAATAGAAGGACCTCAGTTCCTCCATGGACATAGAAGCCACAAAGCTGCTTGCAGTAGGTGACTCCCGTCTAAACCCCTTCTTGCGCCCAGCCTGACTAGTGGAAGTCTCCTCTTGACCTCTCATCATTGTACAGGCAAACAAAGAACGGGGATCAACTCAAGAATCTCTTAGCAAAACAATAAGCAAGACCAAAACCTTAGACTGAGGAGCTTCTTGAAAACTATGGGCACACACCAATGAATGGGTACATCTAGCTGCGGCGTACGATTCGGGTCACGAATTTACCGGCCGGTAGCAGCGCATTCCGTAATTCGTATAAATAGAATCAAAAGCAAAAACCCACCAGGAGATGAAAAATGGTCCGAAATCTTCAGCGACTCCTTCACTAAAATCTTCAGGAGGGTAGCAGACGTTCAAAGGATTCTTGGACGGAAAGTTTATGAATAATGACAAAGAAAGTAACGCCTACACCCCTATCACTATATAGGGCAAAGCATGAACAGGCGCATTAAATGCACCAACATGTCAACCATAATATCAGGAGACGTGCGCCTCTTCTCCCACGCCTAATATTCACAACATGTTTCGTATTCCAGGACATCAAAGAGCCTCACCCTTTGGATCTATCGACCGTCGAAATCTAAAGCTTTATGGGCATAGGTTCGCTTGAATGCTAGGCCACACAATTTGCCTTTCAAGACGGCCTAGGCCCACTAGCCGTGCGAGGTATAACGGTAGGAAATCAGCATTCCACGACGTGAGAGGCTTCTTAGAAGCCATCCACCGGACAATTGCTCCACTAATTCGACATACAAGATGAAAGATAGAAAGTTCGGCGCACAAGTATACCAAAGACCAAATCTTATTAAAATGCGCTAATAGGCATCAGAAACCAAATCTTATTAAAATGCGCTAATAGGCATCAGTGGTTACACAAAACAAAAAGGCCCAAACAGCCATGATAGACACATTACAAATACGTCTAAGCCACCCTACCAGGTTGATTGACAAAAAGAAGAAAAAGTGGAAGAAAAATGAGAGACTGAAATGCTTTGCTTAAAGGCTCTCCTTATCTCAGTCATACACCTTCACAGCTCCACCTCTAGAGGGCATTAGCACAGGGGGCACCTAGCCCTAGTACAAAACTCTGAAAGAAAGGCAGTAGCATAATTAAGCCCCTCGTCTATAACCTCCGGCCAATCTACGCAAGGCCCAGCACAGAGCTCTGAAAAGGGGACGTTGGCATAGTTAGGCTTCCTATCTAGGACACCTGATAGGTCAACATAGACGTCGTCTTCAAACACACAATATCCATTAACGAAGAATAGCTGTAGAGACTTCTGAAAGCCTCCCTCTATAACTTCCCCAACTTCACCGGCCTATAGACACGAGTGGGGAAGAAATCACAATAAGGAAAAGAGGCTTTGTGTAACAGGAGAGGAATCCATTGGAAACTTCATGGACTTCGAAGGATCAACCCCGTATATATAGAGGTGGAACCTCAGAAGATGCGTTAAATACACCATCAAGACATCACATGTCATTAAAGCATTAGAACATATGCGCATTAATAATCTACAATTCTCCATACTTAGGGTCCCGAAACATAGTATTTTTCCTCGACTAGAAGAGCATAATCATCCGTCGAAGAAAGAGGCATTGTAGTCTTTGTGACCTTTGAGCCCCTAAACCCACTACTGTCGGCCGCGCCATTGGAAGCGCGGCTGTCCTTGCGCGGAACTTGACAGACGATGTAGTCTGCAGAACCCACACAGGATCCTTGTCCCCAATGAAATTCATCCCTACGTATATGGAAAGGGGTGTTATAAGACAACTATGTTAGGGAAGAAATCACTTTCGAGGATGTTCATCCATAAATCTTCCAACATCCAATCGTACACCTCAAAACGTTAATCGGCCCGATGGGAAGGTAGTCGCGATGGGGAAAGAGACTTATCCTTTCGAGAATCATGAGATTATCTTTCACCAAATCGGAGAATTCAGTATAATAGCTCAGCCCTTCAGGAAAGGTATAGCCACGATTACATTACTTCTCTTAACATATTCTCCATGCTTTTCTTGACTTAATCGTGAAGAGCGGTCGACAATGTGACGTGGACCCTTTTTTTGCGGGTTCTTGCCGCTAATCTTGAGAGGTCGGATAGTCTAGGCTGACAACAATACTTAAGTGTAAGAGATTATCGTATTTATTAGGTCGGTCATTTTGGACTTGTTTTTTTTTTATTGGACTTAGGTACCTGTTTTCTTTGAGAGTCGATGCATAATAGAAAAGGATTATCTTGAGCCATCTGATGTTTCAAGAAAAGATCTGAAGTAAAAGCTATCTAAAATGTGAGACAGTTTGTGAATATCCTTTTTCTCTATGAGTGGACAATAATATAATTTCATATCGACTATACATGAAATTGTAAAGAGTTATTTAAATTTGCTAAATTCTCCCACCAATCAAATCGATTTTTTAGATTGAACTCCCTCATTAAGTTTTAGTACCTATCAATATATGTATATGCGCAAAAGCCCGTACATATTTCCTTGGTCACAGCTCAATATATATCTAGAATTGAATCATAGCGTGTGGTTGTGTTACCATAATTTCTTTGAAAGACCACTTGGAATGACTTATAGCTAGCCCTAAACCATGTAAACATGTGCTATGTTTCCCTCCCCTTCCGGGCACGCATAATCTTTAATTCTTTCCTCCCTCGTTTTCTTCAACTATATTAATAAATGGTCTTGGAGTCATCCACCTTCAATCATGGAACTTCATTTATGTAAGTCCTATACAACCAAAGTTAGAATTTAAAGTCTGTCTTAAGAGTGAATTTCATGTGTAACATTTTTTATTAATAACGTTTCAGCTCTAAATGTTTGGAGAAATAGTTTAATTTTTTAAGTAATTACTGTACTTGTAATTACATTTGCACTTTTTGTTTAACAAATGTTTAGTGGGAAAGCGACTCTGCACTATATTCCGCGTTATCCATTGCTTTTTGTTGACATTTAGGACACCTACCAAGAAAATACACAAAGAAAGCAACACACGATTAATAAATAAAAGAAAGTTAAAGCGAAAGAAATGCGACAACCATGCAATCAAGTTGATGATAAGTAATGCATGACAGCCCCACACGATTACCCATTGTCTACTCTAAATTCCCTCACCCAGAAATCTGTTTCTCACATATATACAATGAAAATATGGGTTCTGGATGCCAAGTTTGGAACCCTCGATTACGCCTTAGAATGATGGGGAATCACTCTCAGCATAAAGTTAAAAACCCACTTGCCATTTTTTTTCTTTTGTGGTTGAAAAAGCAGAAAGATACAAATTATCTCCATTTTCAGGATGTTCATTTATGTGGATCTACAGGAAGGATACAAACAAATGGACTTATTGGATTGATCCTAATAAGTATCGGAGAGTTTAATCCCCAAAGAGCCAGGTTTGATGGGTTTGAGAGCGGCTCGAGCAAGAATCTTATTCGTAAAATTTTATGTATAGCCGTGTGGGATCATGCTCGTTACCGTTCTTGAAGCTAGAGACGTCGGCCGATGACTCACTCTGAATGGCTCACTTTGGGGGGAGCCTCTTGGGCGTAGAGTAGTCGTTCATTCTGTGAGCTTTATTGTTAATGAAGTGCAGATGATGTCTTTCGAGTTTAATAAGAGCCTTTGCTTCAAATCTAGGGCAGTGGATGGGAGAGCTTGGAATTATGATTGATACAATAATTTCATATGAAATCGATGTGAGGTCGTATAAGATCCCTCATTTAAGGAACAAGAAATAAAGAATTAAAGATTTGCTTTTCTAATATCTAATTCAATCATCAGACAATGAATGGTTGGATGGTCCTTTTACTACAAAGTGACATTATTATGTGAAGGGTGTGATCGATCAATCCTGAGATGGTTGGACCCCTTATGTTTAATCACATTTATTATAGTATAGACTGTATAGTGGGGGTGAATCCCACAGTGAGAACATGTCATGTGATTTATAGACGCAATGCACAATCTTATTTATGTTCTTGCCTTAAGGATACGGCATATAGGACCTTACTTGTCTCCACAACCATCGGGGGCAGATTTACTTAAGGTCTAGTGAGGGCACTTGTCTCTACTCATTTTTTTTTTAAATTTTTTTCTTCATTATATTGAAGGATATTTGAACTCAAGTGCTATATTTTATCCTCACTGAAATCTTACGAAACCTATTTTACTTAATCTTGCTTCCATTAAAATCGAATCTTGACTTTATCAGTGATCACGTTCTCGCCCTTTCTTCACTTCTACCTCCTTCTCCCTTGATTTTCATTTTTGTGTAATCAAAAGCCTTCTTCGACATTTTAGAATTCAGGCACCATTGATAGTATCCATAGTGTCTTAGGATTTCCCTTTTTTTTTTTTCAAAATTTTAATCCCTTTCCTTCCATTTTCATTCTCTTAACTACGACATGTTTTTCAGGCTCATATTAGTTTTTACTATAAGAAACTGTAAAATCAATAAAACTAAAAATAGGAAAAAAATTATAAAAGGGAAAGAGAAAAGACACGAAGATGAAATTTGATGAGTATAAATATATATAAATTAATTAGGTACGGTAATGGGATGAGTTGGGAATGGGTCGTGGTCATCACAGTCAGTCTTATTTATTCAAAATAATTCATATCCCATTCCATTAAAAAAAAAAAATTAAATGGGGTGGGAGTAGGTAAGTATGCAAATTTTCCAATCATGCCTAGTTTAACTATTTTTTGAGGATTCTTCATTTAAAAATAAATAAATAAATATAAGGATAATAAATATATGAAATATTATAATACTTTTATAACTTATTGTATGGAAAAGTATCCATTATTATTATTTTTTTATATTACTACTACTATTATTATTATTATTATTATTGACTCCATTATCATCTTATAAAAGATAAAAAAAGAAGAAGATAAAAGGGTAGTTTATGGCCAAAAGATGCAACCTTCTTCTTTGGTTAATACTTTCTTTGGTCCTACTTGGCCGATAGCTTATTCATCCCTAACCATCAGTTATAAGGTGCTTGGTAAAAACACCTAATTATAACCATCAGTTATAAGGTGCTTGGTAAAAACACCTAATTAGTTCCCAATAGTTGATAAAGGGTAAAAATCTCTTGATCGATAAAAAACTACAATTTGTAGTTTTTTTTTGTCTGAAACGCTCCTAAAAAATCTTACTTTTTTCCACTTATATACTTGTTTCTTTATTTTACCTAATCATTTAAGAAATTGTTTATATCTTCTTTTTTTTTTTAATAAATAAAATGGGTTATATCTTTTAAGAAATTGGTTATATGGAAAACGAAAAATTAATTTTATAATTTTTTTTATAATTAGTATTACCTGTTTGGTAATTATTTTAATAATGTTTTTATTCTTAACAATAAAAATATAAAAATCTTAATTTGATAAGAAATTTTATTTTATATTTTCTACTTTTACTAATCAAAAAAGATGTTTTTAGACTATTTTTTAAACTTTTTCTTATTTTCTTATTTATGTCATTAACGGTTATCTAAGTATAGAAAATAATTAAGTATTAAAAAAAAATTAAAGCAATAGATATACAAATTGTGTTTTCAAAATTTAAATTATCAAACAAACTTTTATTTTATAAACTATTTATGTTACCTAGTTATTTTATAATTTTGAGATAATATTTGTATTCAATAATTTTATTGATAAGTTTATCTTTGAAATTTTATCCTTAATTATTTTATATATAGATAAATATTTTAAATAAATATTTTTTAATTTATTTGTAATAATTATAAAGATTCAAAAATTTGTTTTAATTTGAGATTAATTTTAAATTTTAATTTTAGTTATTTAATATGATAAAACCATAACTCAAAATAACTCTACTTCAAAATGAATTTTTTATGACATGATTATAAATATATTGATATAGAAATAAAAAGAAATAAAAAAAGAAGATGAAAAACTTAAATATTACAATTAGTTTTATTTATCATAAATTATATATTTAATAAACTATGCTTAATGACCTGATTATTAATCTTTGTAACATAATAAAAATAATAATAATAATTGTGTTTTGAGTCGATGAAAATACCACGAGTAAAATCCCAACAAAGTGACAAAGTGCGGGATTATAGATAGAAAATAAATATTCTTTTGACTTATATAAGACAGTGCCTACGTTATTTTTACTACAAAATTCGATCTCACTTGGGTCTTTACTTGTGTGTTACATGGTTTAGTGGGATTTTGGTCTCTTAACGCTTATTTTCTTTGTCATGCGAAACTTTCGGCTCAGAAGTCATTTGTAAAAGCAAATAATCGGTATGTTATTAAGATACTCGCGTTATATATATTCATTATTTTTATATATCTCTGTCGTAATAATATAATGTAAATTTACGCTGATTAAATTTTATTTTCTTAGAATAGTAATTTAGAATCATTCTGGATTATTATTTATCGGTATTACTTGTACATTATCGATTATTAGTATAAATTTATATTCTGATAACATATGAACCGAAAAGAACCTTTGTTGATTTATTCACAAGCACTTATAGTGTTTGTTCTCCCGTCCTTGACGTGAATCAGCTGATTGTTTCTACCGAGGATAATAGGGATTTATTAGCTCATTTATCATATGAAGAAACTAAAGCGACTACATTTGAGATGTAGCTAAACAAGGCCCCAGGACCTAAAGGTTACAATCCAACTTTTTTCCAACACTTTTGATCAATCATTGATGAAGATATAGTTATTGCTTGATGTACTTGGCTGATCAGTGCTTCGTTGTCGATGGGGTTAAATGAAACTAACATTATCCTGGTACCAAAATGTGACAATCCAACAACTTCTAAAGACTTTCAACCCCTTTCTCTTTGTAATAATATACTGTACAAAATTGTTTCTAGGTTCTTGCCCAGCCGGTTGAAAATACTTTTGTTTAAGATCATCTAAGAGGAACAATAAGCTTTTGTCAAAGAATTAAAGGTCCATTGTTGATGATGTATTTCTTGCATTTAATTGAGATATATTATTCACCATATGAAGACGAAGTATTAGGGTACGTAAATGTGGGGAGGTGGCTCTTAAGATGGATATTCCTGAGGCCTATATTCGAGTGGCTTGAGGTTGTTTGAAGAGTACTATGTTTTGACAAACGGTAGGTTATCTTGTTATGTTGTGTGTTACTTCAAGTCACATTACTTTAGTCCAAGCTCCTCCAAAGTTTGGAACTCTTTTTTTGAAATTGAATTAATGTTATTGATTGGCCCAGTAATAAATCCGATTGAGACATAGTCAAATTCATTAAACTCTTAAAGAATGAAACTGATACTCTGAAGTTAATATTACATAATGACTCGGCATAAAGCTTTTATATTTGAAAATTCTATGATGATTAGATTTCATAAGATTAACATTACATAACATGTGTGATCACGGTTGAATTGATATGCAATACGTCCAAGGAAATATGTTTTTCTATCTGAATCGCTCAAAACACTAATACCGTCTAACAAGTCGACGAAAGCCAATACAAAACAAATATGCTATAATAAGAAGACGACAAAAACACGCCACAATAAGACGATGAAAAAAAACAAAATAAAGAAGGCGACGCAGTATGGTGATTTTAGGTCAAAATGACCAAAAAATCGTCCCGCCTTGTTTGAGGAAAAGGGGTTTGAAGAGAATAAATTGAGAGAAAAATAGGTGTGGGCGGCTAGGGTTTCATATTTTACGATTTGGAACTCTTATATTTGAATGTCGTTTGTTTTTTTGATAGTGAACCTACTCCTCTCTAGGGTTTAAATATATTCTTTTGTGTAAGGGAGGTGACGTATGAGGTTAGGCATGCATGCATGTCCTTTCCCGCCAATCTCATTTTATATTAAATTTTAATAGTGGGTTGTTTAGTAAACTGCTTTGAGTTCCCTCTATACTACTTAATGCATTTATCTTTCAAAAAAAAAAAAAATGTTTGATGATTATTTTTATCTAGAAACAAAATAAAATTTAGAGTAAATGAAAAAAAAATACAAACAAATGTGCTTAAATTTTTTTTCCCACCTTTCAACTTTCAACCACCTTGTTTTTACAATTTCATGCACATTTTACACCAAATTAATTCTTTTTTTTTTTTTTTCCTTGGCTCAAAATTCTTAGTAGGAATATTGTTTCATATTATTTGACTTATTTAATAGGAACAATAGAAGAACAAAAAGGACTTATTCTTGACTTTGTTTTGTTTCATAGGCTTATAGCAGTGTACCACTACCACAAAGAAGTTGTCTGAATCAATGATCTCCTCATTTTCAAACCCAAACTCAAATCAAATCTCACAGCACTCAGATTTGGAAATTCGGAATAATTGACTAAAATAAAAGACTGTAGGATACAGACAACATTGAGAGAGATTGTAAAATGGTAATGTCTCCCTATGCGAAACTCCCATTAATTGTCTTTATGAAAAAATGGCAACTCCCCATCTCCATCTTTACAATATTTTTGTTTGGTTCCGTAGCTTCCGCTTCATTCTCTTCACTTAACGCTAAAAATCAACATTTTGAGCTGTAGTAGAAGGCTAAGTTCCATGGGCTCACATGATGTACCTATGGAAAATTCAAACAATAAATAAATTATTTGAATAAATTACCAAGTAAGCAAATGAGTGGATTTTAATGTTAAACGACCGACTCCTTTAAAAGTTTAAACTTGTAAGAGTCGGGTTTAATATGAATATCATATTTTTAACATTAATTTCGTGAAGAGTTCATGAAAGTGGTCAATGAGGCATGACTTAATTGCAAGGCCGTGACAAGACATGCAGTTAATACGCTGCTACTCCGATCGTCAAAACTTCCTCGAGCATCACAGATTGCTTTTACGTATTTATTTATAACGAACTCTCATATATGTGATTTATCGCCAGAGACCGCCTTGAGCTACGGCGGTTGACATCCGGGCGGATTCTCACCAGGTAGTGTCCGATTTGAATATAATAAGCGCCACCAAGTTTCGCAACGCGAGCTATACTACCGGGCCCCCGGGGCCCACGAGGCCCATCGAAGAGCGGCCTAAAGATTATAAAGCTCATAGAACCAGGGTTGAGTCTATATAAAAATAGAATACTACAACATTATAATGCTATTAGGATTAATGTAAAAAAAAAGAGTTCATGAAAAGAAAAGAATGTTGTGGAATAAGAAAATTGTATTATTGTCTTTTCTATGGTATTCAACATTTTTAATTCAATTCCTTAACATCCTAACGTGCATAACTTATTAATCTAATTATTAGATTACACAAATAAAGAAAAAAAAAGAATTTTAGATGACACAAAATGGGATCATAATGCAAAGAATTCAATGAGCAATGGCTATTTCGATGAAGCAAATTATCATATTTGCTCAACCATTTACACAATTCAAAAACAAAAAAAAAAAGTTATTGGTTTCTAATATATTCAATTGGTTTTTGATCACTCCACCAGTTATATTGAAAATTATAAGTATATATATATATATATATAGAGAGTATATATATATATATATATATATATATATATATATATATATATATATATATATATGTATATATATATTTCTGATTTAATGTTTGGACCTCTTAATAATTTATATGCACCTTCTTATGAATTTTTTGAAGTACATTTAGAAAGAATTCAATTTTATGGTTTTGAATTAAAACAAAATTTCAATCATTCCTCAATAAAATCAAATTTTAAGACGAGACAACTTCTTAGTATAGGCCCGTAGGGGGAAATAATTTAGAAATAAGTACACCAACAAATACTTTCTAATTACGTCAAGTCTTCGTGATATTATTTATCTTTCATAATCACTTGAATTTTCTTGTAATTTGAAGAAATTAAGCATGAAAAACTAATTTGATTAAATAATTGGCACCTTAATCTTATTTATCAATTTTTTAAAAACGGATCAATTATTGAACTATATAAGCTATCAATTTACGGTTTAACAATCGAACCAGCATTGAATCATGGGTCAAAGTTATAAACATAATTTATATTTTATTAAAATTTAAACAATCTTTAAAATTAAATACATAATTAAAATTCAATAATATTTATTTCATTATTTGTATAATTATATTAATATTTAAATTTTTGTATTGAATAAAATATGAATAATATTTAAATATATGAATATATTAAAATGAAAGAAAATCATATTGGTATTTATATATTATGTATTATTAATATATAAAAAATTCACAAAATTTTACCAAGTAGAGACCCAGTGGAATTGAACCCGCGGCCACTTCAATACCTAACAATGAAATTTTGTTAGCCTGTCAAACATAGGAAACCTATGGATGTAATAACATTTTAATCCATCTATTTATTTATTTATTTTTACTATTATTCACTTTGATTATAGCGTTATAGTATTTTATTCTCTTAAACTCGAACTTGGGATCTCTCATAATCCCGTCCCACCTCATTACCACTTGAGCCAGATCTTGATAGCAACATGCCGATTAATTAAAACACTAGTAATTATCAAAATTTGATAAATAAAATGTAATTATAATATTTATTATAGTACATCTATCTAAACTATTTATTTAGAGATTGTATTTTATATATAAACAATTATTAACAATAGAATAACAAACAAAGTGGTTGATTGAATCCTTATCCAAGTTGGAGCCCTTTTCTTGAGGCCCAACAAATTAAGGGCCCATTTGGTCGAAAGACCAAAAAGTAAAAAGTTGTTTGAATGTTTTAGGAGATGCAAATATTTGATTGCAAAATTTTTAAAGAAAAGAAAATTAAAGTAAAAAATAAAAGTAAAAAGTAAATTATGTAACACAATTTTTGTTGAACCTGCAACCAAGTGGTAGAATGGACATGGAAGAACCACAAGAATAAATAAATAAAAATTAATAAATTATTTATCCATCATATCTAATTCGTGGTAGAGCACTATGATTTTCAACAGATAATGTCCCTTGAAAACAAAATAAATAAATAAATAAACATTTTCTATCTTATCTTAAATTTATTTAAATTTATTTTAGATTTTTCATAAATCATGTGGAAACAAATAATTGATAATTAATTTTACTCTATATATATATATATATATATATATATATATATGTTTACCTTTTCTCAAATGAGTTTATTGAACCAATTATCAATCACTTTAGGTCATTCGTAGAATTTAGAATTCTGACCCATCAGCATTTAATTTTAAATTTTCTAATATGAAATGACATTTTTACCCTCTTTTAAGCCCTTGCTGGTGACAGGTGTCCACTCTAAACTTGTATGTTTATATATAGAGGCATGTTGAACAAATGATAAGATGGTAATTTAACCTTTTTTTTAATTTAAAAAAGAAAAGATAAAATAAGGTAATGAGATCAAATATAGTGCAAATAAATTGTAGAGAGATGTCTACATGTTTAGCTCCAATTATAGAGCATACAAAATTTAAAAAGGCAAGTCGGGAAGGGAAAGAATCTTAAATTAAAGTCCCACGATACTTATTATATCGTGAACAAATTACCTAATTATCAAAAAAAAAAAAAAATTGTAAAAAAGAGGATGTTGTCAAAAAATAATTATAAAGGAGAGAACAAACCATAATTTTATTAAGAACCATATTAACTAGTTATAACATCATGGATGATGTATTTTAGATTACAAAATTATGGTAAGATGATAACAAGAAGTAGATGGAGTGTAGGTATCCTATACAAAATCCAAAATCCAAAATGAATGGCCATCTAAACAAAAATACTTTTACATGTTTGATTGTAAAAACCAATGTTTTAAAAATTGGATCGATTACTTAATCAAAAAGTTACCGATTCATGATTCATTGGTCGAACATAAATACATAAATTTATGTTTAAAAAAATTAAATTTAAATATTTTTACGTGTTTGGTTGTAAAAACCAATGTTTTAAAATTGGATCTAAGCACGAATGTGTGCTACTACGATTTATGGTTCATTGGTCGAACCGGTCAAACAAAGGGTCGAATTGGCATTTAATAATGACATAAATTTATGTTTTAAAAATTAAATTTGAATTTTATTATCTATTTGTATTAATATCTTTTTATGAAACATAATATGTAGAATATTTAAATAAAAAAATTATTGAAAATAGGAAAGATAACATTATAATTTATACTTATATTTATATCCATAATTATAGTTCTTAAAATAGGATTTGTATAACTACTGTTATTATTTAATTTCATAAATGAGTTGTATTTCATTAGCAATTCGGCCTGCTTAAACCAATCGATTCGGGTCTTTAAAACATTGATAAAAACAATTTTATAGTAGCAATATATCCAGCCATACTCCTATTTTATTGCCTTATTCATATCCCCAAACAGCATTGTCTCTCATCACTACTATTCTTCTCTTCAAGCATTGTCTTCATCACTACTACTCTTCTCTTCAACTGTAGATAAAATGGCATTCATCAAAACCTGCAACAAGCCATTATATAAATGAATGATCAGACTAAGGTATATAATTTATGTTATTGAATGAAGTTACAAATAATAAGATTATGGTATGAAGAATGAAATTAAAACATCACAAAATGAGATTAAGATACTTAATAATGAAGTCTAAATGCACATGTGATTAATTTATAATGAAATCTAAAGAATGTGTACCTCTTTGATAATATAGTTGAACCCTCAAGTTTAATTTATAAAGAAAATTAAGGTTAAAAAATTGAATATTGATTGAAATTGTTTGGGCTGAACTAGGGATGATGGCAGGGGATGAGATGGTCCCATCCCAAATCCGTTCCGTTAAGTTAAATGGTTTCTTACATCTGTCCCACTTAAAATATTAAACGGGGCGGGTATGACAAGAATGTGAAATTCCCATACCGTCTCGTTGAGCTAATATTTTTTATTTTTTTATTATATTACAATTAATATATATTATAAATAAATAAGATATTATATTTTTATTATTTTATTTCATTCAAATTATTATTATTATTATTATTATTGTTATTATTATTATTATATATTAAAATAAAAAATAAAATATGATAAAAATATTTTTTAAATATTTTTTAATATATAATCAGGATGGGACGAGATTAAGCAATACCTTAACTCGGCTCAAAAATCCAATTACATCAATCTCAAACATACCAAAAACCCGATTATACATATCTCATGGCCATCCCATTAGGAGCGAGACGGAAACCCGCAAAAAACCCTAATGCCACCCCTAGACTTAATCTAGGATACCAAAATGAAGGAAATAGTTGGACTTTCTAGGATTATTGATAACAAGCATGGCGATTCTAGAAAACTCAGGTAAATTTGAACTTCTTCTGAAAAATGGCAAAACGGTAAATTTTCACTACGGTAAGGGTTGCAAAACCTAAAATTTTCTAAATCTCATGACAAAATGAACCTCACCATTGATTCGCCTCGCGAAATCTAGTTACCTAGTCGGATTTTTCACGTTTTTCGAGGCAACGAGTGTCCGATGACCGAAAAACGAAAATTTTAAGAAAATTTTGAAATTTAGAAAATAATTTAAATAAAATTCATATAAAATAATTTGAACTTAAACTTGGATGAAATTAATCGTTTCAGGGCAAAAACAAACCCGAACATGTGGTGGACACATGGCGTGACGTGGACACATGGTGTGACGTGGACATGTGGAGAGTTCGCCTAGGCGAACTCGGGAGCAAGATGGTGGACAACACTGGCTTTGCCTAGGCAAACTTGAGAGTTCGTGAGGCAAAGTTGTTAGGACCGGCTGAAGCCTATGTAGCTGGCTTGCTTTAGGCCTCGTTATACTGCCACGGACTATTTTAGGTTGTTTTGTGAGCATCTATATGTCATATATAATTACTTCCTGAGTTTCAAAGGTGTTATTACTCGATCTTGTAAAGACTTGCTTGGTCGGGTGCTGATATAGATGAAATGTTGATATGTGTACTAATGTATCGACATTTAGATGTGCGTTTATATGGAAATTATATATATGTTGATATGATTGTCCATGATACATGATGAAATGCATGGTTTAAATTGTCCATGTGGCATGCATTGCATATGGGATATGACATTGATATGCAATGGCGCATCGCATTGCATATGCACTGAAACATTGCATTTCATGGGTGTGAGTGTATGGTTAGAATTAACACCACATTAGGTGATTGATTGTACCAGACGTTGGATCTAAGTCTAATGCAGTCGCACTGTAATGAAATGGTAAAAATTTTTATTGTGTAATAGCAAGAAGGGCTAGATACTCTCTCGGGTGAAAGGCTTGAACTGGTTTAGACACTTCAATGGTGAAAGTCCAAAAAGTGTTAGAAGGCATGCGGAGCCTACGGTGAGACCCGAAAATTCGCTGCCTGAAAAGACACGTGAGTTTTGTAAATGAAATGATCATTTGAGGTGTAACATCCAAAAAAATTTTGGTTTATAAACAAACAAATTTTGTTTGAAAATGATAATTGGATGTAATACATCGATGATGGATTTTATCACACATTGGTGTCACATTGTGTGGTAGGAGTTAGTAAAGACTCAGGTATGATGGGAGTCGGTAAAGACTTGGGTATGGTGTATGAGTGGGTCTCATCTCATTTCATGGCATGACATGTAGAATTCCAACATAGGATTGCATATTCTTGTTTAGGATTGTTGATGTGAATGTAAGGTGAACATTGCATGTGCACTTAGGTAGGGAGTAGCTTATGTAGGAATTTTCTCTACTAGGCATGGCTCACCCTATATGGGAAAAACATTTCAGGTGCGTGACATGCACTGGTGGGCGGCTCTCATTCGGAACTACAAGGATGAAGAAAGTTGACATGTGGCTTTGATAATTCTAATTGTAAAATCTTTTGGGCAAACTAGCCTCACATGTATTTGTGTGTAAAAGAATTGTAATTTAAAAACATATGGACTATTTTAATATGCATATTTCCTTGCATGTTATTTGTAAGAAGATAGTTGAATGGATTTGAATGGGACACAATGGTGTGCATCGGTTACCCGACATCCAAGCTTTTCACCGAAGCCACGGTTGATCAACGAAGCCCTGATTGGGGCATCACGTGTACCTATCGAGAGAGGTGGACGACACATTGAACATCCAGGAGGCGGATGTTAAAGATAAGAGGAAGGAGAGCCAACATTTTTCTTTTAACTCAGGGAAGAAGCAGAGGACTTCTACTTCGCAAGGGTTTCAAGGACAGGGCCACAGCTATCAAGGCCAAGGTCAAGGTCAGGGTCAGTCATCCTAAGGTGGGAGACACTTCAGGGCTCTTAGCCAGCCTGGACAGAGAACATGTTTCTATTGCCACTAGCTTGGACACATGAAATGGGATTGCCCTCAGAGGTAGGGATCCTAGAGTTATGGGACACCCCATCCCGCCAATAGTGCGTAACTGCTCACTGCACTCACTACCTCCCACCCACCCCCGGGGCTGTGGGAGCCAATACAAATCCCAGCCGCACGGTCCCCCACTACTCCACAATCAAAGCAGATGGGCCAAGGCATGGGTCGAGGTAAAGGCCAAGGCTTAAAAGCTGGGATTTTAGGGACCTAGGGGCGTGTCTACGCCATCACGCCTCATCAGCTCAGAGATCACTGGCCATCTTTGTATATTTCTCTACCCTCTCGCTTACAAGTGCGGTATTATTTGATTCTAGTGCATCTCATTCCTTTATTCCTACATCATGTGTGGAAGATTTGGGCTTAAAGGTTGAAACCTTGGAAGAGCCACTGCATGTGAGTTTTCCCCTAAGAGCTAGGGTGAATGTTGATCAGATATGTTGGGATTGTGAGTTAGAGATCTTGGGGATTCTACTCACCATGAACCTCAAGCCTTGTACGACTCTAGACGGCACGAGCAGTTGATGGGTTGACCAGCAAGCCTTACCATAGAGGACAAGGCGAGACAGGAGTTGGGTCTACCTGCTTTGTGAGTATGAGGATGTTTTTCCGGATGAACTACCGAGATTACCTCAACATAGGGATGTAGACTTCACTATTGAGTTGCACCTTAGTACATCTCCTATTTCTATGACTCCGCATATAATGGCGCCTACTGAGTTGCAAGAACTCAAAGTCCAATTACAGGAATTGTTGGATAGGGGTTTTATTAGACTGAGCATTTCACTTTGGGGTGCTCCGGTGTTGTTTGCCAAGAAGAAGGACAAGACCCTTCGGCTATGCATAGACTACCGACAATTGAATAGGGTTACTATCAAGAATAGGTACCCTTTGTCGAGGATTGATGATTTATTTGATCAGTTGAGAGGGGCATGGGTTTACTTCAAGATAGATCTCTGCACCGGTTACCATCAGTTAAGGGTTAGGGAGGCAAATATCCCTAAGACGGCGTTTAAGACGCAATATGGACATTTTGATTTCACAGTGATGCCATTTTAGATTGACGAATGCTCTAGCATCATTCATAGATCTCATGCATAAGGTGTTCCAACCCTTAGATCAGTTCTTTGTGGTCTTCGTTGACGACATCTTGATCTACTCTAAGTCCGAGGAGGAGCATGAAGGTCACTTGAAGATTGTTCTCCAGGCCTTGAGAGGCCATCGGTTGTATGCCAAATTCAATAAGTGTCAATTTTAGCTTACTAAGGTGAAATTATTGGAGCATGTGGTGTCAACTTCGAGTGTATCCATAGACCCAGAGAAGGTTAAGGCAATTATGAGTTGGGAGAGACTGAAGTCGGTCTTCGGGCATACGCAGCGCTTCTAGATTGGCATGGTATTATAGTGAGTGTCTACTGCAGGACTCCCCAGATTAGTCGTACCTATGACTAGATCGCACCGAAAGAGGTCAAGTTTGAATGGCATGAATTCGTGTGAGAAGGTACCCAGGAGCTGAAGCGAGGCTCGGCCTCTTATTCATAGTCAAAAGGGGACGTATGTACATAGTGTATTGTGATGTTTCAAGTGACCTAATTTCAGACATGTTTCTTTAATGTAGTCCGAGATGGTTGTGGCATATGGTTCTTGGCAATTAAAGAACCACGAACAAAGTTACCCCATGCATGACATGGAGCTGGCGACCATTGTCTTTGCCTTAAAGGTTTAGCGCCGTTATCTATACGGTGAGTTGTTCGAGGTGTTTTTGGACCACAAGAGTCTGAAGTACATTTTTACACAATGGGACCTTAACATGAGGCAACACAGGTGGATGGAGTATCTAGAAGACTATGACTTCACTTTGCGTTACCATTCCAGTAAGGAAAATGTGGAAGAATGCACCCACACCCAAGTCACCCGGGAGTTGGCTAGTATGGGGCTTCCCGGGAGTGGCAGATGCTCGACCACGCCCGTGCCATACCATGGGTCAACAAGGTAATTGAGAGCTGAAGTGGCTACACCTTCCTCCCGAGCGTAGTGATCACGCCATGGGATAGGACACGGAGATATTGTCCATTATGATCTGCACGGTCGGATACAAGAGACCGAAGGATGGGGCCATTCACACGTGATGGTAGTTTTCTAGATAGTGAAGGTCATGGGTTCCCGGGGCCTAAGATCTCGAGAGAGAGGAGATCCTCAAGGAGTTCCATTGCTCCCGTTTTGTTGTGCATCCAGGTGGTATGAAGACGTACCATGATTTCGTTGCCAATATTACTAGAGTGGGATGAAGAAACACATTAGGGATTTTGTTCGTTGATGTCTCATGTGTCAGCAAGTAAAGGTTGAGCACCAGAGACCAGCAGGATTACTCTAACTCTTTAAGGTAGCTGAATGGAAGTGGGAGCATGTCATGATGGATTCTGTGACTCACTTTCCACGGACATCGTGAGGGCATGATGCGGTGTGAGTAATAGTGAATCCACTTAACAAGTCGAGCTTTTTAGTCGTGGCCGATGACCTTCACTCTGTGAGGAATTCCGCAGTCACATACTGGGATTGTCCGGTTGTAATGGGTACCAGTATCTATAATATCATACCCATCCGAGGTTTCATGGGTCTTGAAGAGCTCAGTTTCATGGGATACGCCGATGATGAAGTACGCTTTTCACCCCGCACGACAGTCACCGAAGAGGACCATTCGTGACTTAGAGGACATGCTACGTAATGCGCTCCTAGATCCCAAAGGTAGTTGGGATTGATGCCTAAGAGAGTAGGAGTGGGCCCGTTCGGGCAAGCGCAGGTTTTCACGAGGTATATCGGGTCTCAAGGTACTCTGAGAGGGTAGGTGGCAAGAGCTATCGCTTGGCGCTATCAGCCAACCTGATTCCGTGTGTTCATGCGAGGCATTCCATGTCTCTATGCTTCGAAATACACTCCATCCGACCATGGTGGATTGAAGCTTGCAGCTTGTCGCGATGTAGATGGAACCTTCGAGGAGGGACCAAGCACGCATCATGGATAACTTCACACTGTGTTTGATTATAAGCAAGACTGTGATACAGCAGAAAGGTATTATGGCATCACCGAGAAGTAGAGGAGGTAACATGGGTCCAAGACACACCAAGCACGCACTTAAATTTATCTTTTCTATTCGAGGACGTTAGCTATGTATTTTTTTAGTCACTAATATTAAATGAATGCTACATATGCATGTGATTGTATGAGTTATGCATAAATTTCAGGCTTAAATTCATAAGGGAGGAAGAATGGTGAATGTATAAATTTTGAACTTTTCAAAAAAGAAACTGTAAATTGCCACTATGGTGGTAATGTGGTTAAACTTAAAATTTTCAAATATTAGGATGATGTAAATAATCCTGCCACTATAGACTGCTGCTATTAAAACTCAGTTACCTAAGCTTAAATTTCATTCATTCCTGCATAGCCTTTACTTTTCACGCTTCGAGATTATTAAAGGGAGGCATAAAACTTCATAAATTTTTAGAAAAATTTTGAAAGTTGTAAAATAATTTATATAAAATAGTTTGAACTTAAACCGGGACGAAATTTATCAAGTCGCAAACAAATCCAAACAAGTAGACACACATGCGACGCAGTTAAGCTCCTTTAACATTAAAGACAGGTTAAAACTGTGTTTGGGACAAAAGATCTCATTTTTATGGTTTGACAATGAGAGAAGAAGCGAAATCCAAGCATTCTTGAATATCCCTTGAAGTCTCTGTTGGAATTTGTCGAGCCAAGGATTAAAATTCATCTCCTCGATAAGGGGATTTCACCAAAGATCCAAAGGAGAAGATTTGGGGAAATAAAAGGTTTTGGGCTTAGAAGGTGTTCTTGAGGCTTCCTACCATTTCTACTACTCTCCAAGAGGTAGGGTTCTTTCCTGCTTTGGTTTTACTTCTACCTTTTGGGTTGATTTAAGGGAGTTGTTTAAGAGGCTGTTTGAGGCTGTTTATGGCTAGTTTAAGGGGTTGTTTATAGTCTGTTTAAGGGGCTATTTGGGGGCTGTTTATAGCTTGTTTAAGGAGCTATTTAGGGGCTGTTTATGGCCTGTTTAAAGGGTTGTTTTGGGCTATTTATGGCATGTTTAAGGGGTTGTTTAAGGGCCATTTATGGCTTGTTTAAGGAGCTGTTTGGCGCTGTTTATGGCTCTTTAAGGGGTTGTTTGGGGCCGGTTTTATGGTTTGTTTAAGGGGTTGTTTAGCACAGTTTTATGGTCTATTTAAGGGGCTGATCTGGGACTGTTTTTGGGTCATTTTTGTGTCGGTTTTATGGTTTGTTTAAGGTACTATTTGGGAGTTGTCATAAGGGATGTCTTTGGCGCTATCTGAACGGGGCTCGTTCCAAGGACTTTTGCTATGGGCTGCCTAGGTGGGAAGATTATATAAAACATGTGCTTGACCTTGAGAATTAAGGTTGTTATTGCTTGATTATGTAATGGCATGCTTGATTGTTGTTGTTAGATAAAATGTTGATATATGTGTATTAATATATTGGATATCGATGGTGTTATTTGAGATTATATGCATATGATATGATTTGTCCATGATACATGATGAAATGTGTGATTTAAGTTCTCCATGTGACATTCACTAAGACATGAGACATGACATTAACATGCAATGGTGCATCACATTGCATATGCATGGGGACATTGCATTCCATGGGTGTGAGTGCATCGTTAAAATCAAGCACCACATTTAGTGATTGATAAGTGGCTCAATACCGTTGGACCAGGTTCAACAGAGTCGCACAGTCGCATGACATGGAAAACTTGTGTCGGCTATAGCAAGAAGGACTAGACACTACCTCGAGTGAGAAACTCAGTTATTGGTTCATACACTCTAATAGTGAAAGTTCAAAAAGTGTAGGTAGGCTTGCAGAGCCAGCAGTACGATTCCAAAATCTGCTACCCATAAAGACACATGATTTTGTTTATGAAATGATCATTCAAGGTGTAACATCCAACAAGTTTTGGTTTATAAACACATGACTTTTATTTCAAAATGATCATTGGATGTAATTCATCAATGACAGATTTTTATTGCCACATTAAGTATCAGGATTGTGCGGTGGAGTTTGGTGAAGACTCAGTATGCATGCACAAGTGAGTTTCATCTAATTTCATAGCATGACATGTAGAATTCGAATCTAGAATTTGCATATTCTTACTTCGAATATTGATGGGAATATGGATTGTCGAATGTGAACATTGCATGTGCATTTAGGTGGGGAGTAGTCTCTGTAGGAATTACTCTACTAGGCTTGGCTCACCCTATACGGGAAAACATTTTAGGTGCGGGATATACTGTGACGCCCCCAACTCGGCACACGGTGTCAAGCGAGGGTGTCATTTTTTTTTTTTTTTACTGTTTACTATAAACTTATAAACTTTAAGCTTGTTTATTCATATAATGTTAAACATTTAACTTGTAGTATATTCTGTAGCAGCGGATTACAAAATATATATACAAGCTCCATATATGGAAGTGTTCAACATTTACAATATTTACGTTGTTTGCAAAAGAAACAAAAATACATATACATTAGAATGAATGGTCTTCCAGTGGGCACCTATTGATGTGCTGACTTTGACTACTGATGTAGATTGTCCTATCCTCTAGTTTCCTCTTCTGTACCTACAAGGATGAAACATTAGTGCTAAGCTTATAGCTTAGTAGGAATTAATACATATGGATGACCTCTATTAAGGGTCATCACACTTTAAAGACATGCGTATCACTTTAACATTCATTTTTCATATACACATGCTTATTCATGTTTGCACATATCATTTATAGATATACTTCTACATATATCATCCTTATTCTGTATATTATCATATATTTCATTTCTTATCATCATATTTCATATACTTTTCATAACATTTTATTAATTTTTACTTGCCCTTGTGAATCGTATACTATCATCACATAGTAAATACATGCTTTCTCATATCATGTCATATACTATATACATTTCATTTGCATATACTTGTTATTTTCTTTTATGTTTCATGGCTGCTAATACCTTAGAAGTGGATACGGGAAAAACTGTATGTACCTGAAGGTACTATCACTGTACGAGACAATGATCTCTATATGTATGACCTAAAAGGGACCACTATAATGATCCAAACGGGATCTATGTCATCGACCCAAACGGCCTCGGAGACCGTAAATCCTCAGACCACATAACTATATCCTTATGGGTATGCCCCATCTATCCAACTACCCTCCGGCTTCATATGTTTGCAAATCAGTTTTATTCCGCTTTAACAATCTTTCATGCGCATTAGAAAAGATATCTCATATACATAGAATAACTACCGATATCATGTAAACTTATGAGATATTCATTATCAAATAATCTCTTATAAACATTTAACTGTACTTTTTCATATAACAAAATTATATATGTATTAGCTTTAACTTTCATAACACATGTTATCATAATCATATTACTATGATGCATTATTTCATATAAATACATTTATATAACCTTAATACAATTTCGCCTATAACCAATTCGTTTCAACGTCTAGGCGCTCCTAAGTCCATTTTCGACTACACTAATCTCTACTTTCTTCATGAAAGTCGCTTCTCCCTACTGTTTAGTTTGTATAGAAATTTGAAATCACACTATTCACTAGTATAACTCAAGTTATGATTTAAAACCGGAATTGGCTCCAGCTCAGTGGACTGCTCGGCATTTATTTCTGTGGACCGACCATTCCTTTGACTAATTTTCTAGGTCAAATGGGGTCCAAATTTGGATATACTTATTTCATAAATATTTGTTTTCCTAGAAGTCTAATTTACCCAGAAATTTGAATCACTCAATTTGGATGAGTGAAACTCAACTTATGGCCTAAATAATTAAACCGTCTCTAACCCAAAACTTATCAAAATCGACCAAAACAAAGCATCACTTTGATCATTCTTTCTGGTCCAATGGAGTCCAAATTTGGATATACTTATTTCAGGAATATTTGTTTTCCTAGAAGTCTAGTTTATCCAGAAATTTGAATAACTCAATTTGGATGAGTTATGGTCAACTAATGGCCAAAATAAAAACATGGGTTGAAAAAAAAGGACAACATCTCCCCTTAAACCCAACATTTTCTCTATACAAAATTTTCCTCTATTGAGGACCACAACTAAACCAAACAAGGATTCTGCACAGAAAAAGAGGTATGCCAAACCTCCAACAAGTATCCATACAAACAATTTCATACAAATTCCATACAAGTTCCATACTAGAATCCATAGAAAACCATACAAATCCATACTAACACTTTCCTACAAGACCATGAAATTCCATACCTTTTTGGCTCTTCTTCTTCTCTTCTCTTCCTCTTCCTTCCTCTTCATGTTTTTGGTCTCCCAAAAATGAGAGACCAATTGATCTTATCCTTATTTGATATTTTACATTTTCCTTTTAATTGCACTTTAATCCTTTAACTCCTTATTATTCTCAATCTAACTTATTCAAATTCTATTGGGTATTACTATCTTTTTATCATATGACTTTGTGTCCCATTTGACAAATTACTCATTTACTCTCGTTATTTCCTCGATTTCTCTCAAGCTACTGCTTTAAATTTAAATTACGAGAAATTTCCTAATTATACTCATAAAATACCCTAAACATATTATAAAACAATTATGGTATATTTCGGGGTGTTACATATACGCCAGTGGACACCTCTCATTTGGGGTCGCAAGGGTGAAGAAAGCTGACTTGCGGCTTTTACAACTCCGTTTGTAAAAATTTTTTTTGAGGAAACTAGTTTTGACATGTAGTTTTTGTAAGAAAGTTGTAATTGAACCCATATGAACTGTTTTTAATATAGTCTTGCATGTTTTTATATGAATGTGGACAAATGGACCCGATGTGGTAAATTTTTACTCATAAATGGACTCGATGCGGTCATTGTGTTATATTAGGCCTTGGATGGGTCATGCTATTGTATATTATACAGGTTGGGTTTTAGATAGAGCTCCCCATACAAAGGAAACTTTGTCATATTTTGTTAAATTATGGATCCTGGTAAATGGGACACAACGGTGTGGTATCGAATTACAAGATATCCACATGTATTTCACGGGTTGATAGGTGATCAACGAGCCCCTGGATTTTGGGGTGTCACAAATTCCTCCAAAGTCACAGGTGTCCTCTGCTACCTTGGTCCTCTTCAGAGGACCTTCACAAACAATTTTACAGCGAAGAGTGTATTTGTTATCTGCCACAACACCCTCACTACAAAATTTAAAAGATCTATTAGACAATTTATAAAGAAAAAAAATCAACAACCGTGAACTTTCATAACTCGAGAAGCTTACACGTGGTAAAAAAAAACTGATCGAAGTAGAAATCATTGATATACTCTTGAAATACATCAAACGATAAGCCAATGAATTTTAATCTTAAAAAGAAGAAGATGTAAATGGAATAAAATGCACGTATCGTGTAGAAGTTGAAATGAAAGGCCTTATGAGCTTAGCAATTTCCATAGGCGAATGTTACAGAATTTGTTGGGGTGTTAATCAAAACACTAAAAAGCCTGATGGCCGAAGGATGGGGTGGATCATTGTTGGGCTCCTCTTCGACCAAAGTATTAGGTGTATTATTGTTGGGTTCGATCATTGAGTGAATGGAACTAGGTTGCTGCATGACCATGAATATATACAATTTACAATTGAAAAGAAAAGAAAAAGTATTAAGGTTTCCAGATTGCAACTTTGATACAATATGACTTACAACATATTCATGGACTGCAACGTTTTAAAAATCGGACAAGACCGGCCGATTGGATAAAGCTCCTGGTACAAAGGAGACTTTGTCATATTTTGTTACATTATGGATCTTTTTAAATGGGACACAATGGTGTGATATCGAGTTACAAGATATCTACAAGCATTTCCCAAGTTGATGGGTGATCAATGGGCCCCCGAATTTTGGGGTGTCACAAATTCCTCCAAAGTCATAGGTGTCCTCTACCACCTTGGTCTTCTTCAAAGGACCTTCACAAACAATTTTATGGCAAAGAGTGTATTGTTATTTGACACTACAAAATTCAAAAGATCCATTAGACAACTTATAATGAAAAGAAATCAACAACCATGAACTTTCATAACTCGAGAAGCTTACACGTGGTAAAAAAAAACTAATCGAAGTAGAAATCATTGATATACTCTTGAAATACATCAAACGATAAGCCAATGAATTTTAATCTTAAAAAAAATGTAAATGGAATAAAATGCACGTATCGTGCAGAAGTTGAAATGAAATGCCTTATGAGCTTAGCAATTTCCATAGGCGAATGTTATAGAATTTGTTGGGGCGTTAATCAAAACACTAAAAAGCTTGATGGCCAAAGGATGAGGTGGATACTTGTTGGGCTCCTCTTCGACCAAAGTATCAGGTGTATTATTGCTGAGTTCGACCATTGAGTGAATGGAACTTGTTTGCTGCATGCACCATGAATATATACAATTTACAATTGAAAAGAAAAGAAAAGAAAAGAAAAAGTATTAAGGTTTCCAGATTGCAACTTTGATACAATATGATTTACAACATATTCATGGATTATAATGTTTTAAAAATCGAACCATACCGACTGATTGGATAAAGCTTTCAGTACAAAGGAGACTTTGTCTTATTTTGTTAAATTATAGATCCCGGTAAATGGAACACAATGGTGTGATATCGAGTTAGAAGATATCTACAGACATTTCGCGGGTTGATAGGTGATCAACGGGCTCCCGGATTTTGGGGTATCACAAATTTCTCCAAAGTCACAGGTGTCCTCTGCCACCTTGGTCTTCTTCAAAGGACCTTCACAAACAATTTTACGGTGAAAAGTGTATTTGTTATCTAGCACAACACCCTCACTACAAAATTTAATCCATTAGACAACTTATAATGAAAAAAAATCAACAACTGTGAACTTTCATAACTCGAGAAGCTTACACGTGGTAAAACAAAAAATGGTCAAAGTAGAAATCATTGATATACACTTGAAATATATCAAACAATAACCCAATGAATTTTAATCTGAAAAAAGAAGAAGAAGATGTAAATAGAATAAAATGCACGTATCGTGCAGAAGTTGAAATGAAAGGCCTTATGAGTTTAGCAATTTGCATAGGCGAATGTTACAGAATTTGTTGGGGCGTTAATCAAAACACTAAAAAGCCTAGCTGTCGGGCTGGCTGGGGTGGATCATTGTCAGCTCCCACCACCAAAGTATTAGGTGTAATATTTCCGAGTTCACAACAGTGAATGAACTTGCTTGCTACATGCACCATGAATATATACAATTTACAATTGAAAAGAAAAGAAAAGAAAAAGTATTAAGGTTTCTAGATTGCAACTTTATACAATATGATTTACAACATATTCATGGACTGCAATGTTTTAAAAATTGGACAAGACCGGCCGATTGGATAGAGCTCCCGGTACAAATGAGACTTTGTCCTATTTTGTTAAATTATGGATCCTGGTAAATGGGACACAACGGTGTGATATCGAATTACAAGATATCTACAGGCATTTCGTGGGTTGATAGGTGATCAATGGGCCCCCGGATTTTGAGGTGTCACAAATTCCTCCAAAGTCACAAGTGTCCTCTGCCACCTTGGTCTTCTTCAGAGGATCTTCACAAACAATTTTACGGCGAAAAATGTATTTGTTATCTGGCACAACACCCTCACTACAAAATTCAAAAGATCCATTAGACAACTTATAATGAAAAAAAAATCAACAACCGTGAACTTTCATAACTCGAGAAGCTTACATGTGGTAAAACAAAAACTGATCGAAGTAGAAATCATTGATATACTCTTGAAATACATCAAACGATAAGCCTTGTTAATGAATATTAATTTGAAAAAAAAATGTAAATGGAATAAAATGCACGTACCGTGCAGAAGTTGAAATTAAAGGCCTTGTGAACTCGACAATTTCCTTAGGCGAATGTTATGAAATTTGTTGAGGCGTTAATCAAAACGCTAAAAAGCTTGGTGGCGAAGGATGGGGTGGATCATTGTTGGGCTCCTTTTCGACCAAAGTATCGGGTGTATTATTGCTGGGTTCAACCATTGAGTGAATAGAACTTGCTTGTTGCATGCACCATGAATATATACAATTTACAATTGAAAAGAAAAGAAAAAAAAAGGTATTGAGGTTTCTGGATTGCAACTCTGATATAATATGATTTACAACATATTCATGGATTGCAATGTTTTAAAAATCGGACTAGACAGGCTGATTGGATCAGTCCAACTATTGACCGGTGTTTTTTCCAATCTGGGCTTCAAATTGCATGTTGCTTGAACCAATTGAAAACCGCTTAAATCGAAGGTCTGACCAGCAGACTAGACGATTCTATTAGAATCGAGTGGTTCAATGCATCATGTAAATTTGGAGAAAAATTACACAACCTTATTAGAATTATGCCATTTGTCACATTAGCCATGTCACCACTTAATTGCTTGTGAACAAATCCCTCAAGCTCTGAAGATCTCCTTCCCTTTTGATGTGAGCCAAGGGAAATGGGGTTTGAGGGTTTGAAATTAAAAGAAATAATATAGGAACAAAAAAGGTTTAAACCTAAGACCCTTGTCTCCAAACAAGGATAGGTGACCACCCAACAAGCAATTAACTTATGTTGAAAGCTATAAAACAATAGTATATATATATTAGTATTATTATTATTTTTTTCAATAAATTTTTATATTTAAATATTATGCATATTATGTTTCAATTAAAATTAAAATATTAATACAATCATATAAAATAAATTAATAACATTATACATATTAAATTATATATTTTAAAATATAAATTATATATTTATGATGTCATCGGTTCAACTGTGGTTCGGCCACCGTCTAACCAGTGAACCTTGAGCCGGTAACTTTTTCGTTTTAATCATCGGTTCAATTTTTAAATTATTGACAATGTGTGCTACCGGTGACAAGATATTCTCAAGTTCGAGTCTATATGAAAACAGAATACTACAATATTATAATGTCAATAGGATGAATGTAAAAAAAAAAAAAAAAAGTTCATGAAAAGAAAAGATTATTGTGGGATAGAAAAATTATATTGTTGCTTTTTCTATGGTATTCGACATATTTAATTCAATCCCTTAACATCATAATGTGAATAACTAATTAATCTAATTATTAGATAACACAATTAAAGAAAATAAAGGAATTTTAGATGACACAAAATGGGATCATGATACAAAAAATCCAATGAGCAACAACTATTTTGATAAAGCAAATCATATTTGCTCAACCATATTGTATTGCCAAATTTTTGACACGGCTACCAAAGACTAACTAAGTCTCCGACAACAACGCCAAAAACTTGTATTGCCAAATTTCTAACACGGTTACCAAAGACTAAGTCCCCGACAACGACGCCAAAAACTTGATTGATCAATTTCGTATAGACCGAATCTATTTCTTTTCATTTTATCTCTGAAATACCCAACAGCAGTGCTACTTAGAAATTTTGTCACTGTGGTGGGACTGAAATTTCTGCTGCTGTTTTTTCTTTCTGTAAAACATGATAAAATGCAGATTTGTCTAAATAAATCGTTGTAAGTGCACATGTCATACAAGTAATAAAGTGGACAATTAAGTCCGAGTTATCGTTCCCACGAGGATCGATAAGAAAATCTATAGATCAACTATCCCTACTACTCAAGGTCGTCACTATTTGAACTTTTAAGTTTCTAAAAATGAAAATTAAACTAAAAACTGAAATGCAGAAATTGAAATAACAAAGTGAAAACAGTAAAAATCTATTGAAATAACAGAGTTATTGAGATGTAATACAAACTAGGAGTGGGATCAGTGTTCTAATCATCGATTTGGAGCAGGTTCTTTAAAACATATTTGTTATGGATTTTGAATTCTGAACTTGTTCAAGAGCAAGGTAGTATAGCCTTGGATTCCTTCTTACACTACACATCTCACTTTTTAGGTTATCACATTACAATCTCTGGCCATTGGTTTTGAAAAAAAAGCTACTTAGGATTCTGGATCCTCTAAGATCCCATCGTTTCCTTCGCACTTCACAAACCAGCGCTATCTTTAACCGAAGTTCGTTTCGCCGCCATGCATTTGTGATAAACACAAGCCTTCACCTTAATTGGATACTGGGCGCCAAGGGTGTCAAGGTAATTCCTTCCTTAATTAGAATCTTAGCTAACATGGGATAGAGATTGTTTTGCTGAACTGAGAGGACACCTCTAAACATTAAACTGATAACTCAATAGATGGTCCTTATGCTCAGAATACACTTCACTGTCACCTGTATGGAAACCTTTGAATGCAAGAGGTTAGAATACCTTAACGATGACGTAGTGAGATCAAACACTACTAAAGTTTGTTAATTAAATGAGAGCACCACCAAAGATACCCAAGTCACCGGCTTCACGCGGTGCCATGAATCTCCATCTTTGTGTCACTCAAAGGTCCTCCTGGAAATCAAAACACATATACAACTCTATTATGGGTATAATACCCTGATATCACGAACTATTCACTACATGAACAATATCGATTAAATCAATTCAGTTTTCGGAACCCAAAAAAAATAGCATTTAAATACTACAAATCATGACCAGAACACCAAATCCCGTCCTAGTAAGAGCTCAGCCTTCCATCACTGGTTTACAGACGACAATGACTAGTTGATCAAACAAATTCATTGAAGTTGTAAACAGAAATTGAAGAAGAAGGATTCCAACTCAAGATTACAACTCCAAAATGGATTCATTGATCTTAGCTCAAGATTACAACTCAGATCCATTATTCCAATTCTCAGAAAAGGAAAATAAAAGAAAAAAAAAATGAAAAAAAAAATCTAATTGCTATTGTATCCTCCTAGTGGAGGCACCTTAAATGTCGGGTCAATTCAAGTCGATGTCGTTTCGTGGTAGACTAATAATCGTTTTGTCGCGACATTGTTAGTCTATGTCGCGACATAGCAAGGCTCTATGTTTGCTGTCGACTTTTGTTGTGGCTTTGTCGTAATATAGCAAAGCTTTGGAATAATTCCAGTCTTTGTCACGACATAAATTTCTAATGTCGTGACATAATTTCAGTAGATGTCTCATGAGAGTTTGTCGCGACATACAAAACTATGTCACAAAACTATGCCGCGACAAAGTTCCTTTGCCTTGTATTGAGCTCTTGTTAGCTTTTGTCATGACAATCATTTCTATATCACGACTTGCTTTCTTTCTGCTGCCTTTGCTTTTGTCGCGACAATCAAAACTATGTAATATTTCCTTTGTTCTTCAACAGTCCTTGTAATTGAATGTCGCAACATAGATTTCAAGTGTCGCGACATAGTCTACTTCCTCCAACTTGGTTTTATGTCACAACCTGAAGTGTCGTGACATAGTTTTCTATCCTTAGCCTGGTTTTATGTCGTGACATAAATTCCTAGCATTGTAGTGTTAGCCTTTAAACTGTATGTCGTGATAGAGTTTTGAAGTGTCGCAACAAACTCTTTTGCCTTCTTCTTTATACTTTATCGCGACAATTTTCACTTATTATTCAGGCATTCTTCTCAATAAATGTCGTGACATAACTTTGAAATGTCGCGACAAAGTTTTCTTGCTGCTGTCTTTCCATTGTCGCAACACAATTTCTATTGTCGCGATAAACCTTTAGTTCACGAGCAAATGGTGACTTTGTAGAGCGATTAAAACAAAGGACAAAGTTTCCATTGTCGTGATAAAGTTCGTGAGAATTCCTGCATGCGCTTTCTTCGCAGTATGTCGCGACATAGTTTCCATCAAGCAACAAAGTTCGCTTGTTCGCTTAATATTATGTCGCTGACAAACAAGAAATGTCGAATAAATTTTTTTTGTTTACAAAGGAATTCTGCCAATTCTTTGTTGCGACAGAGAATCTGTTGTTGCAACAATCATTTGGCTATTTGCTCATTTCTTTGTTGCGACAATTTTTAGCTTTGTCACGATAATGACTACTTCCTGCCATAGCCAAATTTGCTGCTACTCTCATTTTTAAGTCAAATTTGCTGCTTTTTCTTACTTTTCTTGCTTTTCTGCTTCTTTTCTCTAAATTTATGCAAAACACGAATTTGGGTGAAGACTATATAATTATGCTTTAAATTGAAGTTTTAAGCCTAAAATATTCATGAAGAATGAGTTTAAAATTAGATGAGTTTTAGACTCATCACATATATGAAGTTGTCCTAACTAGTTGAATTGGATTATAATCAGTTCAATTGGTTTATGCACCTTCTATTGATCTTTTTTAGCATATTTAGAAAGAATTCAGCTTTATGGTTTTGAAATAAAACAAAATTTCAAATTTTAATAATTCCTCGATAAAATCAATTTTTAAGATGAGACACAACTTATAAGTATAGGGAAAAAATAATTTAGAAATAAGTGCACCAACAAATACTATCTAACAAATTGTTACTTCAAGTCCTCGTGATATTATTTATCTTTCATAATTACTTGAGCTTTATTTGTAACATTAGTACCTTAATCTTATGTTGCCAATGTTTTAAAAGCGGACCAATTATTGAATTGGAAAAACTATCAATTCACGGTTTAACGATCGGATCGATGATTGACTGCGATCAAAGTTATAAATATAATTTATATTTTGTCAATATTTTAAAGAATATTTAAATTTTAAATACATAATTAAAATTCAAAAATATTTATTTCATTATTTTTACAAATATATTAACATTTTAATTTTTTATTAGAATAATATTTTTTTTATAGGTAAGTCATTTAGTTACAATATAGTAAACTGTCTCCACTAGGACTTGAACTCGAGACCTCTCCCCTCCTCATGCTTTGCTTTTTTTTTTTTTAAAATGTTAAGCATTCTACCGCATAAACTAGACATGATGAATAATATTTAAATATTTAAAATATATTAAAAATGGAAAAAAAATCATATTATTAATTATATTTATATATTATGTAAAATAATATATGTATTATTAATATATACAAAAAACTTCTCAAATTTTTACCAAGTGGAGACCTAATGGAATGACGTGGTACATGATTTTTGAACTAGAGGCCACTTCAATACCTAACATGCCTTTATAAAATTTATCAGCCTGTCCCACATCGGAAACCTATAGATATAATAAACGCTTTAAAACGTCCTTTTGTATCCCATATTGTTAAAAGGTTTTTTTCTCATAGGCTCAAATCTAAAATCTCAAATAAACTCAAATCTTATATAATTAAACTACCATTTTACCACTTGAACCAGCCTCAAGGGAAAGCGAGCGATTTATTAAAACACTAGTAATTATCAAATTTTGATAAATAAATTGTAAAAGTAATAATAATACATCTATCAAAACTATTTATTTAAAGATTGGATTTATTTATAAACAATTATTAACAATAAGATAACAAACAAATTAACCCACTTTTCTTGAAACTTTATTCAAGTTGGAGGAGTTGGAATCAAATTTACTTTTTTATTAAAAAAATATATATTGATTTTACGTCATTTTTGAAACTATTGTTCAATATAACTCTCTTATGCCATATAGGAAAGATATTTAATTCATTTTTCGATGCACTCTTCCTACAGACAGAAATATGCCTAAGAACTCCAATAAGAACCTCCCAAATCCAAGCCTCCTCGCCGATTGACAAGTTATCACGGCGCCTAAGCCGTTAAAATCGGCCTAAACCCGTATTTGGAAAACGGGTTATAAAATTTTTCACTTTTCTATCAAAATCACATCTTTAGATTGGCGAAACCTAAGAAGATAACGATCGCACTAAGGGTCGCCTCAAAATACAAAATCACCTCAGACAAAAAATATACACTCTCAATGTTTTCCAAATGTCCAACTACATTGGCCAGCGAATCTCCTATTCTCAACAAAATATAGCATATGAATCAATCAAACATAATTTCATAGCAACCCTGTTTTTCTCAAACCACATGCATATTTTACAAAATATATTTACATATACAAAATGTCACATTTTAACTTGCACTACTTTTACTTTACACCTTATCTTATATATAATCACAAATAATAAATGTTTAAGACCGGGAGGATCCCGAAAGGTCTTTCGCTTAGCACCCCGCACTTGAAAAATTGTTTTAAACAAAAACTGTAGTCAAACTGCCCGTTGAGTACTATAAGTTCTAAATGTTGTTGTCCGTATGTACCCCAATATGAAAATCAGACATAAAATGGTTGTAAACTGTTACGAAAACCGAAGGCTATAAACCATTTAAAACCGTGCTAAAAACTATTCGCCGCAAAACTGCTCAAAACTACTGGCCGCTAAAAATCGTTTCAAAACTACTACGCAAAACTCGTTTCGCAGGTTAATATCTCGAGCGTTGTATACGGAAATCAAGTACCAACCACTGCGGGCTCATTTCTAAAATACCCTACAAACCACCGAACTCCCGAATCCCTGAATCTCAAGACTTACAACGAACCCTGAACACCTACTCCTGGCCAAGATGGTCCCCAAGTGAACACCGACCTTATCTATATAGTACAATGGAACCCTGAACCAAATGCCCGATTATGGAACCCCTGAACCAACACCTCATCGCCATGTGTACTAAATCGCGCTAACTATTATATACAATTCCGAATGTGCAGGGCGACTCCAATTATATAAATATATACTAGATCGAACCCCCAATTGCCGACTGTGCAATATGGCTAGTCATAATATCCCATAACTCGCCATGCAATAACTAAATACATCCGACGGAACCTAGTTGTGCCATCTGTGGGTTTTTCTAAACCGTGCCAAATTATTTCTAAATACCGAAATCAACTTTGCGCCGAGTGGATAACAATTGGGAGGTAAAAAAATGTTTTTATAAATCTATATTTTCAAAGCACTTTACAAAATTGTAATTTAAACACTGCTTTAGAAAATGATTTTGAGTACTCACCTTTTCTCAATAATTTCTTACAATTTTGTCAAGCACCCCAGATTCCCTTTCGTCGAATGCTCAAATCCCCTTACACAATCCATACAAAGTACCGAAAATGCCTCGCCCAACTTTAACCATAAAACATACACAGTATTAAAGCGACTATATCGAACTTAACTTCGATTCTAACAAAACTTTACGTATAGTCTCATTCGATAAGGACATCGATAATATGATGTGAAATTGACCAAAAATGTCCCTATTACTATTAAATGTCATATAAAAACTATCTGTTTTAGTCAACTTTTGGCTCAAGGGACTTTCCATAGAGTCTAAAAATACCCGAAACATTTCTGAAAATTTTGTCCGACTTGTCCGACTACAATCCTGAAATTTCAATCTGAACTGACCGAAACAGTCCCGAAATTCAGCCCGACTCGAACACAAATTCCAAAATTCCTAAAATTCCTAAAATTCCAAACTACTAAAAATTTCTTTGGGACTGAAATTTACGACCTTTAAAAAAATTTCAAGCCATTACATAGCCTTTAGGATCGAAATAATATAAGTAGGAAAATTTCCTACCTTTTAAAGTTTGACAAAAGGCTAAGATATTTGTACCCATAAAATTCTTCGCAAATTCACAACTTCGCCTTCTCGCTCCATGAAAGCCTACGGTCCAATTTCCGTATATTTGAGAAAGAAATAAGGAAAAGAAAATATAAAAAAAAAAAATCGTCTCTCTCTATCTAGACGCTCTCACTTATCCCACCATTTGACTTTTATGTTTTTTTTTTTTTTCGTTTTTTTTTCTAATTATTATTCTTATTATTATTATTATTATTTGGATAAACGATTTCTATTACCTTATTTAGGTCCATTTCTATCCCGAAAAATTTTATTTCTTTCGCTCACTATTGTAAATGAATCCAAATCAAGCCATCACTTCCTAGCTTCCGAAGCTTTGTGAAAATCTCGCCCCCGTTCACGCATGATTTATCACCCGTAAATTGCAAAATATTCCGACTGTCTCAAAATTTGACGAAACTTTTCTGGGTCACTAGGTTTTGCGAGACGAATTTAACGACGCAGTCCGTTTCGTCATCCGAGATCTAGAGAATTTTCTAAGCTTCCCTGAACCATTTTGGTAATTTATTATTATTATTATCCTTTTAAAATTCCATAATTGGAATTTCACCCATCCACTTTCCTTAATTGCAAAAGTGTCACAATTCTTTGAAAACTCATAATTTCACCCATAAACAACTTTCAAAATTTATTACGACACTAAACGACAGCGAAGTTCCTTTGTGCACATACTAAGCACATACCTACACCCCTCACGTGATAGGCTGCTACAAATCCTCCTCCTTTAGAACATTTCGTCCCTCGAAATGAATGTAAAACTAATATAAAGAGGATAATTCTTTAATCCGAAACAACCGAGGATATCGACCGAGACCGAGCCTCTTAACTCCCACGTAGCCTCTTAATCCTTGGCATGATTCCCATAAAACTTTGATCAACTGGAATGACCTTATCTCAAAAATCAGTTTCTCGCGATCTACCATTATTTGTATTGGTCAAGCCCTTATAGGCTGGGTCAAATGGTCCTTTAGTTCTACCCGTCGATCTCGAGTACATGGAGGGATTTAAATGTACTTGCGCAGCATGGATACATGAAACACATTATGAACTCTTAGACAACTCAGATAAGCGTTCAATCTATATGCTAATGTGGGTCCCACTCGCAATAATCTCATATGGCCCTGTTGCAACCTGGCCTCGCCTTCCGCTGCCTTCCAAATCAGGACACCTTTCCAAGGGGAAACTTTGAGGGAAGAATTTATCGCCCACTTTAAACTGTATCCCTACTCTGCCATCCGCATAACTTTCTCTGGTCTGGTCCTCGCTATCTCTGGTCCTGGTCTCTGACAACCAATCTTATCTTAAGGTAATTCACTCAACTCGGGCCTACGCCTCCTCTCCTACTTCATCCCAAGATACTCTGAGTACGACACTCCGCCAAGGCTAATGCTTCAAATGGAGCCATGCCTATGTCGGATTGATAACTCGTTGTTGTAAGCGAACTCCATCGTAGATAAATGCATGTCCCAGCCTTCCCCTTAAACTCTACCACGCGATGCTTAAGCATATCCTCTAACGTCCGAATAGTTCTCCTCGATCGCCCGAGGATGAAAGCCGGTGGCTAGCAATCGAGTCCCCATGGCATCCCGTAAACCGACCAAAATCGGATGTGGGAATCTGGTGGTCTCTCGTCTCGAGACTATCATATAGGAACACTCATGTAATCTAACTATCTCCTCCACATATAATCAAGCCAACTTCACCCAACGGGTCATTGCTAATCGAGAAAATGCGCCGATTTCGTTAAGTCTATCCACTATCACCCATATGGCATCGTGTTATCTCCGAGTTCTCGTCTAAGAACAAAATCCATAGTAATCTTATCCCACTTCCATACAGAATCTAAGGGGTCGGTCTTTCCCGCGGTTGCGCTCGCCTTTACCCGCCGATGTGTTAGGCATATCCGGATACGAAATCGCGAATTTCCTTTTCATGCCCTTCCACCAATAATGCTCCCTCAAAGTATGATACATCTGGTGCTACCAGTGGTGCATGGTGATATGCCAAAGAGTGAGCCTCTTCCGTGGATTTCCTTTTAGTTCTCCTATTTCGTACACACATTCGACTCCCCCTCTAACTATTACGCCCATCGCCTCTCGAGATCCGAACTCCGGTTTCCTACCACCTCAATCTCGCCTCAACTTAATCATCTCTCAACCCGCTTCGACCTTCCTCTTGATCCGATCCACGAGAAGAGGACGAACATAAAATGACGCCAATAGTGTCCCTCAGACAACACCGCAGAATCGAATCCCAAAGATCTCAACTCTATCAACAATGGGGAGATATATAATTGCCTCGGCGATAAGCGTACATAGGGAACCCTCCTGCTTCCGACTTAAGGTACTGGCCACTGCTACTGCCTTCCCGATGGTACTCTATCGCAATCATAATCCTTAATCAATTCCAACCACGGCGCCTGCCTTTGCTAAGCTCTTCGAAAGTGAAGATATACCGCAGTTCTTTATGATCTATGAATATTCGACAGGAACACAATATAGATAATGTCTCCGTATCTTTTAGAGCGAAACCACCGCCGGCTAGTTCTAAATCATGGGCCTGCAGTTCCGCTCGTGCTTCTTTAATCGACGGAAGCATAAGCTATCACTCTACCATCCCATCAAAACACACCCTAACTCGTTTGCGAGGCATCACTATATACCACATAACCGTCCTTTCCCGACGCGAGCAGCCACACCGAGTCAAGCCGTCAATCTCTCGGCCTCGGGCCTCAAAACTATGGCCGCGCAGATCTCGACCACTCACTCGATCCTTTTCAATAGATCGGTCACCGGCTGTTATCTCTAAAATCCCTCAACAAATTTCCTCGTAATAACCTCGCGCCAATCCGAAACCATGACTTCGAAACATTTACGTGGGCGGCTTCCGCTCACTATAGCTTCGATCTTCTCCTCATGATCCACACTAATACCTTTCTCACGAAATGACATGACCCAAGAAAGCTACTTTGTCCAACCAAACTGCACTTACTAAACTTAGCGTATAACCGACGCCTCTAAGACCCAGAAGCACGGCCAGAGATGCTCGTGATGTTCCTCCAACCCGTCTCGAGTACACTAGAATGTCATCAATGAATACGATCACAAACTTATCTAAATACTGACTAAATAATTCGCTCATCAAATTCATGAACGGGGGCCGGGCATTAGTTAATCCGAATGGCATCACTAGGAACTCGTAGTGACCGTGATCTCTGGCCCCGAAGGCATTTTAGAAACATCATTCTCTGAATTCTCGATGGGTAGCCCCACCTTAGGTCAATCTTAGAATATACCCAAGATCCATGCATCGTCGCAAATAGATCATCTATAATGGTGGAAGCGGATATCAAGGCGTGATTGTCATTCGATTCACTGCCTATAGAAGGTCTATACACAACCGTAAGCTTCCATATTTCTTTTTTACGAAGAGAACTGGAGCTCCCCACGGTGAGGTACTAGGTCGGATGAAGCCCTTGCTTAGTAATTCCTCCAATTGTGCCTTCAATTCTTTCAACTCTACTGGCGCCATTCTATATGGAGGAATGGATATCGTTCTGGCCCTCGGAATCGCCTCAATAATGAACTCACTTCTCTATCCCAAGTGGTAAACCCGAATATCCGAAAGACATTCCGGGAACTCTTGTCTATGGGGAGTGCCTTCAGCCGTGTCCCCTCTTGTCTCCTTATCCATTACAGTGCCAAATAACCCCGCAACCCTCTCCGAAGCATTTTCGAGGCTGGTCATGGCATTAATGAGACTAGCGATCTCTCTTGATTCCCCGAAATATCACGCCCGGGTTCTCCGGTCGAACCAATCTTACTTCTTCTTATAGCAATCTAAGGTGGCTCTATGCCCGGATAACTTCGCCTCCATACCAAGATTATATCGAAATCATGATACCTAACACTATCAAGTCTCGTCGGAAAATCCTTATTCGATCACCAATCGCTACCTAGAACTATCCTTCGTGATATCATAGTATGTCCTCTATCAAGTACGAAACCACCATACCGACCATCTATACTGACTCTATCCGGTGCCTCTCGCTGAATGGTACCGAAATAAATTAAATTCCAGAGTGGCTCCTAGGTCCACCCTCAATGCATGATGCAGATCATGATCAGAACCGAAATCATACCAATAATCACGCCTAGTGATGCACCGCTCCCGGGTCAGGATCAGAATACCCGAGCTCGAGTACGAGTACCACTGTATCTGGCCAACTGGTACCGCTTTGCTCGCACCCTACTGTGTGTCAGATCACATCTTCTCATCGAACCACCCTACTAAATGACTGACCGGGCCGGGTGCCCTGGGGTAGATGCTACCCAGACTCCACCTCGGGAGGTCTCTCGCAGCCTACTAACTATGGACAACCGGATAAATTGACCTTCCCCGCCCGCAATGGAAACATCCTCCTGGTCATATTCATCCCGCACTCTCCGAGATGCCTCCGACATGTAGTGCAATAATGGGAAAAGATGATCCCGACGCATCTACCACCTCCGAGTCGGGGCCGGTGATCGAATCCATCCTCGGGGCTAGATGTTACTCCGTCCCGAGACTCTACCGCCGGTCCACTTCTTCCTTCTTTCTACTAGACCGATCAAAAGCTCCTGGGTCGACTAGTTGCCAGAGCGACCCTCTTACTGCTTAGCTGCCCCGAGTTAACTAAAACTCCGGGTTCTTTCTACCTTTAGTGCAACCTCAAACTTTTCATAAAATTGCTGCTTGCTTTACTTTAAAAGTTTCTAAAAACTTTTCATAAACTATTTGCTTGCTTTTGTTGTGTCCTAGTAAACACGGGAAACCTGTGTCTCTACCGTGCCGGTGGAAGGACCTCGTGTCCATGTCACCTTTTTCCGGTAATTATGGTGGAAAGACCTCATGTTTACATCACCATATAATAGCTAGAAAACTAACCCTATCTAACCATACACTGCCTTTGGGTCGCCGGCATTTCATCATATAAGTTTTAGCCCCTAATTTGCAGCTGCTCTATCATGCCCCTCTGGTCTTCCGAGGCTCCCGTGGCTAATCCGCAGCTACCGTGAATGACCCATATAACCTAATCCATCGCCAAGGTACCGCCACCCGGGTCCGCGCCCCTGATGGTTCATTGTGGGCTGATCCATCAAGACTCAGACGAGGGGTGCCCGACATATCTCTCCGTGGTACCTTCTAAGGCTAAGTCCTGTGATCGACCTCACGACCTCGCCCGCATACCGTCATGGAATTTCAAGGTTGTACCCAAGTGACACTTTACAATATTTGATGCATGCAAGGATTTAGCAAAAATATATAGGTTGCAATAGGAAAATCATTATTATAAAAAAACAATTCAATAGGAAATACTGTGGAAAACGTGCGAAAAACAGGCGAACCATCGCCTAAAACCGGCTCCGATGTACCAATAACTCTTTGCTGTACCCCTTCCTTAGTGAGGACAGAAACCCGTCTAAGACTCCGCAACCTCCCGTACCAAGCTCGCCGACCGACAAGCGCTTCATGGTGCCTAAGCCGTTAAAACCGGCTGAACTCGTATTTGGAAAACGTGGGTTATAAAATTTTTCACTTTTCTATCAAAATCACATCTTTAGATTTAGCGAAAATCCGGCAGCATAACGACTGCACGGTGGTCAAACCCAAAATACAAAATCACCTGTATAAAAAAATATACACTCCCAATGTTTTCCAAATGTCCAACTACAACAATAAAGGACCTCTGGTCCTCATCAAAATATAAGATACGAATCAATCAAACATAATTTCATAGCAACCTGTTTTTCTCAAAACCATGCATGCATATTTTACAAAAGATATTTACATATACAAAATGTCACATTTTAACTTGTACTACTTTTACTTTACACCTTATCTTATATATAATCACAATACAACGTCTAAGACTGAGGATCCTGGAAAGGTCTTTCGGCTTCAGCACCTGCACTTGAAAAATTGTTTTAAAAACATAAAACTGTGAGCCAAACGAGCTCAGTGAGTACTATAAGTTCTAAATGTTGTTGTCCGTTGTATGTACCTCCCAATATGAAAATCTGTACATAAATGGTTGTAAAACTGTTTATGAGAAAGTCGAAGCTACATGGAAACCATTTCAAAACTCGTGCTAAAAACTATTTCGCTGAAACCTGCTCAAAACTATTTCGCTAAAAAATGTTCCTCGAAAACTATTTCGTCGCTAAAAACTCGTTTGATTGTTAATATCTCGAAAGTGTTATACTCGGAAATCAAGTACCAACCACTCGTGGCCCATTTCTAAAATAACAATCAGGACGTGATACCACCGAACCTGAACTCCTGGACCCGGCATCTGCAGAGTGAACCCTAACACTACTCCGCCAAGATGGTCCTAAATAACACCTAATTTTATCTATATAACATAAACTAACCCTGAACCAAATGCCCGATTATAAACTAACCAACACCTCATCGCCACGTGCATTCAAGTCGCGCTAACCATAAGCAATTCTCAATGTGCGTAGGGCGACTTTACTATATAAATATATACTGGTATCTAACCCCCAATTGTCGACCAGGCAATATAGTTAGTCATAATATCCCATAACCTTGCCATGCACAATCCGAAATACATCCGACGGAACTCCGAAATGTGCCATCTAGGGTTTTGCTAAACCAGCCAAATCAAGCTTTAAATACCGAAATCGAACTTTTATGCCGAGTATAACAATCGAGGTAAAAAATGCTTTATAAATCTATATTTTCAAAGCACTTTACAAAATCTGTAATTTAAACACTTCTGCTTAGAAAATGATTTTGAGTACTCACCTACTCACCTTTTTCGACTAATTTCTTGCAATTCTTGTCAAGCATCGTTCTAGTCGAATCAAATCGCCTACACAATCCATACAAAGTGCAAAATGCCTTGCCCTCAGTTCAACGTTTTAACCATAAAACACACGGGGGCTTTCAAAGTGACTATATCGACGGGCGATTCTAACAAGCTTTACGTGCTAGTCCCATTCGATGGAACATCGATAACGCTGATGTGAAATTGACGAAATGTCCCCTACATTAAAATATTACTATAAAAACTATACATTTTGATAAACTTGACTCGAGGGACTTTCCATAGAGTGCAAAAATACGAAACATTTATTTGTCAGACTTGTCAGACTACAATCCACAAATTTCAATCACAGGCGGCCGAAAAGCAGGTCGAAATTCAGCCCGAACTGTTAGAACACAGTCCCAAAAATTCCTAAAAATTCCTAAACTTAGTCTAAAAATTTTGGGATTGAAGTTTACGACCTTTTACAGCCTTTAAAAAAATTTCAAGCCATTACATAGCCTTTAGGCTCGAAATAATACTAGGAAAATTTCCTACCTTTTAAAGTTTGATAAGAATTTAAGATATTGAGTGCGCATGCGTAGTTCTCTTCGTGTAGTCGACTTGCCATACGTTTCACGATGAAAGCATAGTCCAATTTCCGTCATCCCGAAAGAAACAAAGAGAAGAAAAAAAAAAAATCGTCTCTCTCTCTCTGGACGCTCTCACTTATCCCACCATTTGACTTTTATGTTTTTTTTTTTATTTTCGTTTTTTTTTCTAATTATTATTCTTCTTATTATTACTATTATTTGGATAAACGATTTCTATTGCCTTATTCGGGTCCATTTCTATCCCGAAAAATTTTATTTCTTTTCAGTTCACTTTATTGTAAATGAACTTAAATCAAACCACTTCCTGGCTTCCGAGATTTTTGTAAAAATCTCGTCCCTAAAGATCTAACGTTTATCACTTGAGAGAAATTCATAAAATATTCCATTGTCTCAGATTTGTGAAACTTTTACGGGTCATTAGATTCCTTGAAGAGGCAATTTATGGCCTTGATCCGTTTTGATAATCAGGATCTGCATTTTCTGAGCTTCTGAACCATTTTGCAGTGTTATTATTGTTAATTATCCTTTTTAAAATTCATGATTGGAATTTCACCCATCCCTTTCATAATTGCAAAAGTGCTACAATTCTTTGAGAAAACTTTATAATTTCACCCATAAAACAACAAAATTTTATTATGGCACTAAAATAATTAAAGGAAGCCCTTGAATGCACATCTCAGTTTCTTGTTTTCCCCTCTCGGAATGGGCGTTACATTTTTAATTTTTTAATACAAGTTAGAAGCCCCAGTTAGAAACTGCGGCTTCATTTTTTAACTAAAGTCATAATTAGAAACTACAATTTCATTTTTACACGAAAGTCATTGTTAAATTGCGGTTTTCGTCACCAGGCAAGCTTGGAGTTTGTAATTACAACTTTAGTTAAAAATTGAAACAGTAATTTCTAATCGTGACTTCTAAATTAAAATTTAAAAATAAAAATTTTTAGCATCTCTTCTATGTGACTAATAAGTCTAAAACTTATCTATTTTTTTTAACCAATTTTCATGCAAATTAAGCTTTGAATGTTTATTTTAATGTAGAAATATGGAGTCTTCACCCAAATTTATGTTTTGCAGAAATTTAGAGAAAATAAGTAAAGAGAGCAAGAAAAGTAGCAAATTTGACTTAAAAATGAGAATAGCAGCAGATTTGGTTAAGGCAAGCAGTGCTGATTGTCGCAACAATATCGCGACAATACTCAGGGCAAAGTGGTAGAAAGAATGTCACGACATTTAAAAGCTATGTTGTGACAAAGGTTGAGAAGAGCTCCTGGAAGAAAACTGCAAAATGTCGCAACATTCGAATCATTGTTGCAACATAAGAAAGGCAAACGACAAAAGCGGTTTGTCGCGACATTGAAATCTATGTTGCGACAAAAGATTAGAAGGACTGTTGAAGAAACATTGAAAAAATGTCACGACCTAAAACATCTTTGTCGTAACAAAAGCCATTTGCTGACCGAAAGTTTATCGTGACAATAGAAAATGTGTTGTGACCATCAACGAGAAATTGTCGCGACATTCAAACGTTGAGAATAATGCCTAGCGAAGCAAAGAGTGAAGAATGTAAGTGACATTCCAAAAGCTATATCCTGACAAAAGAGTAAGAAGAATGCCCAAGAGAATAGTTGAAAGTTATGTTACGACATAAATTATGAAGAATGCAGCAGAATCATTTGCAACATTGAACAAATCTAAAGGCAGTGAACTTTGTCACGACATAGTTTTTTTTTTTTTTTTTTTTTTTTGCGACAAACTCTCATAAGACCAACAGTGCAAGGCAGTGAAGTCATGTCGCGACATTTCAAAAGTGTGTCGCGACATAACTCAAGAAAAAGGCAAAGAATAGTGTTGTAACATTTCCTTCATTATTGCGACAATTATAAAGAAAGGGGCATGAAACATCTATTGAAATTATGTTGCAACATTAGAAAGTTATATCGCGACAAAGACTCAAGATTATGCCAGCTGCTATATTGCGACAAATGCCACAACAGAGCTAGGCGACAAACATGGACGCTATAATGTCGCGACATATACTAATAATGTCACGACAAAGAAAATCATTAGGCCTGCACAGAAACCCACGATATCAACCTAGAATTATGGTCCAACACTTAATGAGCTATTGGGAATGCAAATAGAAATATTTAGGGAAGCGAAAAGAGAGATACTGGGAATAGTTTTTACAGTAGCAGTAGTGAGTAGCAGCCATGATGCAGTAGATAGGAGTAGAGTAGCAATTTTCTGTTTTGAGAGATTTTTATTTTCGTGTTTTATTTATTTTCTTTTCTTCTTATATTTCTTTTATTTTCCTTTTCTTAGAACTGGAATAATCGATTTGAGTTGTAATCTTGAGTTGAGATCAATGAATATTTAGTTCCATTTTTGTTTGAACTTCAAGGTTTTCTGGAAAATTTTCTGGAATCCTTTTTCTTTAGTTTTGTTTACAATGTCAATGAATTTGTCTGATCAACTAGTCATTGTTGTCTGTGAATCAGTTATGGAAGGCTAAGCTCCTGCTAGGAAGGGGTTTGGTGTTTTGGTTTTGATTTGCGTTATTTAAATGTTGTTTTCGGTTCTGAAAACTGGATTTATTTAATTGGTATATGTTTATGTAGTGAACTGTTCTTGATATTAGTATACTATACCCAAATTAGAGTTGTATCAATGTTCTGATTTCAAGGAGGCCATGTAAATGACACAGAGATGGAGATTCCAAAGAACACACGAGCAGTAACTTAGGGTATGTTGTGTTGATATATTTAGAACTAATAAACTCTAAATCGCCACTCTTATAAATCATTAGGTGATTGTTCTAACCTCTGACTTCAAAGTTCCCTTCTAGGTGACAGTAGAAGTGTATTTCCCAAGGCATAAGGACCACCTACCGAACTATCAATTTAATGTTTAGAGGTGTCGTCTCAGTTCGACAGAACAATCCTGATCTCGTGTTAGCTAATATTCTAATCAAGGAAAGGGAGAAGTCTACTCAACTTGCAGATTGAGATTCCAATTAGATTGAATGAGACTTGTGTTATCACATACATGAAATGAAAACGAGACTTAGTTCTAAGATATGGTTATGAAATGCGGAAAGGAAAAACAACCGTCTTAAGGAGAGGGTCATGTCTGAGTAGTTGTTTAGATCCTTTGAGATGGTTTAGGAATGAGGTGTTCTGAATATTGAAATGTATAGTGTCAGGAGGCATTCCAAGGCTATACCACCTTGCTCTTAAAGAAGTTCAGAATTCAAACCCATAACAAATATATGTTTTAAAAAGAATCTGATGCAGATTTATGATCAGAACACTGATCTCATTTCCATTTTGTATTAAATCTCAGTGCAATTGTTATTTCAATAGATTTTTACTGTTTTTAGATTTAGATTTTGTTATTTCTGTTTTGCTAGTTAGTTTTAGCTTTTATGTAACGCCGAAGGCTTCGGGAGTCAGTTGACTACCGTCGACACGTGGAATATAGTGGATGTCGAGTTGCAGAGCACCATAATCGAGCGAGAGTCTCCTTTGTGCAGGGCTGCCCAATCTGATACTGTATAAACTTTGTCAAGCAGTCGATATATCATCACATGAGTAAAACGGCCACTTGGGCTATAAGCGATACTCATAACAATATTTATTAAAACATACCAACTATGTCGATAGTTCTAGAGTTAATAATTTACTCTTATACAACACATATATCAAAATTAGAGGAATTCTAATACATGTATAAAATCATCAAAGCCCTGACCCGGCTTTCTCCCATGACCCTCGATCTCTAGGACCAGCCAGTCCCTACGCACGCTCCACATTGCACGTAAAATAATATCCCTCGGCTTGAGGTGAGCTAATGCTGATAGTAGAATCGCGCTGAGTGAAATTTCTTCTCTCTTTAAGTGCGGAGTCACGATGTTGAAATAAACACGCATTCAAGCAAATGCATGATCTTCTGCGGATGTCTAACTCGTCATCGTGCAGGAGTCCTCAGACTCCCTCACACTTTCTTTAAGCTCGTGTAGGAATTATTATTTTGTTTGTTTGTGAATGACCATACGATGTGTATATATCAGTTGGAATAGTCTCAGGCGATTGATATTATTTGTGGACTACCTGTATATCAATTAGGGTCGCCTCCGACGATTGATATTTTAGTTTGACTATCCTCCGATACCACATTTTAGACAACCTCTCAACCATTTTCCTTAAGTTTGCACTATCCACGCACTCCACTTCTATAGTCCTGTGGGTGTTCCAAAGGCATACGGAACGACATGTGATGTCAATTCCAATACGCCTATATCACATGTGCAAATATATCAACACGCATATATTTACGTAAAATTCAATTCACACAATCATGTCATGTAAATTCGCATTTCATTACATCAAAATTAGCTCACGTGGGCTAATGATCAAACACGAGCAATTCGAAGTGAATCACTCAACTAAACACATTAATTCACAAAAATTATTTTGAGAACACTGTTTCGGGAATAGTGAAACCCTCGGTTACTATTCCCGAAAAACAAATCAATGCCCACTTAAGAACCTCGTTTCACTCCGCCATTCCCTACCATCCAAATCAATACATGATTTAATACATAATTGCAAAATTTAACAACCCAAATCAGTCGTGGCAGTCACGGCTGCTCCATTTGAGTTTCAACAATTTTTAACAATTCGGTCCCAAGATTTGGGACCGATCAACTGGCCACTACCCATTCAGCCAAACATCGACAAAGCATTTTTAAAAGCAATTTAATAAAACCAAAGAGGGAGAATTTCACCTCAAGGAGTTTGTCTTAAACTCCTTAACCGTACCCACGTCAAGCCCTCTCCGCATAGAGTACCTTCCTTCTTGTCCTCGAAGATCGCCAACCGTCGGATCACACGATATTTTTAGAGAGAAACTCTCTCTCTCTAAAACCTCAAAAATGGCTACCGAAGTTTTTTTTTTTTTTTTTTTCTGATTTTCATGTTTTTGCTTCCTTTTGAGGTTAGAGACTAAGACTATTCATTTTTTTTGCATTATTCTCATTTAAACAAATTCTTAAATGACTATTACGCTATTCTTTACTAATTTTGACATATCTGTCACTATCTCAAATTCATTCATTTTTATCATTTCTACTCATAACACTTAGCAAGACACGAGTACTTGTTATACGCGACTCTCGTCAGATCGAAAATCGCTTTATCAAGACCCGAATCGCGATGCCCGAAAAACACGCCAATTCTCGACCGTCCCACCCGACGAAATTCGACGTGTTACCTGGGATTTCATGGCACGATTCCAACTAAGTGAAACTCTTCACATCCGAGATCTAGAGAATAAATTCCGGATTTTTAACCGAAATTACAATTTTATAACCGAAATTACGATTTTACCCTTATTCCAGAAATTGGAATTTCTTGGGTCTTACATTTTAAGAGTCGAGGTTCAAATAGTGATGACCTTGAGTAGTAGGGGTAGTTGATATATATATATTCTCTTATCGATCTTTGTGGCTACGATATCCGGACTTAACAATCCACTTTATTACTTGTACGACCTGTGCACTTACAGCGATTTATTTAGACCAATCTATATATTTAATCATATTTCACATAGAGTAAACCAACAGCAGAAATTTCAGTCCCAAAACAGTGACAAATTTATGGGCAGTACTGCTACTAGGTATTTTAGTGAAATGAAACAAAAAGAACAACAGATTCGGTCTCTATACAAAAATCAGTCAATCGATGACATAAAGCCATTTTGAATAAAAGTTTCAACAATTATCTAAAATGAATATTTTTTTTTTATAAAAGGGTCATTTTGAACTCAAACTCAAGTTGGAGCCCTTTTATTGCGACCCAACATATTACAGACCCATTTGGTCCAAAGACCGAAAAGAGGCCTTGTGGATTATACTTTATAGGAACTGCTAATACCGAGTCTTAGTTGATCCCATTTGGTTATTTGAATGTTGTAGGAGATGCAAATATTTAATTGCAAATTTTTTAAAGAAAATAAAATTAAAAGTTTTTAAAATAAAAAATTAAAATTAAAAGATTAAAATTAAAGATCAATAAACTATTTTGTATCTTATCTTAAATTTATTTAGCTTATAGCCAATGAGACTTGGCTCGAGTTTGAGTCTTTAGGAAAATATGATACTATAACGTTGTAATCCAAAGTAAATAGATATAAAAAAAAATATTAACTTATTTTATACTTTTCATATGAAAATTAAATCATTTAAAAATAGATAATTGATAATTAATTTTTAACTAAACTTAATTTTTTGTTTTTACTATTTCTCATAATGAGTTTATGGAACCAAATTCGTTTACAAGAAAACAGGTGAGCTAGAGGGTGCATTATTGATCACTTTAGGTAATTCGCTTCTATAAAAAACGTTTTTTATAGGAATCTGAAAAGGTGATTCTGTTAGTGTTTTTTCGTAATATGTCGTACACATATAAAAACGCTTTTATATCATTAAAATTAGGAGAAAGGACATTTAAAATTTAATTACAAAAAATGATATTATAATAAATAAACATTTTATTACAAAAGTATATAAATACATATAAAAATTTATATTTATACAACCTAAATCAACAATTTTTATGATTATAAAAAAATTAAAAATATTTACATAAATAAGTGAATTAATGAATAAATATATATAAATATTTATGTTAATAAAAACCTAAAATAATTATTTTTATGATATTAAAAGTGTTTAAAAATACTTAAAAAATTATTTGAACTAATGAATAAATATACATAAACATTTGTATTAATAAAAACCTAAAATAATTATTCGTATGATTATAAAAAGTATTTGCAAAAGATTTGAATTAATTAATAACCTATGCAAAAAAAAATTGTATTAATAAAAATTTAAAATAATTATTTTTATAAAATAATTTTTTTAGGATTATAGAAAATTTTTAAAAAATATTTGACTTTTTTAAAATATAACATATTATGCAGATTTTTAAATAAAATAAATATATGTTTTAACGATAAACAAATAAGTATTTTAGGAATATAAAACACTTTTTACATGTTTTTTTAAAAAAAAAAACTTCTTAATGCTTCTAAAAAAAAGACTCAAAAATGCTTTTTTAAACTTTCAAAATAATGTGTTGATCGAGTTTCTGTTTAAATGGATTCACTCATCAGCATTTGATTTTAAATTTTCTAATATGAAATGACCTTCTTACCCTTTTTTAAACCCCTGCCAATCGGACCCCTCGAACCGCTAGTTCAACCAATGACAGTGGGGCCCATTTGATTTTTTGGTTGAATGGTTAAAGTTGAATAGCTTTCAACATTCAACTATTTGTTTTTTAAAATTTTTAAGATTTCCATGTTACCGAAATTTTTTTAAAATTTCGAATGTAAAAAAAATAAAAATAATTTACTTTTTCTATTAAAAGTCATTTTTCACAATTAAAAACAAATAAAAACTCATAATTATCAAATGTTAATAGCGCTAAGAACACTCACTACTACGACGACAACTATAGGTTTGATCGGCGGCCCCATCTCGACCCGACTCGTTTATTTTTTTAATTCTCATACCTATCCTATCTAAAAAAATTAAACTTATTTGAAATGACGAAGTTGATAGTGATGAGAAAATTCTCAAACCCTTCGCTTATATTTTATTTTGCTTTTATTTTTAATTTTTTAATTTTTTAATTTCAGATTATATTAAAATTAATATATTTCATAAAAATAAAATATTACGATTTTTTATAAATAATTTATTAAAACATTCTAATTATTATTATTATTTATATTAAAATATAAAATAAAATAATAAAAATATTTTTAAAATATAATTTGTTTTAATAACAATACCCAAACCCGCTCTCGAACCGCCCTCGACCTGGTAAAATAAACCCTAACCAACTAAAAATCTGACTACAGTTAAATCAAACTTGTCTCATTAAGAACAAGACGAGATGGAAATCCTAAATAATCTCTCATTCACAAGCCACATTCCTACCACTACCTAGACCGCAAACCCATCCCGAACTGGGGCCTCTCGACCTGGTAAAAATAAACCCTAAACCAACTAAAAATACACTACGCTTAAACCAAACTCGTCTCACAAGCACGTGTGACAGCATTTAGAATCCTAAATAATACTGACTACCCAATATTAAAAAACAAATAACTTAAACAGGGCGGGAACCCTAAATGGTTATTTTTATTATCATCCCTATACATTATCCAATATTAAATTAGACCCCCTAAAAACAGGCCCCACATATCACGTTTGAATTCTGCAATTAATTTTATTTAAAGACATTTTTGCTTTTATCCAATTTCGATGTGGGATTGGTACGACATTTATGATTGAAAAATTCAACCAAGTACCCTTTACTCAAAAAGTGGATCACCTATTGAAAAATAACCTAAATCTAACACTATGTTGTGCTTTTCTTTTAAAGTAAATTCATAAAATGGAACTAATACATGATATTTTGTCAAATATAATTTTATTCAATGTATCTCCATTATTTAAACATTATTCATATTTGATATAATAAAAATTATAATATTAATGTATTTATTAAAATGATGAAACAGATGTTATTTCTATCATTTTAATTTTTAAAAAATCTTTTTTATTTTATTAAAATAAAAATTATATTTATGACGTTACTAGTTCGACTACAGTCCAACCAACGGTCCGACCATTAAACCGTGAATCAATAACTTTTCTAATTTAATAACCGGTATAGTTTATTAAATATTGGTTATATAGAGTCATGCTAAACAAAATGGTAAGATGGTAATTTAAACCTATTTTTTATTTAAAAAAGAAAAAATAAATAAGGCGATTGAGATCAAATATAAATGCAAATAAATTGTAGAGAGAGGTCTACATGTTTAGCTCAATTGGAAATTTATTTAACTTATTTTAGATTTTTCATAAATCATGTGGAAACAAAGAATTGATAATTAATTTTACTCTATATATAAATTGATAATTACTCTTACTCTTATATATATATATATATATATATATATATATATATATATATATATATAGTATATATATATATATATATATATATATATATATATATATTGTTTTTTTTTTCTTTACTTTTTTTCAAATGAGTTTATTGAACCTACGAATTTAGAATTCAGTTTAATTATGGGAAATACTGTTCTGATCCAGTTTCTGTTTAAATGGATTCACGCATCAGCATTTAATTTAAAATTTTCTAATATGAAATGACCTTTTTACCCTCTTTTAAGCCCTTGCTGGTGAGAGGTGTCCACTCTAAACTTGTATGGTTATATATAGAGGCATCTTGAACAAAATGAGAAGATGGTAATTTAACCTATTATTTTTATTTAAAAAAGAAAAGATAAAATAAAGTAATTGAGATCAAATATAAGTGCAAATAAATTGTGGACAGAGGTCTACATGTTTAACTCAATTAGTAGAGCATATAAAATTTAAAAAGATAAGTCGGGAAGGGGAACGATCCCTGATTAAAGTCCTAATGGGGATAGTTTAAAATTTTCTAATATGAAATGACCTTTTTACCCTCTTTTAAGCCCTTGCTGGTGAGAGGTGTCCACTCTAAACTTGTATGGTTATATATAGAGGCATCTTGAACAAAATGATAAGATGGTAATTTAACCTATTATTTTTATTTAAAAAAAGAAAAAAGAAAATAAGGTAATTGAGATCAAATATAGGTGCAAATAAATTGTACACAGAGGCCTACATGTTTAGCTCAATTGGTAAAACATATAAAATTTAAAAAGATAAGTCGGGAAGGGGAACGATCCCTGATTAAAGTCCTAGTGGGGATAATTTACTATATTGTAACAAATTGTCTAATTATCATAAAAAAAAATTGTAAAAAGAGGATGTTGTCAAAAAAATAATTATAAAGAGAGAACAAAAACATAATTTTATTAAGAACCATATTAATATAACATCATGTATGATGTATTTCATATTACAAAATTATGGTAAAATGGTAACAATAAGTAGATGGAGTGTAGGTATCCTACATTCATAATCCATAATCCACTCAAATTAGGCATTGTCTTCAACTGTAGACAAAATGGCATTGTTCAAAACCTGCAACACAAGCCATTACATATGTGAATGATCAGACTAAGGTATATAATTTATGGTATTAAATGAAGTTCCAAAACAGGCACGGCCTAGTACTGTAGCAAGCTGTGCCGACACGACCCAAAAGAAGTGAGCCGTGCTAGGCCGAGGGTGGTAGCCCACATGCCATGCGGGCCGCCTCGTCGAGCTAGCCCGCCCACTATGCCAATTCTACTTTTTCATATAAAATTATCAATAATACCCCTCTCAATAACTATATAACGACTAGTTTGAGAGGTATAAAAGTATTTTGCATGTGAAATGTTTATGATAGTTGGGTGGGTGCCAACCTAGTTGGAACTCAAACTATAGTGATGCAATTCTCAACTCTATTTTTGTAGTTTATTGAAATTCCTAATAAAAAAATAGTATTTTTTATATTTTCTTTTCTTTTATATTCTAATATTTCAAAATTTTTGTTATTTTGAAAACATAAATATAAATATATTTTTCTTGGTTTTAAAATAAAAATTAGCATTTCTACAAATTATACAATTACAAACTAAATATAAATTTAAAAAAAAATTGATTTAATTACAAACAAAATTTTAATATGGGTCGGGCCTCAAGAGGACCCGACACGACTCTGCCGCACGGCAAACATCGAGCTTTATAGCTATGTCGGGCCAACTATCTGACGTCCACTCTGCCACCCGGGATTCGCTCTACTGCTTGGGCCTAACACACCCCGCACGCTGACCTATTAAGCCCACGCAGTTGAAATGAGCCGGCCCAAAGACGTACCGTTGGACCGGTCTAGGTGAAATACCCAAACCCACTCTAACCCGTCAAAAACCCGATTATACATATCCAATATCCATCCCATTAGGGACGGAACAGGAACCCGGAAAAACCCTTTCCAATGCCATCCTAGACTTAAGCTAAGATAACTAAACGAAGGAAGTAGTTGGACTTACTTGGATTAACGGTAACAAGCATAGCAGTTCCTCCGAAGTCACAGGTGCCACCCGCCACCTTGGTCCTCTGCCAGTAACTATTAAAAGCATATGAAGCATGCGCAAACAATGTATTGGGTTGGAAGCATGACCCATCCGGCTTAATCGATTCACAGTCTGCGCCTTTACCGCAGGCATAGTCCATGGCCTCCTGAATTATGGGATCAGGCACTGTCGGCTTTGCCACACACCAAACAGCATACTGGGGTGCCTTATGCTGCGGCGGCGGCGGTATAGATGGCGGCGGCAGGACCACCGGAGGCTGAAAGGCCGGCGGCCTCGGAGCGTGCTTCGGCGGGCTCGGCACCGATTTGGGGGGGCTAGGCAGCTGATATGTGGGAGGATTTGGGAGTGGGGGGTATGTTGGAGGGCCTTCGAATATGGGGGTGGAAGGTGGCGGCTCTGGGGAAGATGGTGGTGGGCAGAAACAGAAGGGAGGAGCTGTCTGTGGTGAGGAAAGTGGTGATAATGACTCAAATGGTGGTAGAGAAAACGGAGAGCTTATGTATGAGCCGGTATTATCTGAGTTGAATAATGCTGCTGCTTGTTGCGTCTTCCTCCTCCGAATGAGCAACGAACTTTCACCAAATCCATGATCACCACCTTCAACCTCCACCATCTGTCCTGAACTTCTTCTTCCTTCTGCTGCACCAGAATAATGAACAAAAATTACGACTGATTCATCAAAAACAGTTATTCAATCTGCACTAAAATCGAAAGGAAAATATGCATATGATTACCACATGGGGTGATTATAATCAGAGTGGTGACCAATGAAATGAAGATGAACACAACTGTCTTGAACATTGTTGGGTCCATATCACGAAAGCAGCAGTACCAACTTCGACTGACAATGTTGTCTGTATCTATCATCCGCCCTCCATAAATACACTTGGGAGATTGTCATGAAAGCAGCTTCTCGACTGTATAGGCTGCGATAGGGAAAAGGAGAAGGGGGCAAAAGTGGGTGGCCATAAAGCGGGTACTGAAAACAGTTTGATACGAGTTAAAGATGATTCCTTGGCCACCAGTTTATAGTATATTGTTGCATTTCAACTGATCAATGAAGAGATTTTGGAGAGGTGTGTTGGGTTGTTTTTGTTTGGAATATATGCTTGCTTGAGAGAGGAGAAAAATGAAGAAATGGATAGTTTCTTGTTAATTTGCTTGTTTTCTACTCAAAGAAGTTTATCCTTCTACTGAAAGTCAGGTCCCCCGTGTTCTTTATACATCCGAATCCCACCATATCTACAGAGCTTAATTAGCTTCCTCAGAAGAATGACAGTACAGATCCATATATTCCTTACTCTACTCTGGTGTAAAGGCCTTTATTCTAAAACAGCATCAGACCAATAAATAAATAAAAACTCTATTTTAGCTACTCGATCGCTTAAACTTACTCATTAATTGGAATGGTTTCCCAAGAAATTAATAAAACATTTTTCCCTAGTCTTTACTTCAGTACTTGCTCATGTTTCTATGCATACCAATCTTATTGGAATTAGGAACTCGTGAATATGTGGCTGCAAGTTGAAGCGTGGGAAAAGTAGGAATGAGGCTATGGGTTTGTAAATAAAGGTAAAAAATATATGAAAAATAAACATATTAAGAAAAAATAATTGTTTTTAAGTAAAAGTATTATCATCACTCAAGATATTATCTTAAATAATTGGTTAAGATAATACTCATAATTAATTAAGATATTATATTATTTTTCTTTAAAAGATTTTCAATCATATATTTCTCATTTTTTATAATTTCTTATTTTTTATAATTTCTTTTATCAAATAAGTGTGATTCGTACTTTTCCCTTATTTAATCTTTGTCAAAGACTAATGCCGGGTCGAATAGCTTCTCAAGATTAAGTCGCTTTGTTTTGTTTAAATCTCTTCACGACTTATTGGCCGAAATTTTAAAAAGTTCTCGACGTAAAAGTGAAAATATTCTCGTGGCTTTTCTATTCGTAAAAGTCATTTTCCACAAAAATAAGAAAAACTCAATCATTGCCCAACAAAAAGAATAACTAGCAATATACACTACTATGGATGACAACGGGAGGGTTTGAGACGGGGCGATCCCATCCCGATCCGACTCGTTTATTTTTTTCAATTCTCAAACTTGTCTCATTTAAATAATTAAACGGGATGTGATGGATATGGGAAAATTCCCAAATCACCTTGGATTTACATTTTATTTGTTTTTTATTTTTTAATTTTAATTTTTGTATATTTGCGTTTTTATTTTTATTATATTAAATTAATATTTTGTAAAAATAAAAATATTATGAATCTCCACATATATTATTTATTAAAACATTATAATAATAAATATTATTTTATATTAAAGTATAAAAATAAAATAATAAAATTATTTTTAAATATAATCATTGGGACTTATTATTATTTTATATATGGTTCATATTGCTTCATTCGGGTTCATTTATACGAAACAATTTATTCTTTTCGATTCAACTTTTATTTTAAATGAACAGCGATAATTCTGTTTCGAGATTTTCGTAAATAGCATCTCTAGAGTCTTAACACAACTTATCACTAAGAAAATCGAAAAATTTAAAGCTTGTCTTAGAATTATCTGAGAAACTTTTCTAGGTCACTAAATTTCAGGCAGATTGCAAACCAGCCCGTTTAAATCATCGAAATCTAGAAAATTTTATAAAACTACGCGAGCATATGTGATTTATTATTTTATTAACATTTTAAGATTTTTGAAAATTTAATTTTCGGGTTTTATAAATGTAATCACGAACCGTATCGGATTTGAAGAAATAAACTCAAGCCCCGTTAAAAACCGATTAAAATTAAATTAAACATGTGGCGTTAAAGCGAGCGGAATGATAACCCCGAAATGTCAAATAAGATTTATCAAATCCTACTACATTCTGTGTTAAAACAAACAACTTAATCTTAATGCTATTAGTCTTTATTCGCGATGATTCAAAAAAGTTCTATTTAGCATTAGTAAAAAAATAAACACCACCCTAAGAATTGTCTCTGAAGAATGATTGTCCCAAGAAAAATTTAATAAGGACAGACTGCATGTACTTCCCAATAAAATATTAGACACTACTCTTGTTTTTTTTTTTTTAGAAAGGGGCATTCCTGTGTTTTTTTTTTAAAGGGGCACTTCTGTGTTTTAATAACCATCAATTGCCTTGCCTTGAATGTTCAAATCTCTCATAGACTATTTTCTTTGAATCTCAGGAATTGAAGACTTACTAAGGGACAAAGGTTAATAATGAGTGTTGATGATCCACTTCAACAAAATATTTATGTTAAAAATATATTTCTGTAATAATTTTTTTATTTGAATAGAGGGTTTGTTTATTTAAAAAAGACTGTTTTTGCTTGCCCAAGTTTTGGATTGATCCAACGTACCCAGCTTCGAGATCACTTTTCAACTCTTAGAGCATTTTCAACAAGACTATCTAAAATAGATACTCAAAATATATTAAAATATTATATTATCCATTTTAATAACATTTTGAGTCAGCTTTAACATGTATGTCTAATTTAGACATCACTTCCAACTAACTTTAATTAACTTTCCAATAATAAAATCTAAAATAATATATAGTATGTTATGTCATCACCATGTGATAGATTTTATTTCATGATTCTGAGACAAAAAATTTTAAAATTTGAACCAAAGTAGCATTATGTTTTGTTTTATTTGAGAATCCTCCATCCATTTTGGTTGATACCTTAACTCATTCTAACAATGTTCAAACGGAAAAGAAGATTTATAAAGTTCCATATACAAGTTCCTGGTATCACGAATATGAAAATTTTTACAACAAAACTCATTACCATGTCATTAAAAGATAACTATTTTGTAAGAAAATATTAACTCAAACCTTGTCTTTCTTTGTCAAACCACTTTGATTAAGTCTTTCTATCTGTGCAAAGCACCCACAAAGAGAGGAAACAAAATTTTAAAATTTTGATTTTTATTAATAACGGTTATATTTATAACGGTCACGAAATTCAAAATTTTTAAAATTTAGCCCTCAATGGTCATATTTATACTTGATTTTTGAAGCAAACAATATCTGCCTTTTGAAGACGATGAAGACGATCTTCTGCGATGAAGCCTCTAGAGTGTTGTTGGTGCAAAAATCATAGTAGCTAACGTCTTTGCCCTAGCCAGAAGTAGCTAGCCAAATGATGGTAATGGGAGGCATGGCGTGATGGCAGCCTCTTGGAGACAATATTTAAGGGTCAGCTATGTAAAATAGCTAAAGGGAAGGTTTAGCTAGTCTCTTGGAGATGCTCTTAGATCTAGGGCTTTACCCTTATATAAATCACGTTTTCTTTCTTTTTAGGGTGAGAGGGAATACTCTCTAGCCATCACCACTGTAGCACTTTGCCATTTCCATGTAAATCTCAGTGTCTTCTCCTTGTCTCTACTTCTTCATCCAATTTCTATTTCGTTATATTTTTGTTTCATTATTGGATTTAAATTTATTGAATCATATTGTTTGTGAATGCATTGATAAACTATTTTGGGGAGTGTTGATTCATCCGTGCATTTTGATATTTTCTTTAAGTGTTTGAACAAACCATTTTGAGGCATTTTTGTTGATATTTGTTGGGTATCTAAGTGTGGACAATTTGTATTTCGAAGAAATTCTTGAAAACACCTATTCACCCCCTAGGTGAACTCTGTTATTGAGATTTAGTTTATAATTGGTATCAGAGCAGGTTTTCAAACAAAAATAATTTTTGATCCTTGATATGGAGCATCATCAAGAGGGTGCTTCAATAGGTAGACCTCCTTTCTTAACCGGAGATAATTACTCTCATTGGAAAGTGAAAATGCAATATTTTCTAAAAATGTAAAGTGAAAAAGTTTGGATTTCTACTGAGTTTGGTTGGACTCTTCCTTAGGTGTTGGATAGAAAAGGTAAATCGACCAGTGTGATTAAGCCTAAACTAGATTGGTATAAAAGTGAGAATGAGTCTAGTGAAAATAATGCTAGAGCCATGTATTCCATCTTCAATGCTTTCAGTAAGTATGAATTCGATAAAGTTGCAACTTGATCTTTAGCTAAGGAAGCTTGGGACATACTCCAAGTGACTCATGAAGGTAGTAATGTTGTAAAAGTATCTAAACTTTAGATGTTGACCACTAGATTTGAATCAATTAGGATGAAGAGTATGAGGCTTTTGCTGAGTTTCATGCTAAATTAATGGACATTGTTAATTCTAGCTTCAACCTAGGTGAGCCCATTCCTAATTCTAAGGTTATGAGGAAAATCCTAAGATCACTTCTGGAGAGATTTAGACCTAAAGTCACCGCCATACAAAAGTCCAAGGATGTGGATTCCTTGAAATTAGATGAACTTGTAAACTCTCTTCAAACCTTTGAAATGACCATTGAATCTTAGAAAATCCAAAGGGATTGCTTTGAATGTCATTAAAGAAGAGTCCCTATGTTCTGAAGGTGAGGGTAAAGGAAAAATGTTTGATAGAGAGGCTGCTAGATTTGCTAGAAAATTCAGGAAGTGCATGGAGTTTAGAAAATACAAAAATAGGTCTAAGGAAGATGGTCATAAATAAAAAAAATTTCATGGAAAAATAAAAAGGAAATGATAAAAAGAAAGATAAGAGTGAGAAAAGAAGCTGATGTAGAATGCTTCAAATGTGGGGGAAAGGGCATTATGCCATTGAATGTCCCTCAAAGAAAAAAGGGACATGGAGTGACTCCGAATTAGATCAGTCAAGTGAAAAAGAGTCAAATGAAATTGAGGATTGCTCTAATTTCACTACCTTTAGGGCTAGTATCATTGAGGATTCTCTCAAGAAAGAAACCTTAAGTGTGTCTTGTGAGTCAAGTGACTCTGAAGCCGAAATGAGTTTTGATTCAAACCATGAGACTTTGTACAAAGAGTGCTTAAGTCTCAAACATGAGCAAGTTGAGTGGAAGGCTTCTAAAAGGACACTAAACAATGAAATTGAGACTCTAAAGGATGAAAATAAATTCTTACTAGATAAAAAAGCCTTCCTTGAAAAAGAAAATTTTGATATGATGAAAAAATGTGATGAGTTGAAGAGTGAATGTCATATGTGTTAAAGGGAGAATTGAGTCTAATAAAAGAATCACATCCTAGCACTAAAATACTGAATGATTTGATCAACTCAAGGCGTAACTCCCTTGATAAAAGAGGCCTTAGCTTCATTGATGATTCCACCACTCCTAGTAGTGGTAAAACTAGCTTTGTAAAGTGTAGTGAAGATGTGTCCCTTGGTAAAACTGATGCTTAATTGAAATTTCAGTGCACCTATTGCACTAAAATTGGACACACAACTTATAGGTGTTATGCGAGGATGTTTGAAAATTTATAGAGAAAGTCAAGCAATTTAATGAATGAATCTTTAGCTATAGGAAATGGATTAATGCAAGGAAAAAAGAGCATGGCCAAGAGGGATAAAACATCCCTCATCAAACTAGGTCTTCAAATGAAGAAACCAAAGTCATAAGAGTCAAGATAGTAGGTAAAAAGGAATTAAAAGCATCTTGTAGTACATACCGTACTTAAGGCAATTGAGTCACATACATGGTTCTTTGATAGTGGTTGTTCTCATCGCAAGACAGAAAATAAATCATTCTTCTCTAATTTCATTGAATTTGAAGGTGGAAGTGTGACTTTTGGATAAGAGATAATCTTTCCACTATTCTTGAAAACACATAATACAAGATTGAAGTATCAAAGTATTGAGATAACTAGGAAAAATCACAAAATCACAAAACCATTTGATGCCCACAATACAGAGAAATACCTCACAAAACTCTCAATCTCTCAAACTCTTACATCTCTACACACACCGAATAGCTTTTACTAGTTCATCTATCTCTTAATTAACTTTTTCTCCTCATGACCTAGAATATTTATAGGGATATTCCTAACAACTTTCCTTATTTTGTAAGAAAATAATATTACAATAATATAACAATGAGGAATTATCCTATACAATACTCTTTATAAAAGGGAATAAATACTAATTAAGAATTTGAGACATATTGTAACAAAAAATTTAAAACTACCTTTCATTTTTAAAGAATAATAAATTATTAGAGATTGATCTCTAAATAAGCATAAAATCTTTCTCTATTGAGATTAGCAAAACCACTAATTTATGCTTAGAAATGATGATGGAATGATTGCTACACCTCACCCCAATCTTTAAAAAAAAAAAAAAAAAAAAAAAAAAAAAAAAAAAAAAAAAAAAAAAAGTTTGTGTGGCCAAATTTATTTTAAGTTATGTTTGGTTCACATAAAAGTTGAGGAAAAATGCAATAGGAAGAAATAGAGAAGAAAGCAAATGGGAAGAAAAAAAAAAGAAAAACATGAAAAGAAAAATTGATATTTAAGAGGAAATGTATTGTTCTCTATATGTTTACATAAATATTAATATAATGGTGAGAGGAAGATAATAGATAAAATGAGAGAAAGAGAGGAGAGAGAGAGATAAGAGAACTTGTTCTTCTTGGGATGGATTGAATACAAAAGGTGGGAAGCCTTTTATAGGCTTCTTTAATCAAAGGTTCATGAACTTCATGAATGAAGTCATAAAGGAGTGCATGAATGAAGTCTCATAAAAAAGCTTCATAAGTACATAATCAATGTGGTCATCCACCACGTGAAACCCTTCATTTACTACACTCCCCCTTGGATGACTACTATAAACAATATGTCTCATTAAAACCTTGCTAGTAAAATCCAATGGGACGCAACCTAGCGAAGGAAAATAGTACAATATTATTATGATATTGCAAATTGTTCTCAGCTTGTTAAGACTGTCTCGTTAAAAACCTTATCAATGAAAACCCAATGAGACAAAACTTAGATGAAGGGAAAAAGAATATAGTACACTAACATCATATCATAAGCATACTCTCCCTCATGTCTTCAACTGATGCATTCCAATCTTATATATTAGCTTCTTGAATGTTGATGTTGGCAATGACTTCGTGAATAAATCTTCTAGATTATCCCTTGAGCGTATTGTTAAACATCAATTTCACTACTCTTCTAGAGTTCAAGTGTATAAAAGAACTTTAGAGAAATGTGTATAGTTCTATCTCCCTTGATTTGTGCTATACATGCGACATTATCTTCAAATAATGTTATCGAGTTGTCTTTGATAAAGGAGAGTTCGCATGATTCTTGGATTTATTGAATCATCGATCTTAGCCATATACATTCACTACTTGCTTCGTGGATAGTTATAATCTCTGAATGATTCAATGATGTGACCACTATTGTTTTTGATGATGCTTTTTCAAGCGGAAGCAAAAATTTGCTGGACGTGTGAGGTCGTTGAAATTTGGACCGTGGTTGTTTGTGGCGGGATCTTGTGTGACCGGATCGTCTGGACTGAAGTATGTTCTTTGCGTCTGCGTCTGCAGGCAGTTCGTAGCACTCCTCTGCAAAAATAAAGAAGAAGGGGGGTCGGCGGGGCTATGCCGGGTGCTCCGTCTGTGGTTTCTTTAAGGAGAAAGAGGGCGCAGAGGGCGAATGTGTTGCATATGGTATGCGCGTCTGAGTGGCATTGCAACCTTTCACCGTGGGGTGGCCACATTTATAGTGTATATTATTATTCCCCTGATTTGAGGGTAGTAAGGATTCTTTCCCATTTGATGGGATATTTATTGCCTTTATCGGATTTTAGAAAGAGATATTGAAGGAGTAGTTTATTGATAATTATCCTCCTTCCTTTTAGTAAGATTTAGGTTGCAAGATAATATATTATTGAGAATTATCATGTTTCCCTTATTGGTGAGATTTGATTAGTTTGCGGGATATATTGTGAAATTATCTTGTTTCCCTTATTGGTGAATTTAGTCGATTTGGGATGTAGGCCTTCGATTATCGTATCATCGGCGGCTGGGGTGGGTGAATTTGGGAACTTCGTTTGGGTAAATGTGAGCAGGTGTTTTTATAGGGCTTGCCTCTCCTTTGGGCCTAGTGAGTAGGCCTGCGCGCCTATTTTTCAAACCCCATCAGTTTTCTTAAATGATCTCTATGAAATAGCGGTTTCATTACAATTAAACACATACCCTGTTTGTGATCTAGCTTTATATGAATCTAAAAGGTATCCTACATCAGCATATCTAAGCAATTGTTGCTTTGATTCCTTTGAATAAAATAGGTCCATATCAATTGTTCCTTAGAGGTAGCGCAATATATGCTTGATATCATTTCAATGTCTTTTGGTTGGAGCGGAACTGTACCTAGCTAATAAATTGAAAGAAAAAGCAATATCTCGACAAGTACAATTAGCAAGATACATAAGTGCACTAATGACACTAAGATATGATACTTCAAGACCAAGTAATACCAGTTTCACGAGGACAAAATGGGTTCTTTTTCACGCTAAGTGAACGGACAACCATTGGAGAACTTAAAAGGTGTGCTTTATCCATAAAAAATTGATTTAAAATTTTCTTCTTAGTATATCTTAGGTGGTAGACAAAACTCAGTAAAGAAAATCCTCGATCACACCGTAAAGAAATTTTTGTTTTTCACAAAATCCTTTTATATAAAATTCATTTTTCAAATATTTTGTTGTTCTTGTGAACTCTTCAGGAGTCCCAACAAGATTTAAACCATCAACGTACACAACAATTATTGCAAATCCAGTTTCCGATTTCTTGATAAAGATGCATGTGCATATAAGGTTGTTCGCATACATTTCTTTCAGTAAATACTCACTAAGGCGATTGTACCACATGCGTCAAGATTACTTCAATCTATATAGAGATTGTTGATTGAGCACATACTACAGGACTTTTTATTATTTGCTTCAAGCAATTGAAATCCTTCAAGGATTTTCATATATATGTCATTATCTATGGATCCATATAGATAAGTTGTGATGATATCCATTATACGCATATGCAGTCTTTCAGAGACTGCTAACCTTATTAAAAAGCGAAAAATGACTATGTCTATGACAGAAGAATATGTTTTCTCGTAGTCAATACCAAGTCTCTGTGAGAAACCTTGTGCTACTAATTGCACTTTATATCTTATAATTTCATTATTTTCATTATGCTTTCATACAAATGCTAATTTGTACCGAACAGGCTTTACACCTTTAGGTATTTGGACTACAAATCCAAAAACTTATTGTTTCATTAACGAGTTTAATTCTGCCTGCATAGCTTCTTTCCATTTTGGCTAATCATTTCTATGTCGACACTCTTACACATTTTATGGTTCGGGATCCTCTAAGGCCACTTGGAAAACAAAAATATTAATGATAACATTATCATTTTGATCCCATTTATATCCCTTATGCACATAATTCATTAAGATATCATAATTTTCAAGTACAACATGTAGCTCTTCAAGGTTTGTTTCTTTATCTCGAACATCTTCAAGGGTTTCTTATTCAATATATACCTCTTCATGGGCTTTTTGTTTATCATATGCCTGCACAGGGGGCCTTTTGTTTATCATGTACCTCTTTAAGGGTATCAATTCGTCTTTGTGTTCTCTTCTAGGAAGTTATATCTTTTGAGTCAGTAGGTCTCCCATGCTTCAGGTGTATTTGAGACTCATTTGCTAATTGTCCTTCAGGGACATCAATCCGTGCTAAAGCATTTGCAATTGGGATATGTGACTTTGTCACTTTCTTTGAATCAATAAATGAATCTATTAATTGATTTGCAAGATTTTGTAAATAAATGATCCTTTGAACTTCCAGTTCACATTGATTTGTACGAGGATCAAAATGAGACATTGTAGATGCATTCAAAGTATTTTCTCATCCTTCTCTTGGAACCAACTTTTCTCCTTCTAATGGTGGGAATACACTCTCACTAAAATAACAATCTGCAAAGTGGGCTGTAAAAACATCTCTTGTTAAGGGTTTATACCTAATGATAGATGGAGAATCAAAATCTACATAAATCTCAAGGCTTTGTTAGGGACCCATTTAGTGCTTTGTGTCGGTGCAATTGGTACATACATTGCATAACCAAAGATTCGTAAGTGAGAAATATTTGGTTGTTTGCCTAGTACAAGTTATGAAGGGACTATTCATAGTAAGCTTTTGGTCGAATACGAACCAAGCTTATAGCATGCATATAGCATATTCCCATGCACAAGTCTGTAATTTTGGTTTCATTAGTAGTGATCGAGCTATTAATTAAAGATGTTTGATGATAGACTCTACTAAACCGTTTTGGGTGTAAGTATGAGCAATAGGATGCTCAACATTTATTCCAACTGACACGCAATAGTCAATGAAGGTTTGGGAGGTAAACTCCTCGGCATTGTCAAGTTTGATAGTCTTGATGGGATAATAAGGAAACTGCCATCGTAATTTAATCATTTGTGCAGGGAGCCTAGCAAAGGCAATATTACATGTCAAAAGAAAACAAACATGTAACCACCTCGTAGAGGCATCTATTAAGACCATGAAATAATGGAAAGGTCCACATGTTGGATGAATAGGTCCACATATATCCTCATGTATTCTTTTTAAGAAAACTAGTGACTTAAATGTGACTTTGGTAAAGGATGGTATTACTATCAATTTACCTTGTGAGGAAGCAGCACATGGGTATTCATTGGGAAAAAAATCTTCTTGTTCTTTAGTGGATGCCCATGTGAGTGTTTTTAATTTTTTATGATTCTCCCCATCATTGAGGATCTAAGATGACCTAACCTATCATGCCAAAGAATAAATGTCTTTGGTTGTTGAACTTTTGGTTCACAACAACGTATGACTCGATAGGTTTTATAGTTATATGATATAACTCGAAGGAGAAGGCTAAGAGTTTTTCAACAAGAAGTTTCTTCACATAAACAATATAGGTAATGTAAAGACATATATACTATATTACCTTAATTCATAGTTGTAATATGATATCCATTCCTATGAATATCTTTAAAGTTGAGCAAATTCCTTATGGATTTGCTAGAATATAATGCATCATTGATATGGAACCTAGTTCAATCTGGTAGCATTATGTTTGCTCTTCCAAAGTTTGCAGTACTAGATATGGTACTTACATTAACATTTGTTAATGTCAAATCTAGAAAGTATCTTTTATCTTGAAGAATTGTGTGTGTGGTTGCATAGTCAGAAAGACATACATCACCCTTATTCATCCCCAAATGAATTTTAGATACAATTAATATGAAAGCAATAGATAAAATTAAAAGATGAAATAGAAAAATGGTATTTTATTTAATTTTTGATATAAGAAGCATCACTCAGTAGCAGTGTTTTCATCATTGATAGGCTCGAAATGTGCTATATAAAATGTGTACGCCTTTATGCGCAAGTACATGCATCGCCTCAAGTAATATAGTATGAAAAGTAAGAGTATCGTTCCCACGAAGAAAAGGGTTACTAAGTACTGAAATTGGGTAGTCCTATCTTTATCTGGATGATGGAATGAGGTGAGAATAAAAACATTTGATAAACTAAAATCCTAAGCTAACATGCAAGGATATGAAATAAAATGGAAAAACTTAGGGTTTAGATTTCATTTAGATAATCATTATGCATTAGGTCCAATTTATCCCCAATTAACATTCAAATAACTATTAATGGTAAGTCTCATTATTGCATATGAGAATCTCTCTCGACAACCTACAATCTACTCCTAGAACTTAAATATTTTTCATCTCTACTCAACCGCAAAGCCCTAAGAGCGCAATAAACCCGAGAATCCTTAATTACCACACAAAACCCATGAGTATCTCTAGTCTATGGTGAATTGTGATGTTCTAATCATTGTCTTATTCAACCCTCACATCTTAGATCTCAAATCGAACCAAAAAACATGTCAATGGTGATCATTCATCAACAAGCATGAAAAATAGACTAGAACATTTAATAGAACTATAATCCAAACATCAAATAGAGAGTAAATCAAATCCCAAATACATAAATCATAACTAAACTACATCTAAAACCCTAGAAAGTAAAATTATTTCATCAAAGGGGAAAATACAACCATAGAAAAGAGGGAAAACATAAAGAGTGAAAGAAATAAACTAGTTGGAAGCCAATCTCCTCTTCAATCTTCCTCCTTCTTCAATCTACCTTATTCCCCAAAGAGAGCTATGCCCTAGTGTGTTTCCACCCAAAGGGACTTCTCTTTTCGTTAGGGAACACTTTCCCTTTTATATGGGCTTTTTAGGGATCACTTAGGGGTCAAAAGAGTCCCATCTCAACATTTATGACAAACCGGTCGACCGTTGGAGCTCAACCGATCGACCGATTAGCTCTCTGCCAAATGCTTTTCCCTGTTTCTTCATAACTTTTCGAGGCCATAATTTTGTCGTCCGAACTTCGATTTGTGCAAACTTGGTCTTCTTGGAAAGTTTAGAGAGTGTAGAATATGCATATGGCCAGATAACACTTTAGAGGTGATAGGAAAGACTGAATTAACAAAGTGTGTCAACTGGTTAGCTTTTGAGGACTCTTCCTTATTCCTTCAACTTCTAAAAGTCATAACTAGATCAATTAAAGTCCAAATGAAGTGAATGAGGGCCTTTTAGAAAGCTTATAAAGTCTTCAACTCATCCATAACAAAAAAGGAGCCATTTGTGATCATCTTATAGCTGAAAATTCACCAGATCTGCTGCCGCATGTTGAATTTACTGATTTTTCAACATTTTGCTCCGTTTTTGGTCCGATCTTATATGCATCCAATGGTTGTCCTAATCATTAAAATGAACATTAGAGTATTAGGACACTTATTTATCATAAAAACAATACAAAAACATGGGTATAAAATGAGTATAAAATATACTCATCAATCATTCATCACATAATTCGTATTTGCACTACTACCTCCAAAGAAATCAGTATCATAGCAAGTTAAGTTTAGTTCATTTATATCAGTAAAGTTCACTTCTATCTATTTTCCTTTTTCTTTGATTGATGCTTGGTAGAGGTCAGCCAAATGTTTGGGCGTACAATAGGTACGCGACCAACATCCTTTCATACCACATCTATGACAATTATTCTCATGGGCCTTAGAAGGTATATTTTGTATATACTTCCTCGTTTCTTGTTTCCCTCGTTATTATTCCACTTTTGGGGGTTCCATGAGGTTTTCACGTAGCGCCCAAAACCCGAGTCCGTTATTTCCCCGTCAACTTTGTGGAGAAGAAATCTATCGTCTCGTATTATGAGGCCTTATGCGATAAAATTGCCTCTTGGGCTCATAAATCAATACCTCATAAAAACAAATATCACTGCTATTCTCCAATTATCTCTGATAATTCAATAGTTGATTACACTTTTATACAACATATATTAAAATCTACAATTCTAATACATGCTATGTCCAAAAACCATCAAAGCCACAAACCGGCTTCTTCGAAATCAGCCTCTAAATGAGCTATCTTCTAGAGCGCTCCACATGCTGAAAAATATAATCCTGGCAGGTCAGAGCTATGTGATAATTGGAATCATGCTAAATGGGTTACTCTCCGCTGCCCTAAGTGCATATGCAATGTCAATTTAAACACACACTCAAATAAATCGTGATCTACTTGAATGTCATGATCACCCATGTCACGAGTCCTCACCGACTCACTCACACTTGCCTAAGCCATGTATGAGAAAATAATCATTTTCAAAACAAATCTTGTTGTTCTTGAAAAATATACTACCGAACGTGTCGGTAAAAATATGGGACTACCCTCCGAGGCGAATTGGTTGGTGAGCTTTCCGAAACAGTCATGGTCCTCATCCGAAATGATCTGTTGGCCCATCTCCCAACCCAATTCTCGAGAAATAATGTCATCTGTGAAATTCCTTTACATAAACATGCCCGTTTTACAAAAATCATGTCATGCACTCACACCTAACTTCTAGGTTACCCAGTGCATATGAAAATGCATTATGCCATTTCAAAACCATTTATACAATATGTCAATATGCATATTTTCAATCAACTACAATTACACACATGTAATTCAACATCAACCATACTTGATTTAAGCTCACTTGAGCAAACACAATCTCACATCTCAATGGCCTACACACACAATTATATTCCATATAATTGTGGCCTCATGATAACACATCAGAAAAATTAACCTATTAATTTCTTTGATCAACCAACTCCCGAATAAGCTCACTTGGGCAATTTACAATATCATCTCAATGACACAACACGATTTTATTCCATATAATTTGTGTCATTGTGTTAACACATTAAAATCATGTCTTAACCTATCTATTTCCACACATACCGTCCATTCATTTTCAACAACTCAAGCACCTGACCTATGAGGACATTTTTGGTCCATTTCACACAAGCAGGCGTATTGCCAGGTCAGCAGTATGTGGTGTCATGGCAGTACTCATCCACCATTTGTTCCACTTTACGACCGATTTCCAAGGCCATATCCGACCTCCTACACATCAATACATGATTTATTCTTAAATCATCACACAATACCCAAAATAGTCCTAGCGCTGTGATTTTGCAAATGGGTCTGAAATTCCCGACGCCGAGTTCGAATTTGGGACGATCAAAGCGGCCCCTCCACGGCCTCCACTCAACTCAAACATCACAAAACACTTAAATAAAAGTGCAAAAACAAGTAGGATGAAACCCTACCTCAAAGGGTTTGAAGAAACTCCTAAAGCGGAATCACGCGTTGTCCTCTCCGTGTGAAACAACTTCCCTTCTTGTCTGAAGGAATCAGACGGTCGAATCGCCTGCACTTCTAGTGAGGAAGGCTCTCTCCTTCAAATAAAATTTGAAGCTTAAGATCTCTTTCTCTCTTCTCCCCCACGTTTCTTTTCCTTTTCTTATTTCATTTCCATCATTTCTTCTTCTCCAATTTCTCTTTCTTTTCTCTTCGTTTCCCAATTCTCATTTCTCTTTGGATTTCTCTCCTCTTTTGGAGCATTAATGTTAATAGCTGAGAAAAAAAGGAGAGATTTCCTCCCTCCTTCCTCGAAACCAAATGAGTGGGCTACTTGTTTTTCAAATGCTTTTAACTTTTATTTCATAATTCCTCTTTTTATGACATCATCAACTTACATGGCTTAATATGGCCCAGTAAGAATCGATATTCTCCACGCATGGCTAATTGTGACCTCTCCTTCAATACCAAGTGTCATTCTCTTCAGGGTGCCATGTGGCGTCAACAGCAATAAATGTGTCATCAGAAGCCTTTGCACACGTCTCAGCGTAGAAATCCCTGCAATCTCGGAGTCGGCGAAATTCGACGTGGTTGCTAAATTTTGCGAGACGATTTCAACGGAAAAGTCTGTTTCACCATCCGAGATCTAGAAAAATTTCAGATTTTTACCGAAATTACGATTTTACCCTTTTTGAGAAAATTTGATTTTCTCGGGGTTTCACATTTTCCTTTTCTGGGAATTTGAATTATTATTACCATGAGTACTATGGTATCGGGAATTCCTTCAACGACCACGACCATGTCTTGTCTGTCCAAGTTATTTTGCCCGATTCGACCCGACTCGATTGAAATGAGCAGGATTGGTCAAATTTCAGGCCGGGACTCTTTACCTGATTTTTTTTTAAAGCAACCGGTACTGTGGGTATGGCCCATCCTATATGAATCAAATATTTTTGTACATATAAGCGGGTCCCATTTACAAATACAAAACTTTACTTTATTACAAATCGAGCCTGAACTATACTTAGTAGACGCCCTTACAAATTAATATTGGCGGTTGTATGCGGATGTTCTTGGCAGCGTCTTCTTAAAACACTACGGATTAAAGCCGTGCTAAGCTTCACGCTTAGTGAGAAATATTTCTTATGCATATACACATTTACTTGCATAAAACAATAACGGATAATATAAATTTCATGCATTTATATTATGAGCTTATCTGAGTACTTCTTCTTATAACAAGCTTAAACTTGGATCTCAGTAGAAGATTCTGGATCTTATTCTTATCATGAACTTATGCTTATCACAAACTTATGTTCATTCAGACTCTAGTAGGAATTCTAGAACTTATACTCATTCGAACTTATATATGAGCTTGGATTTGTCGGGACTCAGTAAAATTCGAAACATCCTTATACTCACGGAGTTTACACTTATTAGATGCCGTGGAGGTATCAGCCAAGAGTCTGGAATATATCTCAGAATATCTGAACTTATTCTATATATGGAAGTACTTGTAAGTACTTTTCACAAAACTTATATTAAATTAACTGGAACTTATACTAGTATTTCAAATCTTATACGAGTATTCTGAACTTATACTTATCTTCTGGAACTTATACTTATTTTACGGATCTGAGAGTGCCTTAGGTACTCTTTGGACTTATACTCGTTTATGTGCAGGGTACTCGTAGGTACTCTTCCCCGGACTTATACTTCATTTCTGAGGCTGGTACTTGCTGCGATGCGAGTACCGGGTGGGTGTCTGAACTTATATGATGCGTGCGAGAGTACTCGTGGGTCTTATGGGAACTATAAAATGGGAGTACGTGAGTACCTGAACTTGTCGATTCTGAGAGTGCGAAGTAGGTACTCTGAGAATTTAATCGAATCTGGGGTTGCTCGGATGAGTGCAGTAGGTACTACGGGACTTATTCAAATGCGGGGAGTTATCGGGATGCGGGAGTTATCGGATCTGGGGACTTATCGGATCACGGGACTTGCTCGGATCTGGGGGACTTATCGGATCTGGGACACCCGGATACCGGGGACTTGTCGGATACGGACTTATCAGATCGGACATCGAATCTGAGGACCATCCGGATCTGGCGGGGAGTACCACGTGGGTACTACGGGACTTAATCGAGCCAGAACTGACCGGTCTGGAATTTTGTGGGTGCTCAGAATAATCAAATACGAGGTACGTAGTGCTTCACGGGAACGATGAAATGCAGTACGTAGGTTGCTACGAGCAATCGGATGCAAGGTACCGTAAAGTTTTCTGAGCTTTCGGTACGGGGTACGTGCGTGCTAGAGGCCCAATGCGAGAGGCAGGTACCCTTAGGTGCCACGAGGCACTGGTGGAGTACGAAGTAGGTGCTACGAAGGCTTGTCGAGCGGGAGTACCCTTAGGTCACTCTGAGCTTACCAGTGCGGGGAGTACCCGTGGTATAGGCTGTCGAGCGGGAGTACCGCCGGTACTCAGAACCACCTAAAGTGCAGGTGCCCATAGGTACTGAAACCATCGAAGCCGGAGAACCGCGGGACACTCTGAGGCTTCCGGTGCAGTGCAGTGGGTACTCTGAGGCTTAATCGAGGCGAAATTGCCCTTAGGTACTACGAGCTCTCGGTATAGGAGTACGTGAGTGTGAATATCGAGAGACGAGTACGTGGGTACTCTGAGCTGTCGAGATGCGGGTACCGTAGAGTGCTACGAGGCTTAATGTTGAGGGTACCCATAGGTACTCTGAGGCTTAATCGAGATATAGGAGTACCGTAGGTACTACATAACGATCTGAGAAGGTACTTTCGGATCTTTACTCTTATTCTTTATTCAATGTCTTATCATATATGCGTCGACTACCTAGACCAGTGCAAATGAGTAGGGCCTTGATACAATAAGTACTAGAAGGTGCGATATAGTCTTGAGGTGCCATAGCGCAGCGGGAATGAAGTACTGAGCAGGGTCTTAGTAGCACTAATCAATCTCTAGGAAGTACTAATCGAGAGTCTTAGAAGCACTAATCGGATCGCAGAAGTACTAATCGGGGCGTCCCTCATTCATTCTTTGGTCCTAGGTAGTCATATGAAGTCATATGTCTTTCGAGAACTTATAACTTTCTTAATCACGTGCGCCCAGTCATGCATCTGTTTTTCATATTCATGTTCATGTTCGTGTTTTGATTCGTTTCGAGGTTTCATGCCTATTCCTTGGAATTTTGGGATACTTATGCGATCTTGGTACCTATCCACATCATTCATATATTCTTGTCCCTCGATGCATCACGTTTCTTAGGAATTGGAATCAATCCAATGGATCATCTAAACTGAAGTTATGGCATTTTCATACTTAGCCCTTGTTGGTGAATTTTTGCAGGAGCAGTTTGCAATATTAATTTTCAGTGCACTTGTCTCCTGTTTGACACTGGTTCTTTGTGCTCCTATAAATCTAAGGTACTAAGGGTTCTATTTCAACTGGAATCACCCAATTAGAACAGAACAATTCGTCATTTCTTGTCTTACTCATGTTTCAGCTCGACGAGAATTTGGTTTGCACATGGTCCCACTTTGAGTGAATTTTTAGACCACTTAGGATCAGAATATGGCGATTCCTATTCTTTAAGTTTTGTTCTCCTTGAAGTCTATTTTACGTAGCCACTTGAATCACTCAAATCGGATAAGAATAGGAAGTTATGGCCAAATCTGGCCCAGTGGCGGGAAAGCCGAACGAGTTGTACCGGTACATGTCTGCTTGTGCCGGTACAAGTCGTAAAAATGACCAAAACCGAAAGTGTACCGGTACAAGTTCAACTTGTACCGGTACATATTTTAATCCCAAATTGTGTGTTTTTCTCTCCTTTTTCATATGTTTCAACCCCAAATCAACTCTATACACTCATAAAAATACTTCAAGACCACTTCAAATTCATCTTATGATCCCCTTTTCTACTCATTTATCATTTCAATCCTTCTCTTATTTCAAAAAAGACCTATCATGAATTTCTTTCAAACCCACTCTAATATAGGTTATGATCATCCCTCGAACCAAACATGATGTTTAGTTAGGGTTTATTCTAAACCCTAATTCAATTACTCTCAATTAACCATGATTCATCACTCAAGAGGATTTGTGGCTTCATGTGCCATATGGGGTTTACCACCTTACTTGCCATCATTTTTGGGTTAAAGATGAAACCTAGCAAAACCTAGATTTGGCAGATTATAACCATCAAAGCATGGAAATTCATACACGGTCGGTTCCATACCTTGGCTTTGCTTGATGCCCGACTCCTCCGTCTTCTTCCTCTTCCTCTTCCTCTTCTTCTCTCTTTTATAATAACCGCCTCGTTTTCCTCCACAAATGAGACCAATTTGGTCTTTAAATTCCATGTTTACTAAAGGCCTTGTTTGGCCCTCCAAAAGCCATTTTGGGTTAGCTTTCTCTAATTGCATTTGGCCTCTCATCTTCTAGGGTCACCATGACATTATTATTCATTCTTTGGCCCCAATCTTCTTAATCCATGTCTTTTAGGCCCCTTTTTGGATAAATTACAATTTTGTCCTTAAGTTTTGTAACTTTCCGGGTCTCTCGTTTCCATGTTTCGCATTTAACTCACGAAATTTTCAAATTAAACACAAAAATACCCTAAACATGAAAAAGCGACTAAGAACATATTCAAGATTATTTACAATTCTCCGCCTCAAAATTTGTCCTCGAGAAATTCACACTCTAACATAATACTTGCTCTATATCGGATCCTTTCTTTTCATATGCTACGAAGCGGAGCGTGAGCTCTCAGCAGGCCATCAAAGCTCCATCAGAACTATCCTCTGTCTTAATCTTTCGGTACAGGATTGAGTGCGATTCATTCTAGTCGATATACGGGACGGGACATCCGCATTAGGCTTGACACATTCTTATGTAGGTGCATCCTTGTCTGAGACTTATCCGAGCTTCAAGCCTGGCTCACGTGCAACTTGTCACCCGATTCCCGGCCGGCCCGATTGGCGGATCGAGCAGAGTTCGAGTGCGAACTGGGCGGGACTCTTTACCTGATTTTTTTTTTTTTTTAAAGCCGGGGTACTGTGGGTATGGCCCACATCCTATAACATAATCAAAATATTATATATACTTAGAGTCCATTTACAAATACAAAACTTTACTTTTTACATTACAAATCGAGCACGAAACCTACATGTATTGAACCCTTACAGTGTATTGGCCCATTTGTATGCAGATGTTTGTAGCGTCTTCTTACATTGCCTCTGCGGATTAAAAAGCGTCTTGGCTTTCTGTTTTAGTGGGAGCATTCTTATGCGTATACGCATTAACGCATAAAACAATAACGGATAATATAAATTTCATGCATTTATATTATGAGCTTATCTGGTACTTCTTACAATAACAGGCTTACGCTTATTTGGATCTCAGTAGAGATTCTGGATCTTATTCTTATACGGAGACTTATGCTTATCACAAACTTATGTTCATTCAAGACTCGAAGTGAATTCTGAGAACTTATACTTGTCGGAACTTGCATACTTTAACAGGCTTAGGTTTATTCGAGGACTCAGTAGGATTCTGAGCTTATCCTTATACTACGGAGTTTACCCTTATTCGGAGGTACGTCAAGGTATCGCCAAAGTGCAGATATATCACCAGATAATACAGGAACTTGTTCTTATCTGGAAGTACTTGTAAGTACTACAAAACTTATCTTGGTCTTCACAGACTTATCGGTATTTCAAATCATCACGAGTATTACGAACTATACTTATCTTCTGAACTTATACTTATTTTACTGATACGAAAGTACCCTTAGGTACTCTTCGGACTTATACTCGTTTATCGATGGGAGTACTCGTAGGTACCCTCTTTGGACTTGCTCTTATTTTCTGAGAGCGGGTACTTGCTTCACCGTCTGAGTACGCGTGGGTATCTGAGAACTTAACATATTCGCGTGAGTACCCGTGGAGTCTTATAAAACTTATCAAATACGAAGTGCGGTAGGTACCACGAGAACTAATGTCGAGTTACGGGGTACCCAGTAGATCTTCTGAGAATTGTGAGATCTGGGGAGTTGCTCCGAGATACGAGAGGGTACGTGGGTACTACAGGACTTATTCAAATGCAGGAGTTATCAGATACAAGACTTATCAGATACAAGACTTATCAAATACAAGACTTGCTCCCGAGATGCGGGACTTATCGGATCTGAACTTATCGGATCACGGGACTTATCGGATCACGGGGTACCCGTGGGTACTCTGAGGACTTAATCAAAGACGGGACTTATTCGGATACGAGGAGTCTGGCCCAGGTACTCTGAGGGCTTAATCAAATACGGGAGTACGTAGGTACTACGAGAACTTGATGAAATCACGAAGTACCCAGTAGGTCTTATAGAGCTTAATAAGATACGGGAATTGCCCTTAGGTACTCTGAGGCTTACTTTCGGGTATAGGGTACGTGGAGTCTTCACGAGGCTTGTCGACGAGTACCCATGGGTGCTAGAAACACTCGAATGCGGGGTACGTAGATTTCTGAGGCTTAATCGAGAGACGGGGTGCCGCCCAGGTGCTCTGGGGCTTACTCGGTGCGAGGGTGCGTGAGTGCTACGGGGAGAACTGTCGAGGAGGCGGGGGGTGCCGCCCAAGGTGCTCTGGGCTTACTTTCGGTGTAGGGTGCCGTGGGTGCTACAGGAAGCCCAATCGGGGCGGGTGCGTGGGTGCTCTGGAACTGTCGGATCACGGGTACGTGGGTACTCTGAGTATCGGTGAGGGTACTCGTAGGTACTCTGGTAATCGGATATAGAATTGCAGTAGATTACTACATAACGAATCTGGAGGTACTTTCGGATCTTTACTCACAATTCTTTATTCAATGTCTTATCATATATGCAATGCATTACCTAGACTGATTATAAGAAATGAGTAGGGCCTTGATACAATAAGTGCCCAGAAGGTACGATATAATCTTTGAGGTGCCATAGCACCGGCGAGATCTTAGAAGTCTTGACGAGTCTTGTCTTGCTAATCGAAATCTTAGAAGTACTAATCGAAGTCTTAGAGAAGCACTGTCGAGAGTCTCAGAAATTGCTAATCCCGGAAAACCACTCATTCATTCTTTGGTCCTAGGTAGTCATATGATCGTATGTCTTTTGAACTATAACGCTTTCTTAATCACGTGCAGCCCAGTCACTGACACATCTTGTTTTCATATTCATGTTCATGTTATGTTTAGGTTCGTTTCGGGTTTCATGCCTATTCCTTATGGCATTTCGGATACTTATACGATATGATGCCTATCCACACATCATTCATATATTCTTGTCCTCATTACATCGTTTCTTATGGTGGAATCAATCAATCGGATCATCTAAACTCAGCGATTATAGCATTTCATGCCAACTAGTCGATGGAGTTTTCACCCAGAGGAGCAGGTTTGCAATATTAATTTTCCAGTGCCTTGTCTCCATATTTGACACTGGTTCTTTGTGCTCCTATCGTCTAAGGTACTAAGGGTTCTATTCCAGCTGGAATCGCTGATTCGGGCGCGAAAGCTTAAGTTCGTCAGAAACAACCCATTACTACTCTATGTTCAAAGGCTGGAGCGAGAATTTGGTTTACTTTATGGTCCCACTTTGAGTGAATTTTAGACCATAGGATCCAGAATATGGCGATTCCTATTCTTTAAGTTTTGTTCTCATGAAGTCTATTTTAAACCACTTGAATCACTCAAATCCCGGATAAAAATGAGGAAGTTATGGTAAAAATCGGCCCGGTCGAATAGGAAAACGAGCAGGTTGTGGAGTCGTGTCTAACTTGTGCCGGTACAAGTTGACAAAAATGACGAGAACCGAAAGTGTCATAGTTACAAGTTCAACTTGTACCAATACATGACACGAAATGCCCCAGGTGTGTGTTTTTCTCCCATTTTCCATGTTTCAACCCAAATCCTTTCATACCTCATAAATACTTCAAGACCACTTCAAATTCATCTTATGATCCCCTTTTCTACTCAATTTATCATTCAATCCTTCTCTTATTTCAAAGACCTATCATGAATTTCTTTCAAACCCACTCTAATATGGGTTATGATCCATCCTCGAACCAAACATGATGTTTAGTTAGGGTTTATTCTAAACCCTAATTCAATTACTCTCAATTAACCATGAATTCATCCTCGAAGGATTTCATGAGCTTCATGCCATATGGGGTTTTACCCACATACTTGCCATCATATTTGGGTTAAGATGAAACCCTAGCAAAACCTAGATTTGGGCAAGATTATAACCATCAAACATGAAATTCATACATAAATTCAGTTCCATACCTTGGCTTTGTGATTTTGACCTCCATCTTCTTTCTCTTCCTCTTCTCTTCTTCTCTCTTTTCTCCCCCTTCTTCCCCACGTTTTTCCTCCACAAATGAGACCAATTTGGTCTTTAAATTCCATGTTTGCTAAGGCCTTGTTTGGCCCTCCAAAAACCCATTTTTGGGTTAGCTTTCTCTAATTGCATTTTGGCCTCTCATCTTCTAGGAATTACACAACAATTCCTATTATTTATTCTTTGGCCCCCAAATCTTCTTAATCCATGTCTTTTAGGCCCCTTTTTGGACAAATTACAATTTTGTCCTTAAGTTTTGTAACTTTCTGGGTCTCTCGTTTCCATGTTTCGCATTTAACTCACGAAACTTTCAAATTAAACACAAAATCTGCTAAGCATGTAGCTTGTAGGGTATATTCCGGTGTTACCTGAGTCCACGATTTACACAGGGCGATATTGCATTCACTTCGAGGGGAATGGTTGAATCTGATGGACAAGGCTGGTGATTTCGCATCAAAAGCTCATTATTTTTAGCCACAAAAAGACATGATATCAATTCAAAGTATTTTGTAAATTTGCGCTCTCAAAACTACTATTGTAGGAGCACATTTGAGGCATGAAATGTAGTGAAGGAAAGTATCTTCAAAAGTTTTTCTGCAGCTTGGGGTGGGTTTGATAATATGATTTGTTTCATCAGCGTTTTAAATCTTTGCTCATATACATGATTGTATAGCTTGGGAGAATCATGATTTTTGGTGAATATCTTACTTGACTCGTTCCATATTGAGAGGGTCCATATTCACTTTTTAAATTCTCATGGAGATGGTGTCGAAGGAAAATCAACTCTTGCGTGATCCTGCAAGGATACTTGATTTCATTTTTTGATGGAAGCTCCAAGATTCATTGCATCAAGATGTATCTCACTATCAAGGGTCCAAAATAGATAATTCTTTCCAGTAATGTCAAGTGCTACAAACTTAAGTTTTGTGAGATTTGACATTGTCGACAAACTTTTGATAATAATGTATTCGGATCGATTTTGACAAATAGTAGTATAGATTTTGGTTTACAATCAAAACCAAATATAAATGTAGATATGTAAAATCGAAATAACTTCAAACTAAGGTTAGGAAATTACCTTAAGAGTAAACTCGTGCTGATAATGTGTTGTGAAATATGTGATAAAACACAAAACTGATATTCAAGAAAAATTTGTATTGCTCTCTCTATGTTTACATAAATATAAATATAATGGTGAGAGGAAGATAATAGATAAAAAAATGAGAGAAAGAAAGAGAGATAGAGGGAGGGAGAGAGAGAGAGAGAGCAAAAGAGAAAGCGAGAGAGAGAGATAAGATAACTTGTTCTTCTCGAGATTGATTGAATACAAAAGGTTTCCCACCTTTTATAGGCTTCTCCCAAGCTTTGTCTCGTGTAGCTTAACAAAATAAGTTACTCAAATATATTTAAATATTAAATTCACCTCACAGCTACTTGTTTTTTTAAAATCTCTTCAATACGGCTCTACATTTTACACTAACCCCCGTAATTTAAAAAAGTCGGCAATATATATAGAGATAGAGAGAAAAAAAGGTAGAGAGAGAATTTAGAGAGCTCAAATGACTCTCCACATTTTGTGAGTCATTTGGGTAAACTAGGAAATAGAGAGTGGAATAGAGAGTGGGTTGGAGAAAATTTTTTGTATTTGGCTAGCTAAAGTGACTAAAAGAGAAGAAATAGAGAGTGAGTTGGAGATGCTCTAATCAAAGGTTCTTAAACTTCATGAATGAAGTCATAAAAGTCTCATAAAGAGCCTCATAACTACATAATCAATAAAACCCTTCATTTACAACAAAATCTAATATATATTTTTTTATTTACTGCTTTAAATTCAGTTTAAGTCATCAATATAAAGATTAAACAATTTAAAAATAAATAATCATCTAAATAATTTTATTTATATATGATTTTCTTTTAAATTTTTTATCAGACAATAAATTAAAGAAAACCATTTACCTTAGTATTTTTTTCTTTTCTTGGCACTTTTTGGAACCATATATAACCTTATCGAAAAAAAAAAAAGAAAAAAAAAGAGGTTTATATCTATACGAAAAAACGTGTATTCATAATTTTCTTTGTAATACATATAAAGTAATAGGAAAATTAACATATCATATAAGAAACTCATAAAATTTATAATACCTCCTTATGTATAAAACACTTTTTTTTTTAATATAATTACATTTTTTTTTAAAAAAACATTTGAAAAGAAAGGTATCAACAATTCTCTGCCCAATATTGTTTAAATTTTTTATTGGGAGAATGTATGGATTTTCATTTTTTTTAATGCTTCGTTGAAACTTGAGTATCCAAAAATATAAGAATTGTTCTATTTGTGAATTTGAACAATTGTATTTCAAAGAATGAACTTGCCGAAAAATAAAAAAATAAAATAAAATAAATGTAGTTTGAAAAATAATCTTAAATATAATGTAGTTTTCTAAAATAATTTAAAAAATTGTTTTTAAAGCATTCTCTTGACTTAAATTGAGAATTTTAAAGTATAGAAAATATATTTAAAAAATATTTCATTATTAATTCAGCTTTTAAAATTATAAAGTGTTTTTGAATAATATTTTTGTATAAAATTTTCTACTTTTTTGAAAATATTTTCCCAAAAGATAAAAACTACATTATATTTTAGAATATTTCTAAACCCTATATTATTTAAGAAATTTTTTATTTTTTTTATACTAAATATCTAAAAAGCCCTTTCAAAGAACCATAGCGTTGAATATCAAGGTAGAGTAGGACAACCAGAACAGGACCGTTACCTTAAAATTACCTTTGAACCCCTTGGACCCTATTTGACCACGACACCAGACCAAGGGCAAAATAGGAAAACGAAAAGACAAATCTTTTTGTAAGCAATGGTCGTTGGACTCTTTCCAACGGTAACTTTTCCCAACAGTCATTTAACACCATCGTCTTCTCCACTTTTCATTACAGAAATCGAAGCAACTGAAAAGGAAAAAAAAAAAAAAAACGGCAAAGCCATCAATCGAGCTTCTTCAATCTTCACTCACAGAAAAAAGAAAAAAAGAATCGGCAATGTCTTCAGCATTATCAGTATCAGTATCAGAATCAGTAGCAGAAGGGGAAGAGGAAGAAGTGAGGCTGATAAAAGTGGTGGAGTATGTGGAATCGGCCATGGCCGAAGAGCTTCTCTGCAAATTCCCAGACACTTCTGCTTTTGATTTTGACTACTCACAGAGCTCAATCTGGTCTCCATTGTTGCCTCGCCCTCACAGATCGCTTGCTTTCGACTGGGATTCGGAGACACCACCTGGAAAGTTGTCTTACAGATTGGGTTTGAATAAAACCAATCTCAAGAAGGTCACCACGAATCTTAAGAACAACATCTTCACCATCTTTAAGAAGCAGCAGAAGAAGAGGAGGAGGAGTTTCATCACCCCCTCTGATCACTTCTCTCCCACTCCACCTTCCACTAAGGTAACAATTTTTGTTTTTATTTGGAAAAGAAAGAAATTTGCTGCCATGTTTTTGGTTATTGAAGCTCAAATGGATTATGGATATACCCACTTGAGGAAACTGGGAAAATTAGAGGTCTTAGATGTGTTTGGATAAAGGGAAAAAGGGGAAAGAAAGCTTGGATTTTCTGGGAAAATTTTGTGAAAGAAAGAAGCCTCCTCTAAAGGGTTTTTTTTTTCTTCTGTTTTTATTTGGAATTTTATTAAATAATTGTGAAATGAATGGAACAGATGATTTTTAATTAAATGAACCTTTGAGACCCCAATTTTTTAAATTTGACCATTTTTCAAATTTTGACTTGATTTTAACAAAAATATATTTTTTATTTTCTTGCAAAAATAACATAGGAGACAAATGTAAATATATGAAATATAGAAAGACATTTTTTTTGTTATTTTTATGTGAAAGGGTTAGATTCACAAATTTAAAATTTAAGAGTATTTGATATTTTTTAACCAAATATTTTAAAAAGAGAATTTCCTGCCATTTTTCCGGTCTTTGATCTGTTTGGATAAAGGGAAAAAGGGGAAAGAAAGCATTGTTTTTTTTTTTTTTTTTCTCTGTTTTTATTTGAAATTTTATTAAATAATTAAGAAATGAATGAATGGAACAGGGATGGAGCAAGGTGTTGAAAGCAGCCTCAAAACATTTCAAGAAGAAGAAGAAGAAAGATCCACCAACCCTTCATGTAAAACTCTCCAAATATTCCAGACAAGTCCACTCTTAGACTCAATTTCTATTCTCTGTATTCTTTCATTCTTTGGTTTTTTTTTTTTCTCCTTTCATTTCCATTGTATGGTCAAGTTAAAAAATTAATTATATCCAGTCATTTATTCATTAAACGATGTAGATGGGTCCCATTGTTATAATTTCTTTGTAACACTTAAATTTCCAATATATATATATATATATATATATATTTGATAGATAAACACTTTAATTACAATATAATAAATTTTCTATACTAGCATTAGGAGACCCTCTTCTCCATTGAGATGCTTAGCTTTAGCAAAGGGAAAATGAAAAGTATTAATTTGTTTTGAAGGGTATTAATAAAATTATTCATTCTATTATAAAAATAATAAATAATTAAATTAGTTAGTTTGAAAACTATCATTAATATGCAATTTTATTATAAATTATTTACATTTTATATTAAAAATAAATCAAATGAATTTTCTATACTAGCATTAGGATTTTAAGGACCCTCTCCTACATTGAGATGCTTAGTTTCATGGAAATGCAAAGAGAAAAGGAAAAGTAATTAATTTGTTTTGAAGGGTATTAAAAAAATTATTCATTTTATTATAAAAATAATAAAATATAATTAAGAATAGTTAGTTTTGAAAAATATCATTAATATGCATTTTTATTATAAATTATTTACATTTTATATTAAAAAAAAATCAAATGAATTTTCTATACTAGCATTAGGATTTTAAGGACCTCTCCTACATTGAGATGCTTAGCTTCATGTAAATGCAAAGAGAAAAGGAAAAGTATTAATTTGTTTGGATGGGTATTAAAAAAATTATTCATTTTATTATAAAAATAATAAAATATAATTAAGAACAGTTAGTTTTGAAAAATATCATTAATATGCATTTTTATTATAAATTATTTACATTTTATATTAAAATAAATCAAATCAATTTTATAAAAACTTGTAAAAAAAACCTCTAAATTTTTAAATCAAATTTTCTTAATTTTTTTTAAATTACTTTATATTTTTTGATACATTAATATATAAATTTAATAATTCAAAACTATTATTAAAATATACCTTTGTTCGGTAATTTTACATTATACTTTTTCGGTATATTCTATTTAAAAAAAAACTATATATTTCAATTCCCCTTATACCTACCCCATAACCAAATAATAGAGTTCCTGTCTTTTCGTTATTTCCCCATTCCATAATAAATAAATAAAAACTTAATTCTCTTGTCCGAAAGATTCCATTGGATACTACGAAATTAGCCGTTGGTTGAAATTTGGGTTGTTCAGTGGGCCCAAAGATTCTGATGATTGAATATATGTTTTTTTTCTAGTTTTATATTGAAATAATTTATTTGAAAAAAATCTTATCGTTCTTCATGACAATTATTTATGACAGCGATATTTTCCATTTTCTAATCTACGTTATTTAAATGCACTACTTTGGGTATTAGTTTTGGTTAAAAACTAATTTTATATTGAAAAATTTTCATTTTTTTTTAGAAAATATTGAATATCCATAAGGCATCTCCATGAGGACGTGACCCGAAGAAATGAGGCCTGCCTAACTCGATTCGGGCCAATGGCGCGTTAACTAATCAATGGATTGGGTTGAGTTTAGGCATTCAGGTCTTGGAATAGGTAGGCTATATATATATATTAAAAATAGAGTTACATTATATATTAAAAAAAAATAATATAGGACTAAGGGCGGGCATATGAGGGGCCCAGGGTTTGAGGAACTCTGGAGCTAAACCTAAAATAGGAAACCCCTGTCGAATCATTCAAAAGCGGAGTTCGAGGCTAAGGTGGCGTTTGTTTTTTGACTTAATGCTGAAGCGGAATAGCTTTGGCGTGGAAACTGTTCATTTTAATTTTGAGCTTATTCTTTGGAAATTTTTTTTAAAGTTAAATAGAAAAAGTGAAAATATTTGAACTTACATTCGAGAAAAAGTCTCATTTTCATAAATAAGAAAAAATTCGATCATTGCCCAGCAAAATAGCTAGCAATATCTGCAACTACCCAAAGGATGATGATTGGAGGGTTTGGGACTGACGATCGTCGGCCATTTCGTTTATTTTGATTCAAACTTGTCTCATTTAAAAATTAAGCGAGGATAAAGTGGGAGATAAATTACCCAAGTGCTTGTTTCATTTATTTTTTGTTTTTATTTTTTTTAATTTTAATTTTTATATTTGCTTTTTATTTTTTATTATATTAAGTGTATTTTTCATAAAAATAAAAATATTATGAACCACATATATTTATTTATTAAAAAACATTATAATAATTATTATTTATATTAAAGTATAAAATAAAATATAAAAAATTATTTTAAATATAATCGGCGGGGCTTATTATTATTATTTTATATATGGTTCATTCTTCGTTCGGGTTAAGTTTATCTTACGAGAAACAATTTATTTCTTTTCGATTCACTTTATTTTTAAATTAAACTTACTTTAAGTCGTTCACATTTCAGTTTTCGTAAAAATATTGTCTCTAGAGTCACTAACAACATCGCTCCCGGAAAATCGAAAAAATTTAGCTTGTCTTTAGAATTATTGAAACTTTTATAGTCCTTTAGATTTCACGAAGGCAATTTATGTTGTGATCAGTTTCGTCATCGAGATACAGAAATTTTATAAGGCAGTGAGCAGCATAATGATTTATTATTTTATTAACGTTTTACCGTTTTGAAATTTAATTTTCTCGGGTTTCTGATAACAATACTTGAACGTTAGCCAGTTTGAAAAAAATAAAGCTGGCAGTTAAAGCGCAGTTAAAATTAAGACAAACATGTGGCATTAAGAGCGAGGCAGGATGGGGGCAAAATGTCCGTCACTGTTGTGTCCTCTTCATTCACAATGTTAAAAAAGCGACGACTGTCTTAATCTTCATTAAGTGCTATTTAGCATTAAAGGCTCAAAGGGTTTTATTCGGCGTTAAGTAAAAAAAAAGCAATAATGCATTTCAAGTGCAGGTCGGGCTTTGGCAGTCATATACGTTGGAGACACCTAAATATATAGGTTGACATATCATAAGGCTACGTTCCATTTATAGAAAATTTAAGAGAAAATGCAAAAGAAAGAAAGCAAAGATGAAAAATAAAAGAAAATAAAAATAAAAATAAGTTAAATCTAACAAATTATTTTTATTTGTTACTTTAAAACCATTTTATTTAAAAAGATTAAATAATTTGAGAATATATAAAATTTTAAAATAATTTTATTTTTATTTAATTTTTATATTTTATTAGATATTCAAATATAAGAAAATCATTTTTTTTTTGTTAATGATTTTCAAAATCAAACTCAACCTTTTTTTTTTTTTCTAGTTTCATATTTAAAATTTTCATATTTAGGTGGGTGGATGATTAAAATTCAATTGGGAGAAGTGTTGTTTCATTGGTTTTTGGAAAGAAATACTGCCAAAAGAAAAAAAATGAGAATAACAGTGATTTTAAGAAATCTTTTTAATTCTTATAATATTTAGAAAATAGTAGATATGTCTAGCTCAATTGATAAAACGTTCAAAATTTAAAAAAATAGGACAATTTACTTAAAATATTTGAATTTGTAAAAAAAAAAAAAAAAAAATATATATATATATATATATATATATATATATATATATATATATATAACTATATATATATATATAGACTAGAAATTAAAATAAATCTAAAAAGTGATTATATATGTAGTTGATTCAATGATGTTATGTAGGGGTAGAGCTGGTAAACGGGCTGTATTAGTTCTGAGGTCAAAAACTGAAATTTCAGGTTAATGCAGTCGATTTATATTTAATTTGTAGTTTTATTAGTCTAGCGTCAATGCGGGGAAAGCGGGTTGGGTTAATCTGATCAATTTCTATTTTGAGCTAGTTTTCGACTAGCTTAGCGAAGTCCATGCGGACTGTGGGTCAAAACAGGCTAAAACAAACAAAAACTTTAAAAAATATTAAAAAAAATTAATTTTACAAATTCATCATTCTTCAAATAAGAATAAATAATATATAAAAACATAATAATAATTAATATATAAAATGATTGACTCTAAACAATATAATAATAGTAAACAAACTTAAGTAAATAAATAATGTTAGAACACTATTATAATCAAAGTACCAAACTAATTAGCTAAATAGTATCAAAACTATAAAGTAATAACATAATAACACATCTAAAAACAACAATTCCAAAGTATCAAATGATATCTCATATGCCTCTAATCTTCATCATCATCCTCATTACATACAATAATAACATGTGATTACACATTAAAAATATGTATATCCTCGATGGTGATTGAGTTATCATTATCTATTAATTAATTTATAATATTAACAACATAAATTTCATTTATGTTTGGAATAAAAAAAATATTTTTTCCAAAAATGCATCTAAACCGTATAATAATGAAATATTTTGTGAATAATTTTTGTTAATTATTTTTTTATTAACGCTATTTTAAGTAATAAAATTATTTAAAATATATTGATAATTTAGTTATTAAATTAAATTTAATGATAAATAAAAAATTAAATTGTAAATATTTAAAATAGGATTAATGAGATAAATAAAATTATATTCAATATTAAAACTGTAATTTAATTAATTCCAGCCCATTCGTAAATTTTCATACAATATTTTTAAAATATTAAAATTTTAAAATTATCATATAAATTATATTAAAATATACATTTAAAAAATTGAAAATAAAATAGTTAAAACATCAAAGTTTAATATATCAATCATATATTATAATAATTATTATTTTTAAAACCCCTATGCTACAAAAGGGTTAGCAAAAATATCAAAATTTATAGGTGAATGTTAAAAATGCCCATTCTTAGCTAGTTGCTTAAAAAAAAAAATCGGGTTGATCGAGGTTAACTCGGAGTCAAACCCATGGGCGTGGGCCAAAAGCAGGTCGGACAAAATTGGCTGATTTATTCGGCGCTTAAATTTCTGACTTCGACCTGCAAAATTTACGATGTAAAGTAAGGTGCGTCGAGCTCAACCCCATGTCTTGAGTTAATGTAGGGGTAGACATGGTTCGATTAACCAAACCGTGTCACAAAATAAAAACCGACCATCAGTTTTTGGTTTGTTATTTATATAAACAAAAAACCTAACCATTAATATGGTTAACCAAATCTTCAGTTAACCATTTGTTCGGTTAACCATATATTGGTTTTTTGGTTAACCATAATTAAAAAATAAATTTGCAATTTCATAATCATATATTAAAGTTCAAATTATAATAATTATTATAAATACAATAAAAAAAATGCAAAGAGAAAAAATGAATACAATCTATTCATTTACCATGCCATGACACTTGTGTATTTATAATACATCCACAAATAATATATAAAACACATGAGATTAGATATTTAATCACGATTTTTTTAATCAAACACATGTTTTAACAACTTCAATAGAAAAAAAAAAAACCAATCCAAATAAATCACAACCTATTTACTTTGGTTTGAAGGAAAATTGTAAAAGCTTGTTTTGGAGGAAAAAAGTAAAAGCGACGGATAAAAGTTGAAAAATCAGAAGTCACACAAGTAAGGAAACCTATTTTATTTTTTATTTTTTTATTTTTTTATTTTTTTTATTTATCGGTTGGTTAACCAAAACCACAATTTTTGTAATTTGTAAACCGAAACCAAGATTTATATAAAACCAAAACCAAAACCAAAACCGAACCATTAGGTTCAGTTAACTAATTTTTCAGTTCAATTCGATTCGATTTCTTAGGTTTTTTTACCCACCCCTAATTATGAGCTTAAGACCAAGGAATCTACTCTATCATAGGAGAACAAGACATATTGAGACCGTCATCACTTCATAAGAGAGTTGGTTGCCAAAGGAGACATCAAAATGGAATATTGCAACATCAATGACCAATTGCAGACATATTCACCAAGCCATTTCCATAGAAGAAGTTCATGGAATTAAGAGATCTTTTAGGTGTTAGGAGATTTCTACATTAAGGGGGGTGCTAAAAGATTAATGTAGAAATTATTTTTCTATTGGGTAATTTGAATTCAAGTAGTAGTCTAGTTTGAGTTAGTCAATAAAGACTTGGTCTTTCTATTGATTCTCCAAATAGTGATTTGAAGATGAATTTAGAGATTGTCGGTTGGAGTTTGAAGTGAAAAAGGTGTGCCCCATCATCTTTGAATATAGAGAAAATGTCAATTTTAAGATAAAAATGAAAATTTGTGGTTTAAGATGCTCTAGTCGCTTTGATTCAAAAGCAAGTTCCATTGATTTATTTGAGATAGGATTCGGGCTTTTGTTTACTATTTACACAAAATGAGATATTGCTTTTGGACGAAATAATTACCAAAAGGCAGAGCATAAGAAGGGGAAGTCCAATGGGGATAGTTTACTATAGTATAACTGAAGTGTTTAATTGTCAAAAAAAATTACTAAAAGCAATTAAGATTCTGACAAGATATATATATTTTTTGAAAAGAGAAATTTCATTAATTCACAACAACAATACATTACATGAATACAAAAACCAAAGTACTAAAAACGAGGATGATACATCTAGGTTGATAGCAAGAATAAACGGTTCAAGGCTTACATAATTGGTAATCCTAAGATGTCTAGAATACCTAAGATTCCATATTTGAAGCATATTGACGAACATGAATTTGATATGACTACTTTGTCTGATTAAAATAGTGTTACCATCTGAATCGTCCACATTAAAACCAATGAACAAACAAACCGTCATACGACCATATAACCACAAGCATCGACGACAAAAACACAAAAAACAAAAAAAAAACAAAAAACAAAGGAAACTTATATTGAGTTAAAGAAACCACTTTATTGATAGAGAAAACCCAGATCTTAGTGGACAAACGATGAGAATGATGATTTCAGGCTAAAAAAAACAAAAAAAATCACAATTCTTTCTAACGGAGATGAAAAGAAGGAATAGAAGGAATTAGGGTTTTGAGAGGAGAGGAAGGCCAAATACAAAAATGCCTTTGACTAACAAGATATTGTTAGGCCTATTAAAACTCGTTTGGACCTTGCTTAAATAGACAATAGAAAATATAAATTTTGCTTCTTTTAATCTAGCTAGTTTTGGGCCAATATCATACTAGTTTTGGGTCTCAAGCTCAATTAAATTTCAATGTGGATTTACTTTATATTGATCTCAAATGCCAATCAATTTGGGTTTCATATTAAAGGGTATTTTCATAGAGTATATTATTACACACTATAGTTAGCCAAGAGCCCAAATATTATTTTCTACCATTTTGACTTAGCTGGTTATATTGTACATTGGGTTCAAATTAGGTGATTGACCCAATCCTATTATAGGGAATTTGGTTCAATGTTTTAAGAATCAGATCAAATTGATCGGTCCAATCGTCAATCAATGATTTTTTTGGTCCAGATTTAATTCAATTTGACCATGGTTTGACTCTTAAATCATGAACCAATAACTTTTCTGACTTAGTCACTGATCTGGTTATAAAACATTAGTTGGGGTTATCTCATTTGCAATTCTTGGATTCAATTTGGATTAGGTTTTCTTAACTGATATTCAATTTGAGTCAAGCTTAGTTTAAGGTCAAAAAAGTTCCTAACTCAATTCAAACCTCATAATATTTTCATAATATTTATAATACATATATTACCTTATATAATAATATAATACATATATTTTAATAAAAAATTATTTAATAACTAATATTTTTCTATAAATAACTATTTTATATTTTTCATAGAAACACTAATATTTTTAATAATTAGAAAACATTATGTAGTCATTAAAAAATTAAAAATTAAAAACAAGCAAAAATGGGGCAAGCTTGGTAGAATAGGAGTGGGCAATGGGCCCTAGTTCTGTCGGCGCCATTTCTGGCAGACTCTCAAAAATCTTGGTCAAGTGGTAGGCCCACAGTGGGCCTCATATTCCCACCTTTATCTACATGCATGGTTTGACAAATTCAATCAAGTAATCGAAAAGTTTAGCATGTAGAAGTACAAATCTGATCACTCTGTCTTTTACAGAAATTCTGAAACATGTATAATCTTGTTAGTTGTGTATGTAGATGATATTATCATTACTGGGAGTGATATGACAAGTATATCATCACTTAAGTCTTTTTTTCATGGCCAATTCCACACAACGGACTTAAGGATACTAAAATATTTCTTAGGCTTTGAAGTTATGATGAGCACAAATGGAATCTTCTTATCTCAAAATAAATATGTGTTGGAGCTATTATCTAAAACAGGGAAATCAAGGGTAAAGCCATATAGTTCCCCTATGGCACAAAGCCTACATCTTATTAGAGAAGGCGAATTGTTTGGGGACCATGAGAGATATAGAAGACTGGTTGGGAAGTTGAACTATCTCATAGTAACATGTCCTAATGTTGCACATTATGTCAGTGTTGTAAGCTAATACATGTCCTCTCTAACAGTTGATCATTAGGCAATTGTAGAATAGATTCTATGTTACTTGAAAGGAGGGCCTGGAACATGGTGTTATATATAATAATCATGGACATAATAGAATTGAGTGTTTCATGGATGTTGATTGGACAGGATCTAAGGAGGAGAGGAGGGTTTCTTGCTGAAGGGAACCTAGTCTCATGGAAGAATAAGAATCAGAATATGGTTTCTCACTCGAGTGCAGAATATGAATAAAGAGCAATGACACAGTCTATATACGAGATCATGTGCCTTCATCAACTCTTGGTGGAAGTCAGTATTAAAACTTCGGTTCTAGCAAAACTTTGGTGTGACAACTAGGTTGCCCTTCATCTTGCATCTAATCGCGTATTCGGCCAGGCAGTAAGCGCGTTGAGATAGATTGTCGTTTCGTTCATGAGAGAAAATACAACTCGGTTTGATTTACATAGGATATGTAGGCGGAGAGAAAGGAATTAGTTGATAAGCTTCACAAATCTCTTATTTAGGTGGGAATTTATTGATTATCTATCACTCCTTGAAGTTAGGCATAATTAACATCATTGCTCTAACTTGAGGGGGAGTGTTATAGTATGTATCATACTTTACATATAGAATTGTACTTGATTAGGAAGCTTGACTTGTAGGGTTGTAACCAATTAGGAAGGATAGATTAACTTACCTATTATATAGACTAACCCTCTTGTATACACCATGGCCCGAGTCATGGCCGGTTCACGGCGTCGAAGAATTTGCTTAAGCATTACTATTCAACGAATTCTCCGCAGCTGCATGCTTGTTAGGGTCGTTAAGGGTTGAGCAATTTTCCCATAGTCTCTAATAAAACGACAATAGTAACCAGTTAAGCACATATATCCTCTCACTTCTTTGAGATTTCATGGGGTAGGCCAGTTCAACACACTGGACACCTTGTTGGGATCCATCTCTACCCCTTTACCATATACTACATGTCCCAAATATTCCACATCAAGGTAGCCTAGGGAGCATTTCTTTTATTAACCTTAAACTGTTAAGCTTGTGAATGTCGAAGACGATATGGAGGTGCTGCAAACGAAGAGTCCATGGGACTGTAAATCAGTATATCATAAAAAAAACAAGGACAAACCTCTTCAAATGCAATCTAAACAAATCATTCATAGAGGCTTGAAAGGTGGTCGGTGCATTGATGAGGCCGAACAACATTATCAGAAATTCGTAGTATCCAAAATGTGTAAGGAATGTGATTTTGTGTACGTCGTCATTTGCCACTCGAATTTGGTGATATCCAATTTGCTGAAATATTGCGCATTGCCTAACTCATCCAACATTTCATGGATTACCAGAATCAGGTATTTGTCGAGAATAGTCACTTGGTTTAACTAGCGATTATTGACATAGAAACACCAACTGTCATCCTTTTTGTGCACCAACAGTACATGACTGGAAAAGGGACTATGACTTGACTGTATGATGCCTACCATAAGCATTTCCTGAACCAATCTTTCCATTTCATTTTCATTTTACTAAAGTTATATCTATAAGACCTGACACTGACTAGTTGAGCACCTGGTAGCAATGGTATCTTGTGATCTTAGTTCCTAGTAAGGGGAGCGTTGAAGGTTCTATGAACACAAGATAGTACTACTGAATGATATCGTCAAGCTCCGCCTGTTATTCCTCACTGAGATCATTCATGGCCTTTACGGTGGGAGAAAATAATTCCGCTGAATAGAGAAGGCACATACTCAACATCCCTCATTTTTTGAATTTCATGATGGGTTCAACCCTATTAGAACATACCTCCTCTAATGACGCTAACTAGGAAACCCTTAGAATAAGATCCAAAGTACCTAGTGGAAAGACAGAGAAATCTACCTAAATTTGTGTTGAACCCAACTGAATTTACCTTAATAGCACGACAAACTCCTCTTGACACTCCATGGGAACCAACCTCAAGCCAGAACTCAGATTTGCTGAGTAGGATGGACATGAAACCACAATATGAATGTCTGTTAATATGTTATGTTATAGTTCAGTTCCATAAATATGGCATGGAGCTTCATTGTACACGGACTAGTAATACCTCCCAAAGAAAACATGGATAGTTCTAGAAGGGTGAGTTTGGTGTCCATCGGCGGCGGAGGATCTCCGTCGTCTCTCGCATTAAGATCGGCCTCTGAATCTTCATCCTCACCCATTATCAACACATGAAGACACTTGTTTTGGCACACATGAAACAGATGTAGTGGCTGCTTGCAACGAAAGCACAAACCCCGACTTCTGAGATCCTGAAACTCGCGATCGCTGAGGCGTTAGGTGCCCCTTGGTCAGGCGACAGAGCTAGGGTTACGAGGAGTCACATTTGAAGCTTGAGTTCTGTTTGGGGAAGAATCAAATTCTCTCAAGGGCTGTGGAGACAGAGGCCCATAGGTGTTATTTGGGTTTGAAGCCCATTGTGGGCCAGATGGAGCCGGGGCCCAATGAGCATGTGGTTTGGATCCACGAGTGAGCCCACTTCTTCTAGTTGGCCCATCCACTTTGGCCACGTAGGGTTATGCTAATTGGCACATGCCAAACCCCACTTGCCTGTGTCGATCATTGTGGCCTTCGTAGAAAACTGGATATCCTCTCTCCACCATCAACAAACATTCAACCAAGGATGAAAATATTGGTTTAAACAGATATATCGGTACTTGAATTTTACGGATATATCGGAGATATATCGGTGAATATTTTTACATGAATATCGATATATGAAATTATTCATTGTGATCCCGATCATGTAGTTGGATCAATCGGGATTGAATCTGTGATTTAAATATATATAGATATATACCAGATATTTTACGAAAAATTAATGGTATAAGTTGCTGGGCCCGATATTTTGGCCAGCTATAGTGCGAAACCGATATATCGGCGATCTCTCTCTTAGATATCGTGTCGAGCATCGGCCGATGTCAATGTCTTGGGAATATATGTGAATATATTGGGTTATTTTTGGTTCACATTCAACATCTTTCTAGAAAATATGGACTCTAGTATCTTCATGTAATCTATTGAGAAAAAACGCCCAAATATTGGTAGCAGATATATAGTGATTAGAATTTTTCACGGAAATATAAAATATGGAAAAATATGGTGGATATTTTACAAAAATATCGGTTCGATTAAATTTTTTTCATATTTTAATTATATGAATAGTGAAGAATAGATTATTTCTCATATAATTAAGGTAGATTAAATCAAATGGATTAGTGATTATTAAATTAAAATATATTTATATTTAATATATTATTAAGATATTATGTTAGATTTTATTATTTATTAGTTTTTATTATTATAAATATTATGTGAATACTTGAGGAATTCAAAATATTGTATATTGCAAATTTTTAAATTTTTAAATGATATTATTTTATTTAACTTTTCATTTTCAAATTAATATTTGATTTAAAAATAATATAAGTTATAATATAAAACAAAAATAAAATAAAAATATTATAATTAGATAGAAGGAATTATAAACAAATAAATAATAGAAGAATTTAAAAGTTTGCATTATATATAATAAGTGCAATTATTGAACGATGGCCACTTAGTACATCTTGAGCGGGGTTTAAAGCCCCCAACGTTTTTATGAGATTTTTTGTGCCGAGAGACAAAATGAGGAAAAAAATCGAGAAATTTCTTGAAAAAGTAGGAAAAATCAAGGAAATTTGGTATAATCGAACATCGGTGGAGATATCTTATCGATCTCCACCGATAACTGAAATTTCACCGATATATCGGCCGAAATTTCGAAAATTTTGTTCCTTGCTACTTGGAAAGTAAGTCTATCAATGAATATAATTTGTGATTGAGTTCCTCATGGTGAGCTTCCAGGAGGTTAACGCGATTCCTATCTTCCCGATAATCCTGATCTAAAACGGATAAGGTCTTCTCCATTCCTTTAACGTGAGACCCCAATGTCTCCATGCGAGACTCCATAAGGGTTAGCATTCACAAGAAATAGCGACAGGCCAGACAAGCGCATTCAAAACGGATATTTTTACATGAATATCGATATATCGGAAATTAAACTGTTGTGATCAATCAATAACCGTTGGATCAAATCAGGATTTCAAAAATCTGTGATTTAAATATATCTCAAATGTAATAAAATTATATCTCAGATATTTACTAGAAAAAATTAAAGCCTTAGCAGCGTGTCTTGAGCGATATTTGCGATATATCGGTCGAAAACCGATATATCGATGTCACGATATCTCGTGTCGGTATCGGAGATATATTGGATGTTTCATCCTTTGTCCTGGCACAATTTCTATTTTTAAATTAAAAAACATTCAAATAAATATTTCCATTCCACACCTTCAATATAAAAAAGAATTCTGCCTAGAGTAGATATACAACTCTGAACACCGTAGCATTGCTAAGAGTATGAGATACCTGGTATTCTTTAGAGACCAATTTAATTACTTTGTTAAACTTATACAGCATGAATGTCTCCTTGCCAAATCTTCATAATTGTGGAAAGTCTGCCAGAGCTCAGTTCTCTGAACATATCTGCTTTAACTCTAATTCTGAATGGAGGATCTCATCTACCACCTCTGAACACCATTTAAGCCCTTCACTGCATTTTGCAATGAACAAGGAAATAATAAGGGAACAGAAAAGACAACATCAAAATATGGTTTAAGTTTTTCCAATAATAAGGGAGTTTTTCCAACTCCAACGGGAGTTGCTATCAGGGGTGCCATCCCCATAACCGCTAAAATGGCACTTCAACGACAAAAAATTATGCTCCAATGGAGGTGGCATCAGAGGTGGTAAAATGCGTCAGGGGTTTTGGGGTGGCTTGTGTTGCTTGACTGGGCGAAATGGAGAGGTTGCAAAATAGCGGTTGGTGAAATCTTATTCATCTCGGTTATATTAAATGCATATTTAGCCGAGTTTAATTATAACTTTTGTGAAAAGTGAATTATTAAAATGGCACCTCATTTTGGCACTTACCATTGGAGCAAAAACACTGTTCAGGGGTGCCAAAACACTGTTCAGGGTTGCAAAATGGCATTTGGCACCCCATTTTTGAGAACTCCCATTGGAGTTGCTCTTAGGTCTTTCTTTGTGGATGAATTGCTCTATTAAGAGAGCTTAACCCCAACAAATACTCACTACAATTTTGAGACAGCTGATGCATCCTCATTTGTTCTACGATCATCCTTTTTCTTTCAGATTAATTTTCTGGGCAAATAACATCAGCATCATGGGACCTTCCCTCCTCTCTAAGGCCAGTGATAAGACTTTTACAAATAGAGACATTAGGAATGAAACCATTCTTCGACATTTCTTTGTACCAAGCATATGCCCCACTGAAATCCTTGAGCTTGCAATGCCCCTCAATCAGTATGTCATAGGTTTCGGTTTTAGGAAATAACCCCTTAGTCTTCATATCATTGACAAGATCCTTTACTTCATGCATCTTTCCCTCTTTAAAGAGCCCCAGAATCAAGCAATTGTAGGTCATCCTGTCAGGTTGAACAGCCTGGGCTTCCATGGCAGAGTGCAAAGAACACGCCTTCTGTACATCTCCGTGTTCAACATAACAATGAATAAGTGCATTATATATAACTCGATCAGGAACCAAATTCATCTCTAACATTTCCTGATAAATTTTCTCCACAAGCATCAGTCCTTCCTTGCCACATCCAGTTATGAGACGATGATATGTATTTACAGTAGGTTTAATTCCTGATTGCTTCATAGTTTCATATAATCCCAAAGCCTTCTGAATATTTCCTGCACTGGAATACCCAGTAATTAGGGTGTTGTATGTGATCACATCAAAACTCAAACCTTTCCTTGTGATCTCAGACGCCCAGTTTTCGGCTTCCATTACTTGACCCTTTTTACAGAGCCCATTTATTAGAATATTGTATGTTACTAGTGTGGGAACAATCTGTTTTGCCACCATCTCATCAAAAAATCTGAAACCATCTTTCAAATTCCCAGATACACAACAACCATCAATCAGCATATTGTATATTTGCGTGTTTGGCACCACTCCTCTCTGTAACATATCGCCAAATACTACTTCAGCTTCAAGAATTTTACCATCCTTGCATAAACAATTTATGAGAGAACCATAGCTTACAGCATTGGGTTTTAACTCCCTTTTCTCCATTTCTTCTAGAATCTGGAAACACCTATCGAAAAGGCAACTCCGCCCATAGCCGTTAATCAAAGTGTTATACGTCTGAACATTTGGTGGAACTCCTTTTTCCACCATCTTCTTTACGCATTCTTCCGCCTCCTCCATATTCCTCGTTTCACAAAGCTTCTTGACTAAAGAATTGTAAGCGGCATTGTTGGGCTTCAACCCAAGTGCTTCCATTTTTTCAATTGTCATATATGCTTTGTTCATATCACCAACCTGGCAGTATCCATTCACAATTGTGCTAAAAAATACCGTTTCTGGAGCAACCCCATTTTCCAAAAACTTCCTCAATGCTTCCTCAGCCTTCACCATATCTCCTTTCTTACACAACGCATTCAACAAAATGCTACAGGTATAATCATGAATGTGAACCCCTTTCCTTCTTGCTTCTTCGGAAAGGGCTACCGAAGCATCCACATTCCCAGACTTAAAAAGTCTATCAATAAAAGTAGTATAAGTAAATCTGTCTGGAGCGAATCCATAAGCTTCCATCTCTTTCAACAGCCGGTGTGCCTCTTCCATCCTCTGTGCTTGACAAAGTCCATAGAGCAACGAATTGAAAGTAATAATGTTCGGTTCCACATTTTCCACCTTCATCCGCTCCCTAATACTAAATGCATCCTCCAACAGTCCCACTTTACAATACCCATCAATAAGTGTGTTATAGGTAATCAGATTGGGTGTCACGCCTCTTTCAACCATTTCATCAAACAGCTTCTCTGCATCCTTCATTTTCTTCTCTTTACACAACCCACCAATCATAACATTATACACAAAAGCACCCGGATGAATCCCACCCCTCTTCATACAAGTCATAAGCTCAATAGCCCTTTTCAAATCACCTAACTTCACCGCCGCCTGAATCGCCTTCCCATACATAAACTGATCTTGTGGAAGCCCAGACCCCACAATCTCCGAAAACAACTGAAGAGTCTCCCCGTACCGTTTTGTCGAAACCAGAGATTCAAGAAACAGATTGACAGACGCTATAGATGGCTGCACACCATCTTTCTTCATCAACATGTACAATTCCGCAGATTCCGAGACCATTTTGGACTCGGAACAAATGGAAAAGAGCATGTCAGAGAAAATGCGTTTCATGGGGGGTGAAGAGAGGGAGAAGAGGGTGTAGAGATGAGAGGGTGAAGAGAAAGGCGATTTGGGTCGAAGCAAATACCTGATGAAACTTCGCGCTGTTCCGGTACGACCCAGCTGGAGGAGGTTTTGGAGCTTTCGAACATGTTCATGGCGAGCTTGTTCTTGTTCTTGTTCTTGTGCTTGTGTCTGGATGTCGGTGGTGCTGCTGTTTGTAGACGTAGATTCTTGCTTCTCTGCAATGGAGCATAGGGAGTTGCAGGAAGGGAGAGAGAGGGATTTTTGGGGTCTGTTGAGGGTACTACCGACGGAGAATTTTGAAAGACCGACCCGATTCGCCATTTTCATCATCTTCTACCCTTATTCGGCCATTGCTACCAGCTATGTATGGGACATGGCTCATACAACTGATACAAACCGACGATCACAGTCTTCCCGTTTCTTAAACGAACTTCTCTGAGAGCCTTTTTGCACGAATTTCGTAAATTTTGAAATAAAATAAAATAAAAAAGCAAATAGGTTTAAATTATTTCTATAAATTTTAATTTTTGTATAAAAATATTAAATAATTAAAATTTTTATATGAAAACATTAAGTATTTAAAATGCATATGACTATAATTAATTTTTAAATATTTGATTTTTTATTTTATTTTAAATATCTTTTCAAAAAAATTGATTTCAAATATTATATTTTCCTGTGATATTTTTTGTTAAAGTATATTTGATTTTAGAAAATAGGATGAATAAAGAATAAAAAGAAAGATTAGAAAGAACAAAAAATGAAGAAAAATAAAATCAAAATTAAAACCAATAAACTATTTTGTGTGTTACTAATATCTCATTTAATTTATTTTTCTTTTCCTGTACATATAAATTTTTTGTTGACAAAATATACATTTGGCATACAAAATAGTATATGTCCTTTTGCACATATGAATTAAATTCATTTAAAAATATCCAAAATTTTAAGTAATGTTATATATATATAATCCAACTATTATTCAATGCTGGAATTTAAAAAAAAAATATTTAAACAAATATATCATCACTAACTCTATCATCTTCTCCCCAACTTTGGCTATTATATCGTCTTCCTCGCTCTAAGATAAAGGCCAAAGGAAAAAAACCCTAACCCTAAACCTCTCGTTTTCTCGGTCTAATATTGAGCGAAAGGGGAAAAAAGAAAACACTATGCTCACATGCTCAACTCCATCTTCATCCCTAGGTCCGAACCCTTGCATCGTTGGAGGCCAGTTTCTAGTCACTACTCATTTCCTTCCCAACTTAACCTACCTCCGAGACCCATGATCGATTTGCCTCTCGTCGCTATCTTCATCATGTGCGAAGGAGAAATACGATAATATATTAGGCTAAGAACTCATCTTTCTGGCGAAGGTAAAAGGAAAACACTGTTTATGGTTATATTTGGCTCTGTGTTTGTGTTGGGGTTTTTCTTTATGATGGTTAGTTGGGTTTTTTTCTCATTGTCATAAGGATCCATGAATATCGAGAAGGTTAAGAGTTATTTCATAATTTCTTGCTCTATTAGTGTAATGTTGAGCATCCAGGTTGAACTTAGGCTACACAGTATAGAAAGATTTGAAAATGTGTGAAATTTGTTGAAGAATGGAGATCAAGTTCACTTCTAAAACACTTCATATGAGATACTACCTTAATTTAGTCGAGGAAGCACCTTAAGCTACTGTAGGTACTATGTGAACAAGTTCTACGTACTACCTTAACTGACAATGTGTAAAAATTATTTTCTTAATTTATTTCAAAAAGTATTTTAAAAAAATGGACTTAATCATATTTGATTATCATATTCAACAAATAAAAAAAACAAATTATTACAAATTGATTAGTTAATCATATAGATGAAACAATAAGTGAACTTTGACATATTATGTGGTTGCAATATTATTTAAATGAGATTTTGTACGATAGCTTGTACTTTAATGTTGAGATCTTGTTTGTTTAGGTATTTGGTGATGTGTTTGTCTTGTTTTGCTTTGTTGTCTAGTCTTCATGATGGGTTTGTGATATTTTTCGTTAGGATGTTATGATTTTGTAGGTCTACCCTTGTTTTAGATACTGTTAACTAGTTTGTTGGCTCTTTTTATTTTGAACCTTTACATATTAAAAAAAATGGTTGTTCGACATGTGTTCATGTTTATTAAACAATTTCAACTGAACTAATAATTTGAACGTTTGTTGTTTACAAGTAGCGGTCTCCAAAAAGCCCACGGCCCGAGGCCCGCCTCAGCCTGCCCCGGCCCCCCGCCCCAGCCCGAGCGGCTGCCTCCGCTTGGGTGCTGGACGGGCCGGGTTTGACAGTCTCAGGCCGGGGCCCCGACGAGCCGGCTCTAATTCATGGGCTTTTAAAGCCCACCCAAAAGCCTGGCCTGCAGGCTCCACTAAAGCCCGCCTAGGAGGCCCGCCCAAAGCTCTGAAGCCAGAGGCCTACTAAAAGCCCGCCAAGAGGCCTGTTTAAAAGCGACCCTCCACTCAGTAGTGCTAAGTTTTTATTTAAATTGTATCTCAAAAGTTAAATAAAAAATAAAAAGCAAGCTTAAAAACAATCCAAAATAAAAATCCTTCATTTTAAAAATTTATTCATATCGAATATAATTGCTATTTGAAAATGTATGAAAAGTTTACATCACTATAAAATAAGTACATTCCAACTGGGGTCGACACCTACTTGGCTCTAATCATTCAGACTTTTTCAACCATAAGAAAATAAAAATACAATATACATTTAACGAAATATTTTAATCACTATTTTCTGGTGACGGGAATTATCATGGATCCATTCATGTTTTGATAAATTTAAGCTTCTTCCAGATCGGCCACTGCAAATTTTTCTCGAACATGATCGTGCACCCTTGTCCACTAAATTCCAATCTTTAAACATACTACTCGCGAGGGGAGTGGCCTGGGAAGAGAGGGCGCGGGGCCTATGGGCCTTCACTTTTTTTAAGTCCTGCATTGCTGACCATTAACGGTTTAAAGGTCTTGGGCCGACTTGGCCTAAGGGGCCTAATTTCTCTCGGTTGGGGCCGCTTACTATTGAGAGACCCCCTTTATTTACAAGGATGACAATAGGAAGTTCATGTGTTTCTCAATTGTGAACCATATTAAGTACATGGGGAATTGACATATAAATTAATATATATTTGATTGATTATCTTTCCTTTTATTAGCTAGTGGCTATTTCCTTTCATTAGCTAGATTGATTTAATTGATTGATTTGATTGATTGTAATTTATTGATTGACTATCCAAAAATAGTCATATGTACTCTTATTTATACCCTTGAGATAAATGCGATTAATCATTCAACCAATTTTCAATTTGGTATCAGAGCCATTGGGAAGAAACTCTTCCACTGCTGTTTTTTCTTTGGTTGAACCCTAGCTTCTTCCTTTTTCTACTTCTTTTTCCACGTTTTCTCAGTTCCTAATCATATTTGAGAAAATTGAGATGAATATTCTTGATGGCAATAAGCCATCTATAGTGACTATTCACGAGACTTCCTTTCCAACAATTTCTATCAAGTTGAATAGTACAAATTATCGTGTTTGGTCTCAAATTATTGATATGCACTTTGCTGGTAGAAGGAAGAAGGGATCTATCATATGAAGGAAGGCTCCACCCGCTAAAAACGACCCAAGCTATGATGAATGGGAGGCTAAAGATGTGCTAGTCAAGTCTTAGCTCATCAATTCCATGAACGACAAGTTGATGGCACATTTTGTGCAGCATGGAATGACTAAAGAGGTTTGGGATGCTATCAAGATGAGCTATTTGGATGTCTCATATTCTTGTCAAGTATACAAACTGATGAAGAAATCATTCCAATCAAGCCAAGGAGCTCGTCCTCTTTCAAAATATTACAACGGATTGAACTCCATATTTTTTAAACTTGATTATCGTAGGCCCAATGATATGGAGTGTAAAAAATGATATTGAGAAATTAAGGAAATGCACTGTTGAAAATAGAATTTATATATTCCTTGTTGGTCTTGATCACAATCTGGATCAAGTTAGTGGTCGGATCTTGGTTACCTCTCCTTTACCAAGTTTGAAGGCAGCCTATTCACAAGTTCACAGTGAAAAGCAGAGACAATTCACCACGAGAATTGAGAATTGAAGCTCAATCGGAAGCGTTCACCCTTATTGTCTAAAAAACCAATTCTCAACACCTCCTATTCGCCATTCCTACCATTTTTCTCGTTTCTGCACTCACTATAACAGTACAAGACATACCGAAGATGTTTGTTGAAAGAATCATGGCTATCTGGAGTGGTTCAAACTCAAGTAAGCCGAAAAGAAGAATAAAAAATTTGCACAGGTTGTTGTCACGGATACTCCTACAACTTCTACTTCTCATGTGACTCGGATATCTCTTAAAGAAGGTAATTATGGTTTGTTTTTATTTCTGCTGCCACTAACACTTATGTTATTGATTCAGGAGCTACTGATCCTTCACTTGTTAAGTCTGTTCAGGTTGCTAATGAGACTCCTATGCCAATCTTAGGGTCCATAAATATCTCAATTTCGTCTACACTCATGTTGTCCTTTGTCCTACTTGCACCTAACCTATCTAATAATATCCTTTCAATTAGCAAGATTACCAAATATCTTAACTGTTTTGTAACCTTTTATTCCACACATTGTGTGTTTAAGGACAATCTTACGAAGACGACGATTGGCAATGGTAAAGAGAGATGTGGTATTTATTACTTGGAAGGGACAAGGGAATTACAACCAATGTCTGATCACATTCTCCAAGTAACAAGGGAGACTTCTTATAGAGAAAACAAATTCGATTTTGGCACTGTCGACTGAGTCATCCATCTTTTCCTTCCTTTGAACGTTTGTTTCATCACTTATTCAAAACTATTTCAGTTTCTAGTTTACGGTGTGAACAATGTGATTCGCTTGCAAAGTAGGTGTTCCGGAATCAACAATATTTATAAACCTAAATTCCTCCTACTGTCGTAACATTACTACTGCAGTATAGTGGCTCTAGGGTCGAACATAGGGATGGGTTTTCTTTGTACACATGATTTATAATGAAGACCAAAAATGGTGAATTCAATTTGGATTTTGGGGTTTTGGTAAAAACAGGGGAGTTGGTGATTTGCAGATTGAAAATACAATAAGTAAACAAAAAAAATTGTAAAATAGAATTCCTTATAGTGTTAGTCATCAGGCTTGGGTCCAAAATCGAGGTTCTCCAGTATTATTTCGTTGGGGAGGATGACCTATAGTCATATCCCAAACCGTTCTTCATTTAATCAAAAATCGAATTCTAAATAATTATCTTTGAAAAATTGGTATTTGCCTCCATTGATGGTCTCTTGACAAGAACAACATCACTCGACTCACTTTCCAACAGCTAATAAATGATAATCCAATGGATGTCATCGTATTTAACAATAAGCATACAATGAACCCTAAAAGCTTACAAGATCGCCATTTACAAGCAAGGAATCAAGGGATCAAACCTAAAGTTCGAGAAAATAAAATATCCTTGATCGCCTTTCAATAACCCATAGATGATAAATTCAATCTTAGATGATAACTAACGGACAACAATGGATCTAGCAATAAAACATCCAATGAACCTAAAGCTATCAAATACTGATCATTCAAAGTAACCAAGGATTAGCTTCACATGATCGGGAAACTACATAAATGGTGGTAGAGGAATAATTGCTAACATGGAAACTCCTCAGCTGTTTCGATCTCTAATTCGTAGCCTTCCACCCATGAAAAGGGTTTTGTAGCCGCCATCTCCGAGTTGTCATCCTGAAGGTATGTTTCATGTCGAAAGTGGAAAATGAAAGATAAGGAGAGAATGGGCAGACGGCGGAGAAACTGGAAGCCCGCCAAAAAATTTATTGCAAAGTGATTGATTTTATGACTGAATTTATATATACGACTCCGAGCAAGGGAAATTGCAAAAAAACTAAAACCAAAATCTATTACAATGTGGACAAATTGGAAGAAACAAAACTGAAACAAACAGGCACAAGGTCAAAAGGTGAAGAATGCAAGACATGAACAAAGCGCTCGGTCAGAGGCATGCGAACAACAAAGGCCCGCAGATTAAATTCCGTCCGGCCTTCGTAGGCCGCCTCTTTCCTTCCGTCCCTCTGACCGCACGTCGAAGGTTTGACTTGAATTCTTCAGGTTTGGATCGACTCAACAATTTCAAGATAAATTGCTTGCAAGAACTACAAAATTAGGCCACAAACATGATCAATAGAACAGTAGTGGACCTTAATGCAATCAAGCACTAGAATGATTAGTACACAAAAAGCACTCAAAACCTATAATAAATAGGGTTCAAAATAACACTTTTTAGGCACTAATCACAATGCCTTTATGCTAAAAATCATCATGTATCTTTCAAAATAAGCCTCAATAAAAGCCTTGTTCCATTTGTTTGTGTCTTTACATATGTTCAAATTTTCTCTACTTTCTTTCACTGGGTCAAATATTTCCTCAGGTCCTTCATTGATGATCAGACAGAGGAGTCAGAGCTCTGTTGAACTAACATGACGTTTTGAATGTTATTCCTTAATCTTCAAAGATGGTCATAACACAATTTAATACGCGAGTCAAAGTTTTCCATTCTGACAATGGTCGTGGGTTTGTAAATCGGTCCCTTGCTACTATATTCCAAGAAAATGGAATTCTTCGTCAAACAACATGCTAGAATTCTTCATGTTCATTCTCATTTAAGGGATAAACTTTATCCTCTCTATTTCTCAAAAGGGCTATAAATATTTCCACCCTCTTTAAGGGAAATACTATGTTTCTATGGATGTTCAAATGAGCGCGAGTCTTATTTTTCTAAGGATATGGACATGGTTCCTCTTAAGGGGGAGATTAATAGTAAGGAAGAGGAAAGATTGTGGTTGGAAGAAAAGAGGTGGTGGATTTCAAGTAAGGAGGATCAGAATGATGACTCAGTGGTAAGTTTTTAGAAACACATCATAAGAAGAAACAATAGAAAGACTGACAGATTGAGCTCCCAAATAACATTTTCAAGAAAGAATAAAGACACATCAGAGTAAGAGCCCCTTTCTCTCTCAAAAAAGATTTCATCTCCTGGAACAAGATACACACCTTCAAGCATCATACAGAGCTCTTCTAGATTGATTCTAAGGTAAAATTCCTTCACTTTAACATCCGAGTCCACTACTTTGAATCCTCGTCGTCAACATAGGCTTATATCCTTCTTCGAATATACAAAACGTATAAGCCTGGCTTCTCGAAACCATCCCCAATGTCGCTCATCCTATTTCGACTTTGGGTGTCAAGCAACATGGCATCATCAAGGCTCATGTGCACTGACATCAAATGAAGCCGGGTGTAGGTGTACTAAGGGTCATTCACCACTTCGTGTGTGAGTAGATTGACTTCTGGGACTACGTCTAACGAAGATCTATATCAAATCAGAAATGAAAAGTAATTAATGTGTCATGGGCAAAAGGTCAGGCATCCTCGTGAAAAGCTTTTCCAGATTTAGTAAAGGAGACTGAGGTAGTATCCAAAGGTCCTCAGATGGGTGTAAGAGACTCATTTGTCCGAAGTTCTATTGCTCAAAGAAGACACACGGTCATGGTTATCACGAGACTTAGAGTCGGCGATAGAGCCTGGGCAAGGAGTGACTCGAGATCTGGATACACCATTGAAATTGCATCGCGTTGCGAGCCGCATGGCCTGCAGATATGGATGTCATTGGTCCATGACATGGATTAGCCGACGACCATTCGACGCCAAATGATCGACTCGGCGTCACAGATACCAAGCGTGACGGTGGTTCGGAGCAACATATTCATGGTTGGATGCGATAAAGTGGAATTCGACTAAATTCTATTATGAGGAGAATGCGAACTTTAAAATCTAATTTTCTGAAAAGCGGCAAAAATGGTAATTTCCCATCAAACTGAATTTTTCTAGATCTCGCATGATGAACCGACTACCATTGAATCGTCTTCATCAAATCTAGCTACCACATCAATTTCCCGCCGACCCGAGACGGCAGGAATTTGCACGCTTCAAGACAACAAGCATAAATAATACTTTACACTGGGCACATTTTTGGGAGCGGCTTACAAGGTTCCACGTGCTGTCAAAGTAAGATTCACTAACTTGAGCCTATAACATGTGGGACACATGGCATGATGCCATTGGAGGAAAATTAAATTATCAATAGATTATTGATAAGAACTAATGAGCCAATCGAACTCATTATTATAAAGAGGGGACAAAGGAGAGCTTTCTTCTCCATTTCAATGATCGCCAGTAGTGAGAGAGAGAGAGAGGGGCAGGTCCAAATGAAAATGAGGGTTTTTGTAGAGAGAGTGCAACTCTCTCTGGGGATTTCCCTGTTCAATCCATCTGATTCTTCGCCAAAAAGGTAAAAGCCTGTTCTAAAGCGCGCGCCACGCACCGGCCAGAGCTCAACAACCTGAGGAAAATTTACCCTATTATTTTGGTTTAGCTGCGAATTATCTCCGGCTAATTGCGTCGTATATCGTTTTCGATCGTCCCAAACTTGGGACCGAATTGTTGGAACATTTCAACCTGCTGACGCTTTAGGGACTGTCGGGTGATTCAGGTGATAATTTATGCAATAAATTACGGTTTTAGTGTTTCGGGGCCAGTAAATGACTGATAAGGGATTTCGGTTCCACAAAGTGGAACTGACAGCCAGGAGTACGCTCACTGACAATTTCATCGTTTTTATAGTGGACTCACAAAAATAAATCTCCGATTTCATTTGGCTTGAGACTAAATTGTTCATGTGTGTTCTAAGCAAATATCATTTGAATCGATGACTTGAATTGTTAAAAAAAAGAAATTGTTAATGCATATAATTAAATGTGTTAATATGATGATGAATTATAAAAAATATAATTGTGTGTAAGCCATTGAAATAAATCAGATTAGCCCATGAGTTAATTTTGATGTTATTGATAAGAATAAATAACATGTGATTAGTATGTGAATCAATGTCATGATGCATGTGGGTAAATTTATGTTAAGATGATTTGCAGGTTATTACACTGAAGTTTGTGAAGTTTAGCGAACAGGCTTCTAGCCTACCGGCAACCTAGGGAAAATTGGGTGGGTATGGCAAGGAAAGAAATGAAAATGGAAAGTGGTCGAAAGGAATTTCAAGGGAAGATTTTCTCCAAGAATCATTCTCGAGAGAAGTCCAATACTATCTCGAGGCTAACCTAAGGATCAGTTTTGAAAAATGATCTAGCAATTCGCTTCTGAGGGTAGTCTAAAGATAGTTTGATCAAACTCCGCAGGATGTTTCAAGAACAAAGCTTCTTTGTTTCAAAAACGATGTTTCACATCTGCTTGTGCATGTGCAGTGGAGTTGGTGAGGGATAGAGAGAAATGGAAAGGTGAGTTGCATTTCATCTATATCAATGCATATCCGCCAGGACTGCGTATTTGCTTGAATGTTTATAAGAATGTATTGTACGCGCATCAGAGCGGAGTAAATCCAGAGGATTATCAATACTGGCACAGGCTTCACTGTCAGAGGATCATTATTTCAGTACAGAGACCTGCAGAAGACGACGCACAGAGGTTGTTTTGAGAAGAAAAGCCGGATTGTAGCCGTGTTTATTTATATGACATGTATTAACATTGTAAATCTTAATATATGTTGGTATTAAGATGATGTAACCAACTCTTGAACTATGGCAATATAATCGATGTATTTTGGCCGAGTATGATGCAGGCCAATGCGCCATTTTACATGTATGAGTCTCTCACGCATGCGAACAGCGAGGGTTTTCCGCGGCCGACGGGTCATTGCCAACGACCCCGGATCAGGCTGCCATGTTGATAGCGTTCAATACACTAGACTCCGATATCTTATGCGGTTAGTATGGTGAGTCAATTCATGCATAAACTAAGCAATCCACATAGGCTAACACCGTATCCTAGAATATCCAAGTCTTCCCGGCAAAGGAATTTTGTTCTCTAAACATGACATCTAGAGATAGCTCAGTAAAACATAGACTTGTCTTTGGCAGTGATCCAACTGGATAGGTCTACATCATGATATGTCGCATATAGTACGTGCACTCCAAAGACTAGAGGAGTAAGAAACAGTGCGGTCTCATCGAAAGCGTTGCAGAAGCCGAATATCGCGTTTTCATCAAGTGTGACCACATAGCTTACTTTGCTAAGAATTGTCTTAAGTGAGCTTGGATTTGGTCCTAAGAAACCAATGGTGTTTTTTTGTGATAACACAACATCTATTGAGATTGAAAACAATCCAGTACATCATGATAGAACTAAGCATATTGAGTTTGATAGGAACTACATCAAGGATAACTTAAATTCTGGCCAGATAACAATTCCCTACATAAAGAGTGCTAATTAGTTGGTAGATATAATGACACATTTTGTTGCTAGTGGACCATTTTATGCTTCATTATCCAAGTTAGGCATGAGTGATATATATACACAATCAGTATGTATTAGATTGATTATATCTCCTTTTATTAGCTAGATTGATTTAATTGATTGATTGTAATTTATTGTAATTGATTGATTGGCTATCCAAAACTAGTCACATGTACTCTTATTTATACCCTTGAGATAAATGAAATAAATCATTAAGCTAATTTTCAATTTGAGGGAACCTTTCTCATTCCAAAGTTTGTGTTTATCTTGCTGTCCTTCATGTTGATGAAAATATATCTGTTTTTTTTTACTTGAGGACCTCCCCCATATTTGTCGAACATGGTGTATAGCTCAAAACATTCCTAATAATCTCTTTGGTTAGAATCATGTGTGTTTAGGTACTACAATGTCATACTTAAGGTACTATCATTAAAAACAAAAGGTACAATTTTAACAGACGTATGTACTACCTTAATGGAGAGTCCCTAAACCTTTGTTGACCCCATCTTTAATAAACCAAGTATTGTTCTCATGCCATATTTTCATTGTATTAAATAAAGAAATCATATTCTTCACTTCAATAGATAACCAATTAAGTGATCACTACTAATACATAAGTGGCAAGTGTAGAGCCTCCAAAACATAAAAAACTACTGAGGTTAGACAAATGTGTGTCTATGTACTATGATAATAGTCCATAGGTACTACTTGCATATACTTAAGGCACTATCTTAACGGACCTAGGTACCACCTTAAGGAACATCACAAAAACTCTTTGCCAATTTATGAAAATACCATGTGTGAGTCCCAGCGCTATTCTTAGAAAGTATGCAGTGGCCCAAAGCTATCACTGCTATATGATATTTAAATATGTCATTTAGATGGCACACCGTTCGGCAAAAGTAAGCACAAGATCCAATGGCTACGTCACCATCCAACAAGACTTGAGGTCCCTACAAACAGATCTAGTAATTTAATATTCCTTCAAACGTAAATGTTCAATAAAGGTATATAAATTTGAAGAAGACGGAGAATCAAATGTTCAGAGGCTCACAGTGGCAAACATGTGATGATTACAATCATCAACATATCAGTATGGTGATTGTCATTACAAAACGACTAAACAATGATTCAAAATTATTAACTCAATAATTGGTTTGAGTTGGTTGTAATGTTTAACCAAATCTCAAAGAAATCCCATCATATATGTAAAATTATGATCCATTCAATGGTACGCATCGATGAGAAAGAATCGAATGTTGAAGGACTGCATAAACTAACGCGACATCGCATTGTCGTCTATTTTGAAGGTTGAATGTTCAGACGAAAATTGGTCGATCCCACTCGAGGTGGCGTTGGAAGTTGTCTCGCAACTCCTGAAACCATTATTTATCGGTAAAATATATGTTCAACTTATAATTGAAGGTCTTCCATGTCTTGATTTAATAGTAACACCATTGATCCAGCCACAGTTTTAATTATGAAAAATGTTCAGCATAGAAATGAACTCCAAATCATATTTGTATATGAGATCAACGCCTATAATGGTAAATAGATATTCTTATAATGTCTAGACAAATAGGTCTAACAGATGTCCTTCAATGTAATATTATGTAAGGCTACCAAAAATGCAATTATGGGTAATGGACAAACATCAAAATACGTGCATTTCCAGAAGATGTTTTTGTGCCTGCCACATCTATTAGAGATTTTGTTACTACTATAAAAGAAATAGTTATAAACAGACCACGTTGAGGGCTTCTTCTGACCAACCGCCTCGAAAATAACTTGTCTTGTTGTTGGTGTGTCGGATGTCATTCATGCATACATTTTGAAAAGTTTAGTATTCTATGGATGATGTGGCTCTCAACGATGATTTAATCGTCATGGTCATTGATGAGGTTATTCTGAGCTCTGGTCTCAAAACACCCATGTACTTATGTATCTACCTAGAATAATAGGATTTTATCATCAATAACTAGATAAATGAAGAGAAGGCAGAGAGAGAATATATAACAAACTTTCGTTAATTATCAAGAGGTTGTTAATATATAGATGTGAATGAATTGTCCAAAGTAATCTAGGATCAGTTGTCGAGTTGACTTACTCAAGTGATGACCATTTTGAACAATTGTTTATCGCACATGATATGTCCATACAAGGGCTTTTGATGGGGTGTTAGCCAATCATTGTCATTGACTCATCTCACATGAGTGGGCCCTACGATGGTGCCTTATTAGTTGCTACATCTTATTATGCCAATGACAACATGTTTTTATTAGCTTGTGGAGTTATGAGCTTAGAGAATTATGATGATTAGTCGTGGTTCTTGCAAAATTTAAATATATGAAATGGACAAAAACCTTGCATTGGAAGTCTATCAGATGTAACACAAAGTCTCATTTTTTAGTTACTCTAGTTCTAATACATGCCAAAAACCATCCCCAATTATAAATATTCTCACATTTCGTTATAGGAAAAGCCAATGGAAAAAACTTATTATTTCCATTACTACCAATTTCATAAAGTGCTTTATACTTCCTATTAAAAGTGTACCATCAATACTAAGTATGGTGTGACAATGTTTGAAGCCTTTAATAAATGCATGAAATGGCTAGAAAACTCGATGAAATATCTTTATGTTCTGCATATTACCAGGAAATGTTTTCAAACTTACCACACATACAGGATTTTCCTACTCTAAGGTAATGAAAAAACATTGCAGCTCTACATGACTTAAAAATCACCAAATATGTTAGTAAGTGTTTTAAGTTTCCTAAGAAATACCTTCTTATATGATATTTGGCATCCAAATTTCACTATAATGCTTGTATGAATAGTAGCAACATTATCAGAATCATGTCTCAACATCATGAGAAAGTATGTATCATACAGTTACTAAAATAAAAAAATAAATTAGGTATGAAGAATTTGAATTGCATTAGTCAATACATTTGAAAAAAAATATAATTGTCTTTGAGGAACAAAAGTGACGATTGAGCAAACAATATTAAAATTGCCCCTCTTAATAATCCAACTATTCATGTGCCTTTCATTTTTAAAACAAAAACTCAACAAATATATCTTCACCTCACTCACCTTCCCACTCCCCATGCCACACATATCGCCTTCCTTCTCTAGATAGCTGAAAACTAACTCCTAAACCTCTCGTCTTCCACCAATCTAACTTGAGCTTAAAGGGAAAAGGAAACGGTCTACAAGGTGTCTTCTGCCCCTATTTTCAATTTTTTCAGTTTAAACTCTTTGTATCAGTTGAGGCCAATTTAAAGCCAATGCTATCCACATTTCCTTCTCATAGCTTAACTCCATCTCGGGACCCACGATCCATCTTTCCTATCTTCGTGTTCTATCATCTATGAAGGAGAACTCCATATTGATCGAAGCAACACTTTGTAGAGAAGGTGCAGAAAAAACACAAATCATGATCTGTATTTATTTTCTTATTTTTTAATGAGGGCTTTTTTTTTTTAAAGATTCTATCTGTGCTCGTACAGTGTTTCATCTGGTTTTTTTTTTCATTGTCAGATAGATCCAATGAGAATATCGAAGGTTAAGAGTTATTTAGTCTTTATGCTGTTAGTGTAACAAGAGCATCTAGGTTGAACTTAGGGCACAGCAAGATAGAAATATTTGAGAAATGTGGGAAATTTGTTGAAGAATGGAGATCATGTTCATTTCTAAAACACTCAGTTACATGAGATATTAATATATCATTCAGTTGAGAAGTATCTTAAGCCATCAGAGGTACTTTTGAATAAAACCCATACTACCCACTGACAATGTGTGTTCATTTTCTCGCCTTATTTAAAAAATTGTTTAGAAAAAATGGACTTAATCATATTTGATTATTATATTCAACAAATAAAAAAGCAAATTATTACAAATTGATTAGCTAATCATATAAATGAAACAATAAGTGAACTTTGACATATTATATGGTTGCAATATTATTTGAATGAGATTTTGTAGCATTGCTTAAATTTTTCTTATATGTTGAGTCTATGCTTCTTTGTGTATTTATAAGAGTAAGTCACTACATGTTTGCTGTTGTTAAACAGCTTCATGCTAATAGTTTGTGTTTTTTCATTGAGATGTGATTTTGTAGGTATACTCTTGTTTTCGACATTGTTAACCAATTTGTTGGCCCTTTTTAATGACATTCTGAACCCTTACATATTAAAAAAAAAAAAAAGGATGTTCGACATGTGTTCATGTTTATTAAACAATTTCAATTGAACTAATCATCAAAACGTTTGTTATTTACAAGAATGACAATAGGATGTGCATGTGTTTCTCAATTGTGAACCATATTAAGTACACGAGGGAACCTTTTTGGTTCCAAAGTTTTTGCTTATTTAAGGTCTTTCATGTTTTGATGAAAATAGGATGAGGATTTTGATCCCCGCTCTTTCATGTCGTAAAATGAAGGTGTATATACCAAATCATTTTAATCATCCCTTTGTTGTGAATCCATGCATGTTTAGGTAATATGTTACCTAAGATACTATCATTAAAAAATCAGGTGTGCACTAACTTAGTATTGACGATACTACTCTTGGTAACGGAGAGTGTAATGTTCTTTCCTCGCTCGACAAGCTTAGGAACGCTGTTACTTAACAAAGACCATTAACTAATTCTCTAGTACTTTTTAGACTATTTCAAGCATTATTAGATTCATAATTGATATACAAACTTGTTTCAAAAGCTACAGTATGTAAATTCTAGATCACACAAATCATAACTCAGAACCATTACTATAAAGGTGTTTAAAATGTCCTGCATAAATATGTGCTTGAGTCTCTTCGATAACTTTATCTACTTACAAGTTTTGTTATAATAAATATTGTATATTTACATTTACTATTATAAAAGATATGTGTGGTTTGTCAAAAGGGATGTCCTCATGACTTCTTCTTCAAAACCTACACGGATGAAATACCTGCAAGCAAATATATAGCTTAGTGGGAAAATAAGATAATATATATATATATATATATATATATATATATATAGCATATATATATATATATATATATATATATATATATATATATATATATATATATATATAACGGTATGATAAGGTAAATGACATGTATAACCGCTTACATTAATCATTAATTTTAGTATATGAGCACATATAATTATTTCCACATATCATATTATTCATATCTCCCGTAGGAGTACTTATCAAAAATTTCATAACATAAGGTACCCGTAGGTACACTACATTACAGAACAAAGATATGTCTTAGCATCAAAGCTGATTACATTTGTGTTCATATTATTCATTATTCAGATGCACATCATATAAGTATTTGCTTGTATAGACCAATAACAATGAATGAGAGGACGCAAAGACAATAGTATCCGTCAAGGCAAAGAAGAAAGAAGATAAACAAGGCCATAACATCGAAACAACAAGAGTGTCAGAGTACCATGTGAAATGTAGCATCAACAGACGTGTTGGGGGTAAGACTAGACGGGAGTATGATTTAAGCACTCAAACATATGTGTCTATTCATTCACTATCCGGTCTTAGGTAGACATACAATTATATGCGGTTCTATGCATTTCGCACCGATCTTACCAATATCTATGTTATACATCAGTCATTAAGACCGTGATTTTCTCAATATCCATATTGAATCATCATGTCATGCAAGATTTTATTTAGCAATTACTAACATATAACTTGTATACATGTACGACTTTTCATTCACTTTGTTATTAGATCAATAATTAATCCACCATGCCTATTGTCCACCCCAATCTAATGCCACGTTCTTTCAAATGACCTTCTCCAAATGCTGCTTGCCATCTTCCTGTTTTCAAGTCACCTCAGGCAGAGTACTTTCTCCAGTGCGACCAACCTTGCTGCTGAGGCGAGGTAGAGATCACAAATTTGGGCTTCAGGTCTTAGTGCTAGTGGTGCACCAAATTGAACTGTATGTCACATTTTGCTCCTTTTCGCTGGGACAATTTCTACAAACCCAAAACAAACCATATCAAAACAACCTAAACCCAATTAACCAACAAATAAACCATAAATAATGGGAGTTAGGATTTTTCAGAATACAAACATATAGAGACAAGCAGGACGTAGGGATAGTTTCTCACCTTGATTTCTTTGACACTCCAAAGTAGCTTCCTTCCTCTCTCTCCTTACTTCTCTTCCTTCTCTTCATACATGTGAACAAGGAGAGAGCTCCAAAGAAAATAGAGAGAAATCAAACCACAAAAATGGCAGGATTCTTCCTCCCAAACACTCACAGTTCTAAACTCCCAGCCAAAAATGTGAAATTCTTTCCTGAAGACAATGTGTCATTTTAATGGGATTTGGCCCAAACTTTTCTTTTGCATTTAGCCCTCCTTTCAGCCTCCTGAATTGAAACTCAACCATTGTACCTAGTAAAATAAATCAGATCTTTTAACTTAATGTCCCATAAGACATTAATTTCCTGACAAATTACCATTAGCCTCTTTACTTCTTTAATAAGTCTCAAATATATCCTTTTTCTTAACTCTTAAATTTCAAAATACAAATTTGATTTCACTATACCTTAACGTGTCATATAAAACTACATTAAGGTAATTTGGGATGTGTTACAATTGATGAGAGTATGAAACACTCATGCTACACTACACCACATCTTATGGAGGTTTTAGCGCGTTATTTTACAGATAAATACGTATTTATAGCCCGAGTTAGCCGATTCTTGCATTTGTGTGTGAACAAAGAGTGGAACAAGCCTGGGACCATTTTGAGCCGAGAGAAGAAAAGCATGAAGTCAAGGTGAATGTCACACATCCTAACGCTGCGATGTCGCCATCATGCCATGGCAGAAGAAGTCACAAAGCGTTGGTCATTTTCTTATAACGCCGCGACGTCGCAGAATTTCTCCATCACACCATTAAAAAGCAAAGTGAGACAGAATTGGGATCGAGATAATGCATGAGACGAGGTACGGGAAAGAGAGCGATAAAGAAACTAACGTTGAGAAGATAAAGCATTTTTGTAGTTTTCTTCTTTCATGAAAGACTGCTGATGTTTTCTATATTGATTTTGTGTATAACCGAGTCCAATATGTTCTAGATTCATATCTAGGGTTTTGTTGAACCCTTTCACTATTGCATGGATTAAAGATTTGGATTTTATATTATCGCTGATTTACATTCGTTATTTGCTCTATAATTTATGATTTATATAGCATGTGATGTCTGGCCAACATTGGCATGATTTCCATCGATATCCTGAGATCGAGATGAGGACGCCCAAGGACTGGCCAGAGCGATCCTAGTCAATAACGTAAGACATAGAGATAATATTATCCTGATTCCAGGGTGGCAAATTAAGGTTAGAACATTTAAGCTGCTTTTGAGTATTATTAGGGTTGGGGTAGATACACTCAACCTCGCTTAGTGAGATAACCGATACATCTGCAGGGTATCTTGTAGGCAAGATCACCCCACATCAATAAGTCGTAATAAATCGAATAGTAATTTCTCTAGGTAGGAATCCATCAAAGTGGCAAAAAGAAACATAAATTAGTCTCCACAACACACAAGAGAAAAGCAGCATTACAGATAATAGGATTAGTTTAATCTCACACAAGAAATAATTCATTACCCAAAGCCTACGTCCCCGCATAATATTCAAAAGGCTAAACTCAGTAATCAACGCAGACTTTTCCTGCACTCAGTAGATCCTGCAGAGCCTTAGGGTGGCACTGGGATAGCCTGAGCAGGCTGTGGCCGCGCAGGCAAAAGGATATACATTCTACACACCACGCTGGCCGGTCAGAGACCCTCCCCCCTTAAAAGAATTTTCTGGGTCTCAAACCCAATGTGTAGCTCCGAAGAGCTGCGGGGGTATTATGCCTCATTGTCGCCCCGTTCCCAAAAGTTGTCTTCTGAAATAGTTGCAAAGTACCTTTTCGCTTCAAATGGTCCAGCCAACAAGAGTTTCTGAATGGCTTTACTTATAAGCTTCAGATCAAAGCTACTCTTCATCAAAAAGAGAAGTCTAATTGCACTTCAGATATCTTGTACCGCAAGATGCGATTCATCATAATTCCAAGATCTTCGGAAGTATCGAGACATGGAACACATTGATGTAATTCCACAATAACTCCAAGAGGGACCAAATCCATAAGCTTGACTTATCCAATTCTTTCTAAGATTTCATAAGGTCCGATAAACTCGACTTTAGCTCTTTTTTTCCAGAAACCCCTACATCTTCCTCCACAAAGGATACTTTCTTATAAAACCAACCTCATTTCTCAGCATTTATGTCTTTTCTTTTCAAATTCATACGACTTTTTTGTCTATCACTAGGGGCAATTTTTGTCCTTTATAATTATCTAACTTTTTTGTCTCTTACTATGTCGTGGCCAATTACTTATGTTTCCATTCAAAGATCATACAAGGTTCTACATTTCCTTCCATACAAAGCTTACAGGGGGCCATGCTAATAATTGATCACCTGGAGCAATCAAGGTTATAGGCAAACTCTATAAGAGGAATATACCTATCCCAATTTCCAGGAAAATCTAGCATACAACCCCGAAACATGTCCTCTAACACTTGAATCACTCTTTCAGATTGTCCATATGTTTGTGGATAGAAGGATGTACCAAACTGGCCGAGCATCTACGCCGCATCGAATTCTTTCCAAACTCTGATGTAAATAGTGCGGATCGCAGATCGGTTCATTGACAAGGAACTTACGTGCAGCCTGACAACTTCACTCCGCTCACACAACTCCGCTAACCGATCCAATACGAAACAATCCAGCCTAATTAAGAAGCAAGCAAACTTGTAAGTCCCCACACACCACTCAAACTAAATCATGCTCTTTTCGGGGTAGAGGAACCAAAATAAAATCCATAGTAATATTGTTGTCCCACTTCCATTGTGGAATCGATGGCACGCACGTACTAGACAAGATTGATGTTCAACTTTATCATTACTGCCGACATTTGGATACATACTCTGCTATATCATTTTTCATCCCTCTCCATCAATAGTATTGTTTAAAATTCTGATACATCTTGTTACCTCTAGCATGCATGGTGAATATGGTATTGTGGCTTTCATACATCAATTTCTTTTTCCATTAATGGACATTCGGTACACATAATCAATTATGCTATCATAGTCTTTGAATAACTCTAGCCACCGACGTTGCCTCAAGTTTAGTTCATTTTGAGTTAACAAATACTTAACACTCTTATGATCTATAAATATTCTACATTTTTCACCATATAAATAATGTCACCATATTTTCAAAGCGAACACCACCGCTGCCAACTCTAGATCATGTGTGGGATAATTCTACTCATGTTGTTTCAACTGTCTTGAAGCATATGCCGCCACTTTTGCAGCCTGCATTAATACTCATCCCATAGCAATCCTTGAAGCATCACTATGGGCTAGAAGGCCTTCAGTTCCAAAGTGAAAGTTTATCAACATCAGGTGCTCAACTGCGTTTTCTTTAATCGATCAAAAAACTTGACTCCATATTTGTCATCCTATCTAAACTTCAACCTCACGAGTAACTTATGGTAAATGTGGTGCTGGCTATGACGGAGTAACTTTTTACAAATCGTTTCAGATCGTAAAGCTGAAACTTCCAAGAAACTTTCTCACCACATATACTTCAAGGAGTTTTCTAACCTACACCGTCTACAATCTTCAGGTCAACTCTAATACTTTAAACACAATATGGCCTGGTTATGAATGATACTCCTCCCAAGCCAAAAATCACACTCCTACTTAATTGCAACAACAATTCTTCTCTTGCAGATCTCGCACTATCCTCAACACCACATCAGCACACCCTGTGTGTCTTAGAATACACCAAGATGTCATCTATGAATACCACTCATAAAGGGTCCAAATATATGGAATAATTCTATTCATCAAGTCTATGAATACGGTTGGTGACATAGTCAACCCAAATGGCATTACTAAAAACACCATAATGACCATATCGCGTTCTAGCGTTATTTTGGGACATCATCTGTCACAAGTTATTGATAATATCCTAATCAAGTCTGTATCTTTGAAAAGATATCCTCTCCTTTCAACCCGATCGAATAGATCTTCATTCCTGCCAGCAAACAGGTTTGAGCCAGCATCATGAATTGTCATAATCGATGCACATCCGAGAGTGCCATCTTTCTTTTTACCACAATAAAACTAGCGGTAATTCTGGCAGTGGCAAAACATCATGTCAAACGCTTCCCTTGTCCAATAGCTCATAGTCAATCTTCAACCTTTAGTTCGGGCCTGGAGCCATACGGCAAAAAGTGTCATGTTCCATGTAAACTTCAATAGCCAAATCACTTCCTTCTTTCATGGTAAACTGCAAAGAGAGTCTTTGTGGAACACATCTATTAATTCCTTTATCGTTGGAATATCTTCCAGTTTTACATGTCTCCTCTTAGAATCAAGCACCAAGGCCAAAGTATTTCAATAACCTTTCTAAGAAAACGCCGAGTTTACATAGCTTAAATTATATATTTGACATTGGTCCAGATCGGACACATGGCTTACTAAATATGTCAATATTTGCACATTCATTTTTATCATAATCAACCATATAATTAATAAGTAAGGCTACAACTAATCCATCCTCTAATATCAAGTCAAATCTCATGAAAAACAATGGATCTAACAGAACTTCAGCCATGATAATGTTACGTCGAGGACAACTTCATACACTTGGCGACCTTGACACTATGCCCCAGAGGACTAGTAACATGCATGTCATATGTTAATTATTCTACTCATGGAATTTTATCAAACAAGTGCTCAGTGCATACATAAGAATGTGTAGAACCAGGATCTATCAAAGCATGCATTTCAATGTCATAGAAAGAGAAAATGCTAACTATATTGATCTTCACGAGCCCTCATAGCATGCTTCAGGTTAGGACCGTGAGTGTTAAGGCTACCATCAGCCTTCATGTGCTCTCTGCACGCCAACTACTCGCCCTACCCTATCACGAGCCCAAGTGGAGACATTCGATCCTCCCCACTACTTCCTCGAGGATTTCTAAAGCTCCGCATCCTCGCGCCGGATTGTCACTGTAAGATACCCAGCCCCTACAGCCAAACAAATCCCTGCTTTTTATCAGCTATGGCATCAACACCATTTGGGCAATGCGGGCGCATTAGTGCTCCTTTCTCCTAGTCTGTCAGTGTCACTGGGAAGGTCCAGTATCATTATAGTCCCCGCTTCCTACTTCTCTCTAGTGCAGTTAACTATGTACTGATTCAACTTGAGACTTTCTAGTTCTTTTACCTGAGGAAGGACCACTTGGTATCGCTCCACTTACTCATTTCTAAATTTCAATTCTACAGTCAGTCAGACTAATGATAGAAATTCACCATTTCCAATGATGTAACAACTGTGAGGTTCCTTTTTCTAGACTCCTTTAGGCCATCCTCAAATTGTCTACATTAGAAGGTTCTGGGAAGAACGTGGTTCCGTGCATACTTAATGAGGCATAAAATTCTTTCTTCGCCACTTGCCACTATCAAATACCCGCCATTTCGCATCGCTGTGAAATCAAGCTTCCATTCGGGTCTCTCGATAATCACTCCAGACATACTTGTTCAAACTTCGACAAAGAAGTCCCATAATCGGGTTTGGAAGTAGTGATTTCAAAACTAATCAAATGAATCATAGTTAAAATTTATAGTATGACCGCATTCGCCACCCGCTGAGGAGCATTTCCCACTTCGCCTAGAGCCCTTTCAGAGTTTCCCTCAAGCCAAAGCCTGCCTTTCTTTATCCGCTCTTTCGTGACTTAAAACAGCAATTCCTTCACTCCATGCTTCTTACCGAATCAATCGTGAGCGCCTCTAGGGTCGTGGATTGATCTAAGACCTTGCCATATATCCTAAGAAATTTGCAGAACGCTTCAATTGACATGTCTACTTCTAACTGGGTCAAAAGGACCGGTCGATGGAACTGATCTTTGTGGTTAACACTTTGCACTTTCTCAACAATGCATTGATTCGTACATGCAGGGTGATACTTAATCAACAATACTGTATCCTACTTTCTACTCGCCAGAATACTACATCGCAAAGATAAATGCATTTGTATTTAACACAGATGGGTTTTCAAGACAAATGATTAATGTTTAGGCAAAAATGGTGAATTTCACTGGATTTAAGGAATCTATAAAAACAATTGGGAGTTTTAAAGTGACAAAGAGTTAAAATAGAAAGGAAAATAAGAAAAAGAAATAAAAGAGGCCTCAAGTATCATCGGGCTTAGGATCCTGTGGCAACCGAGGTTCTCCAGGTCTTTTCTCGCATCGGGAGGTGACATAGTCATCTCCTAAAACCTGCCTTCTTTTCATTTAACCGTAAAATCGACCCTAATAATTTTCCTTTGATAAATGGTACCCCATCACATCAAGGGTCGACAAAGGAAAATGAGTCTCCCGACTTTCTCTACCATCATAGAGGTAACTAATGAATCTCAAAGGATCTAGCAATAAGCATTCACCGTAACCCTAAAAGCCACTCACAAATACACACTACTTATATTATTCAAGGGATATTAAAAACCTAAATAGAAATGAACACAAATCACAAAGGAGTACTCATGAAGAATGTGGAACCCTCCAATTTTCCAGATCCAACACCAAAGAACCTTCCACTTTCAAGGAGGAAAGGGTTTTACGCTCATCCTCCAAGTCATCCCTTGGGATGTGTCTGGCACCCAAGAAAGTGAGGAAAGAGGTGAGAGAGAAGGAGAGAAACTCCAATAAAACACAGATCAAAGATCGAAAAGTTGGTACATAAAAAGCTAAGGTTATTAGGAAGAAGTCATTCCTAATATAAATGTAAATATATGCAAGGCCTAAAAATATGAAATTACAATAGGACAAATGAATTAATCAAAACGCAGGTCGCTTGCAATCAAAAAACATAAAAACACAGGGGATGTAGATTTTCTATGAACATTGAATTTTATATAAATAAAATTGGCCATATGTTTAAAATCCAAGAAATAGCGAAACTAAAAATTTCGCTATGAATAAGAGTTCGTTATTAGCCGTAAATTTCGCTTAATAGCTAAAATTTGTGCATAGAAAATTAAATTTTCGCTATGTACAGCACTTCGCAAGATAGCTAAAACTGCGTATAGCCACCCATCGCTCCTACATCCTGCCATCGCTTCTCGCAGATCCCGTGCAACCTGTTTCCTCGATCCTCTTTTTCTTCTTATTATTTTCTCGCTTCTTTCCTCTTTGGTCTGAACATCATGGTGTTGAGTTTGACTCCAAGTTCTTCGTGTTTGGATCACTAACAATGTTGGCATGATTAGCTCGTAAGTAAAACTGCAAAATTTGCTACAAATGCAAGATCGCAGTACCATAGGACCCGGGGTCATTAATCAATACTAGACGATTAGTACACAAAAAGCACTCAAAACCTGAAAATAAACAGGGTTCAAAATAGCACTTTTTGGGCACTAATCATTTATTAGGATCGTTCCATCTTATTCACTATATATATAAAAAAAAAAGGACATCCGCATTAGGCTAACACAATACTATGTAGGCAATGCTTATCCAATACTTTCCAAGGCGCCAAACCTAGGCTTTAATACTAACTAAATTATAAAGTTCTCTTCCCCGTCTTCCTTCGACAGCAAGGACGCCACACGCAATTGCAGAGGCCTATTAACTCGAATCTCCGTGAGAGATTTTGGAGATATATTTCAAAGTGACATTCACACCATACAAACTTGTTTCAAAAGCCGCATCAGGAAATTCTAGACTAGAAATCAGCATGTGACACTCATCCTTCAAATCATACAGGTAAATACAAATGAGAAGTTAAAAAATATTGAACATTTTATATGTACACTATAACTCCGTTCATTCATATGATCACAATACATGTATCTGAGATATATATCTTATAGCTAAAGGAATTCAAAATATATTCAAGATCCACAAATGCGAGTGTTCGACGAGATAAAATTCTATATTTGTTTACAAACAATAAAAGAATACTATATACAAATAGACCAAAAAGTCTTTCAGCTGGGCATCTAACTATGTGTTAACTCTCGAGGACTAACGAGGATTGTCCATCCTTCGCCCGCTTCTTCCAGACTTGTATGATTGAAACTGTCAGTTTCTGCTTAGTGAATAAACTCGTGGATGACCACTAACACTGATTATCACATTCTATATATGAAGGTATCCAATATAATGAAGAATGTCATTGTAAATGAGCTAAAATATCCTCATATTTACATATCATGTTACATTTCTTATCAACGTCTGCGGCAATTAAGTGCATGTTATATCTAAGTCATTTGTTTTATGTTTCATTCCTCGGGATAAAAACCTTAGAAGTGATATTAATAAAGGAAACTATATGCCTAAAGGCGCTGTACTCCATCAGATGAAATAAAGGGTCCATATGGGCCCGAAGATCGTTATCATCGTGGTGAGACAATGACCACCCATAAGGGCCCAAAGGCGCCGTTATTATCAGACAGACAACACCATCTATGCAAAGTGTCTGGCAGATCAGAATGACCAAAACGAGGCCAACTGATTAGTATGCTGTAGACTTGTTTTTCCTTAATAGGCATGCCCACATCTTATCCTCTTTACTGTGTTCTAAGTAGACAATCATGTGTATTTTGTTCAATACATATCCTTACATTCCCAAATAATTATTATTATCATCCAGTAGGTCACATATGATATTTATAACTGTTTGCTCTGATTCTAGATTTCTTTTCATAGGTCATTATATGCATGAATAACTATGATTACTTCATGTATGCTTATGAGCTATTTACTATCATTCCAATTTCATCAAGCTATATATATGGATGTGGTCTCTAGACTCAAAGGGCTTTTCTTATAGGAGTTCAAGAACATCCAAACGGTCTGCATTTAATAAATTCATGACTAAGACAAAACATGGCTTATAAATTTTGACAACATCTACCCTGAAAACTAATATTTTCTTTAATACAAATATTCATCAATCAGATTACAATCAACTAACCCAAGTCCAAACACAACCAAACAATTCTAAACACATATGGGGAAGACAGGGTTTGCTAACCGATCCATACAATTAATGTGGTTAGAGAGTTTCCTAAGTCTCAAAATTTGGGAATCCATACTTGTTTCATAACTCTAAATCAACCACAAACTAAAACCAAACAACTCCAAATCTAGTCTAAACCACAAACACCACCAATATATCAAGAGTAGGTCTTCTTGTACTCCAAATTCATAAAAAAAAAAAAAGGTTTATGGTTTGATTTTTCCATACCTTTGTTCTTCTTGTCTCCTTCCTTCTTCCTTCTTCTCTTCTCTGCTTCTTTTCTTCTTTCCTCTCTCTTCTCTTTTCAAATTTTTCCTCTCAAATGAAGATACTAATTTGGTATTATTCATTTCGTTAAGGCCATGCTCGTTTAACTCATTTTTGAATTCTTTCCATTTGCATTTAGGTCCTTCATCTCTATAATTATTTCCATTCAATGACAAAATCAATAGTCATACAATCTTTTCTTCTTATGTCATTCAATCCATAAATCGCAATTTAACACCTTAATTCTTGACTCGTATTAATTCGGTTTTCGCTATTTTATTTTTAGCATTATTTCATTTCGAAAACATTTACTTTATTATACCCTAAACACAATATAAAACTATCGTGATAATTCGGATGTTACATCATAACTTATGAAACTACTACTCATAATGGTGTTTAAAAATGTCTCACAGAGCAAATATGCCGAGTCTCTACCAATTTGCATCTACTTTACTAAGTTTTATATAACAAAATATTTATCATTTACTATTACAAAGTGATATGGGAGATGGACTCCACATTATAACTCTCTGCCCCAGGAGCCAGACAGCACAACAATCGTAGGGGCATATAAGAGCTCTGGTAAGTATTGTAATATTTTTTGGAGATGAAATTATGAAATGATAATTTAAACCCTAATGTTGTGTTATTGTAATAAGGGTACAATTGTCATTTAAAGAAAACGATACAATTATAATCAAAGAGACAATAATACAAATAAAATAAGTTGATGTACTTTAAATGCTTGAGGACTTAATTTCAATTTAGGAAAAGTGCGGAGACTATAAAAGGAGAGAGGAGATAAAAGCTGTTCCTTCCATTTTAAACCTTACTTTTGTGGGTCACACGTTGGTGGAGCAGAAGAGAGAAAAGAAGAGTACAAGAGGAAGAAAAGGAATAAGATGAAGGGCATACATCGGGCGATGTCATTTCGTGTAGTCAAGGTATTTGACGCTCAGTATTTTACGACCCTTTCCGAGATCGTTCCTCCTTACACTAGATTTCGAAGAGATCACCCAAACTTATTTTGTTGAATTCATGTGGGTAAAACCTTAATTAGTATACAATAAACATGGAATCTCTTATTTATATGGTTTTGTAGAATTGGTGATCTTAAAGAATTAGGATTTTACCTAGGGTTTGTTTTATGAAGTTCCAAATCACCAATCTAAGTGTTGTGAAGTTGTTTTGGATGAATTTCCATGTTGGTTTTGGAGGAATTGTTGTAAAAGGAGAATGCTGGGTTTTTTTTTAAAGGAAAATTCTGGTCAAAATTTGGTAAAACCCTCATTTTGTCTGGTTATAGATTAAGTTATAATCATCCAAATGAATTGATCTCCAATTGGTAACAGAAACCATAAGAGATAGGCTACAAATGTATAGAAGGAACAAAGAGCAAATTGTAGCTCTGTACTTCAAAGAGTCACGAGATCTGAAAGGTACAGCTTCGTAGCCTACTGATTATGCTCTGTTTTGGGTATGGTTGTAGTGCAGTGTTTTGCCATATGGAGTTTTACTCATCCAAATTGAGTGATTCAAAATCTGTGTAAAATAGACTTCTAGGGAATAAGTTATTGAAGAAAGTGCATGAAAATTGTAAGGTCAAAGTTCAGAAATTTGTCAAAGTGGGAGCTATGCAGATTCTGTTCTGCCAATTGAGTCATCTAGATGTAAAATACAATAACTGAGTTCAGATCCACTTAGGCAGATCCAATTCAGAGAAGAAGTTTAGAATCAGTTTCAAATGAGTAGAAGAAACCATTTCCAATTTATGGAGTTAAGATCCCAGAAATCATGTGGATACACAGCAGGTGATTCAGCAGAGCTAAATCTAAAGGATGTAATTGTAAAGTTAGTGGTTGAGGGGTCAGAGAAGGAATTTTTACATTGAAATTTTAAAAGAGATGTCATTGATATATACACTGATTCCGAGAGTTCAATTTTTTGAAGTAATCTTTAAAAAGGCATTTATGTGTGAAGTACGTTGTTTATATCACATATCGTAGGGTGATAATATGCCATTTAGATCTGAGGTAGTTAAAAGCAAAGGAGGCAAAGTAGTGGATTTGTGCTCAAGTTTAAACAAAGAGGTAGAGTGTTCTAAACCTATTTTTCCAAAATACTAGTGTATTATTATGAACCGTTTAATCGTATTTAGTCGGTTTCATTGTAAAACTATGTTTGAAAGCAAGCAACGCCGCTGATTTCCAACCTTCATATACAGAAGCAATAAATTAAAGGTCGGTTTTGATTCATTCAATCATACTTAAAAGCAAGCAATGAGTTTAGTATAAGCAATGGTTTTAACGAGAAAACCATATTTCAAAGAGCAAGCGTTACAAATAAAGTCTATTTGTAAAATAGCCTAAATTCAAAATCCTCACAATTTTATACATCCGGTCGAGGTAGTACTCGTGACGCCAGCGCTGCTAGGATTTCCACATGTATAGATCGCCTCACAAATCCTAACATGCATCATACATTTAAAGGAGACCGTGGCTATTGGGAAGGCAGGCGTTAAGAGCTCTAACTAAATTATACACGGAGACCTAAGTCAATCTTGGCCCATATTTATCGGAAGGTGACGTACAAGGCCCACCCAGGTGATGTGGGACCTGTGTCCCGCCTCAAAGACGGTCGATGCTCCAGTTCTGTGTTCACTAGGTACAACCATTAGGAAAGGCCTGTTGCTGATGATTTATAAGACGCGAGAGAAGCGCTTAAAAATCAACCATCTGGAGCACAATGAGCCCGTGCCTGTTTGTTTTAGGTAACAAACTGAGCCTAGGTTCCCGCTTTATTTGGGAAGCATACTGAGCCCAGTTCCCGTGTTTATGAAAAGTTTTGAGAAACTTTACAAGGTTTATTAGAAAAGTTTACAACTTTTGTGCTAAGAGTTGAGAAAAGTTCAGAAAACCTCTAAATAGATAAAACAGCAGTGTAATAGATTTTGAAAGGTTTTATAAAACTTTCATAAGGTTAAATAAAAGCTCTGCAGAACTTTGAAGTAAAAACAGTTAAAGAAAGAAATATTTCTGGAAAATATCATGTAAACTAAGTTTTATGCTTTAGATGTTTTCCCAAAAAACAAAACATTTTTAAAAAGTTACTCATCAATATTCAGTCGCTTCTAAACCTCAATAGTTTCTGAGAAACCTATTTCTTGTGTACAGTAGACGCTGTAGACAAGCAGAGTACACAGAGTCCTCGACATCAGTATATGGCTGTATAAATAGAATTTTGTATGGAAATACTTTGAACTTGTATAAAGGAATATATATGTACATAATGTGGTTTATGAAAATGTGGAGTGTTGTCAGTTGCATGTTCGATATAAAGGTAAATCAGGATAAGGTGTTTTGGTATATGTCTATGAGAGTCAAAGGTAGCTTTTAAATTTTATAAAATCACAAGTTTAGAAAAGAAAATTTTTTTTATACGAGATTGAAGCAAGCAATACGGCTTCACTTCACAGGATTTTCTAGTCGTTAGAGGTAACGGTCAGATTGTGGAGCGGCCGACACTCGATAGTGGGGTGTGACATAAAGGAAACACTTAAGGTTGTGTTGGCCTTATCGGGTGCGGGATGTCCTTGATAACTTCTTCATAACCTATACGGATGAAACACCCGTGCTAAGCATATAGCTTAGTGAGAAAAACAAGATAATATATATATATATATATATATATATATATATATATATATATAACATGTATGACATAAATGACATGTATAACTGCTTACATTAATCCTTAATAAAATGTATATAATATGTAATGTTTTCTCATGGGATTATAATACAGGTCATTCCTCTCCTTGGTATGTTTATTATTAGAAATTTCATAACATAAGGTACCTATATACATTACAAAGATAGAATGTGTAGATATGCTCTTATACATAAGAGCGCCAATTATTTGTGTCTATATATGTTATTCATTTATATTCCGTATGCACATTGTATAAGTATTTACTCGCATGGATCAAAGAATAATGAATGAGAGGAGACAAATAGCCAATAGGTACTCGGCGTACAATATAGTACTAAAATGTATGCCGGCATCGGGGTCAGCAGACGCGTTCGTTAAATATGAAACAAGAGTGTCGTAGTACTATGCAAAAGTGTCGTAGCATTGAACAGACGTGTTTGTCACACGAAACAGAATTGCTAGGTAGCACTAGACAAGAGTGTCGAAGCACTTAATGTGACAAGGTTTCCACATCTACTATCCTGGCCTAGGCGGTGTGCTACAATTATATGTTGTTCAGAGCATTTTGCACTGATCTTACCAATATCCATGTTATTCACTTTGTCAATTCTTAAGACTGTATTTTCCTTATTCATATTGAATCATCCATGTCACGTACATTTTATTTAGTAATTAATAACATATAACTTGTATACATGTACGTACCCTTTCATTCACTTGTTAGGATCATCAATTAATCCAATTTCATGTTTATCGTTCACCTCAATCGGAATCCCAACAAAGGAGTAATGTATTCTAAAATTAACATAAGGGAATGGGAAAAATCTGCCTTCGTGTTCGTTTAGGCGACTACTAAGTAAAGCAACCTTTGCCGAGGCGAGGCGTGTGTGAGATCAGTAAATTTGAGCTCGTTCACGAAGGCGTAAGGCGCCGAGCGCCCAATATGCAGTTATCACATTTTGCCTTTTCACGTATAATTTCGGCAAACTCAAAACAAAACTATCAGCAACTCTAAACCTAACTCAACTAACAAAAACCATAAATAATGGGAGAGTTAGGATTTTTCCTAACATAAACATAGACATGAGAGTTTCAGTATGGTTTAGTCATGGTCAAATGAGTGTGCAAAATTATGTGGGAAACGTGAAACCCGTGTGTGCTAAGCATAATGCTGGGCAGCCAAGTCACATAAATAGAATGTTAATGTTGTCAATTAAGAGTATGCAGTTTGACTACTAATTTAATGATTCCCACTAATATTTGATCTAATCTCAGAGACACTTCAACTAAATTACTAGAATAAACAAAAACTTAAAATCATGATATTGAATTATATTGATGATGAGAAACTAGGTTTTATCGTTTCCTACTACACTCGATAGATGTCAATTCATTTAAGGACTTATCGGGCTATCTATATGAGTTATGTCAAGGGTTGATCTTTTCCAAGAAGAGAGCCCTTTCGAGATATTTGTCTATCTCGCCATCGAGGTATTGCATCTCGCTCAACTTCACTTCAAACGCCTGAACAAAGTAAACTTTAGCGCCACACTTCAGTCCGAATATCTCATCTTCGACTACCCAAGTGCGTTGCTTCAACATCCCAGTTATCTTCAATCTCAAACTCCTGCACTTTATATTACGTCATATTGGCCAAACATGTAATTAAACCTAATTAAAGTAAACGATGAACTCATATTAATATTCAAATAAGCCAAAAATTAAAAAAATCAATCCATTTAAACTCGTGGTTGTGGCTGCAAAACCCTAGAGAAAGAATTGGCTTCATCATATTATTCATTACAGATTGAAGAATTCAATCATAAGTAGGTTGGCTAAGAACGAGAAACTTCTGCCTTTAATCTTTCCTTAATCCGTCTATCTTGATCTCTCTCACCGTCTTCCTCTTCCTTCTACCCATCCACCTCCCCTTTTTGCTTTTCAAAAAAATCTTCCCTTTATACTCGAGACGCGTGCCCATCAATGGCCCGTAGTTAGGTTTCTGCGAGTTCCCGTTTCTAGAAAGGGGACTCGCTTCCGCAATGCTAAGGTTACACGTCTTAGTCAAAGTTCCTCTCAACAACTCACCCATCGTTCATTGCCATAGGTCTTCGTGAAGGCGTAAGGTGTTACATTTAAAACCGAGCAGCCTTCTATCGCGCTTTTGTCATTCTTCACTTGTTATGTTTTTCTATCTTTTCTGCCCTTTGATTCCAACATCACTGTATATTCAGTAGAACAATATAATATGAGGGATTAGCGTGATATTAATGAAAAAACTATGAATCATGCATTTAGCTTCATAAAGAACACCGAGAATCCAACCAAATGCACGATAATCTATCCTTCGGGTCATAATAGTTTCCTAACTCAGATTTCTTTGATACTTCCAAAGTAGCGCTTCCTTTCTTCTTCTTTACTTCTCTTATTCCTTCTTCATGAACAAGGAGTGCTCCAAAGAAAATGAAAGAAATCAAACCATAAATGATCTTTTCCCAACACCGTATGCCCTAAACTCCCAAAGCCAAAAATGTGAAATTCCTTTCCCTAGAAGACAATGTGTTGTCTTAATGCGATTTGGCTCAAACTTTTCCCTTTTGCTATTTAGTCCTCCTTCTTTATTCAATTGAAACTCAACTTATCAAAATTCCAAAATAAACTATAATCTTTTTAACTTAATGTCCCATAAGACCTTAATTTGACAAATTATCATTAGCATCTTTACTTCTTTAATAAGTCCGGTTATATCCTTTTTCACTTTAACCTAAATTTCGAAAACACAATTTGATTTGTTATACTAAACATGTCAGATATAAAACTATTGTGTATACCTTTGATGTTACAGAGTTCCTAAACCCAAAGTGTCAATCAGGGTCTTTAGTTTGAACTGTATGAGGTTGTCTTGCTACATTTCTATCGTAGATAAAATGCATGAACTATATTTCATTCTCTTAATTGACATCTAATTAAGTGATCTCTATTCATGGCACAGGTGTAGAAAAGTGGATGTAGAGCTCAAAACATAAAAAAAAAAAAATCCTTAGGCTAGACAAATGTGTGTTTAGGTACTATGATAATAGTACGTAGGTACTACATGCATATACTTATGGTACTATCTTAAGGGACCTAGGTACTACCTTAAGGAACATCACAAAAAAAAAAACTTTTTTGCCACCTACAGTCATGAAAATGCAGCATTTCCTATGCCAATACATAATTTGTAAGTTACCAATATATTATGATATTAAACATGTCATTTAGACAAGTTAATAACCCAAAAAAAAAAAAAAGTAAGTGTATGATATAATATAACACTATCTAGTAGTAAAGACTTTTATATCCCATATGTTTGACTGTGTAACTAATATTCATTTAAATTGTAAATGTGTCTCAAACAAATGGTATAAATTTGAAGAAGATGGAGATCTAAATGTTCTATTATGCCTTTGAAGTTGGACAAATGGTAAGGGATGCAAATGGGTCAATTGAATGTAAGGGTAGATAAGTCATTACAATATTTTTGAATGTGATTATTTCATACGATGAATTTTTTTTCATTAGTTTGTGATAAGTTGTGTGTTGAACCAAATTCGACGAAATTTCACTACAAATGTAAATTTGATTTATCTTTAACGGTGTTGTTAAATGATGAGGAAGAATTGATGAAGATGTTTGGATTCAATGACATTTATTGTCGTCTATACGTGTCGCCGAATATTGAGCACGCAAATGGTGTAATCCCACCTTCGAGGTATACTAAGTTAATCTCAAAATTATCAAGAAATTACCTAAGTTTATTTGTGGTAGTAAAACAAAGGTATTCGAATAATGAATCAATAAAGTCCATATAAGTCAACAGGTTTCATAACCCTACACCATTATTTTCCATTTCGAATATACATTCATAGAACAGAAATTCAAATTTGAAGCCTGGGTTATGAAGATTTTAGCAAATGTATCTAAATAATAGAGTTTCTTCTATGGGTTATCTAACGAGGAACTTGACACATGTCCTTCACCATAGTACAAGGTATTCTCAACTAGTCATGTGGTAACGGCCAAAGCAAGAAGTCAAATGTTCATGATTTTGGACGTTTTGTACCTAATGTTCTTATTAAGGAGATTTCAAGATTACTAAGGTAAGAAATAGTTATAGTGTACATTATCATATATGCATGGTGACTGACCGCCCTTTGGTGTCAACTTGTCGCGGTTATCAGGCAATGATGTTGTCCAAGTTCACATTCCAAATGAGCATAGCCATATAATGCGGATAATATGGCTGCTCGTCAACCAAGAGGAGATCTAATTGTGCCACTGGTCATTGATGAGTAAGTTATTCGATTCACTCAAAATTAACCTGAATATCAGAAAGATTTCATTAAAGAACATGGCATGAGATTGATTTATTGTCAAGCATGGCAAATTAAGAAGAAGGCTAAGGAGAGAATATATGGTCAACCTTAGAATTACAACAAGTTGTTGCCTTAGATGTGTGAGCGAATTATCCAGTTAATCTGTGGATTAGTTGTTTATTTTTACTTACTGCTAAAGCAGATGGCTATTTGAACAATCGTTTACTCTACATGATGTGTCCACACAAGGGTTTTTGATGGGGGTATCAACCAATCATTACCATTGACTCATCTCACATGAGTGGGGCTTATGGTGGTGCCTTATTCTCTACTACATCTTATGATGCTAATGACAACATGTTTCCATTATCGTGTAGAGTAATGAGCTCGGAGAATTATGATGATTGGTCATGGTTCTTGAAAATTTTAAACAAAGTTATTGGGAAGAAGGAGGTTTTCATTATATTAGATATAAATCCATTCTTTCAGAGTGTAACAAAATATTTATTGAAGCAAAGAACTATGTTTATTGTTATCGCTTATATTTTAAAAGAGAACTTAGTAGTTATTTTAATAAATATAGTATAAAGGGGGAAATAAGGGAATAAAATTTTCTTGAATGGTTAGATAAAATTGAATGGTTGCCTATGCACAAAGGGGAAGGGAAAGAAAAGCATGTTCTCATATTCTTCACCACTATCTTAATCCATTGAAGTCCAAACCCTACTATCTTTTTTTTTTTTCCTTTTTTTTTCTCCTTTATGTTCTTGATTTGTTATATTTTTTCAAAATACAAGGAAAAAACAAATGTTACAATAGTAGCCATGATAGGGGCTATCATAGTGGTTCATCATGACTAACCGAAGGCACTTATTTGTGAGATTTTAGGAAGAATATAATATGTTTGTTGGAATATGTCTCAAATCCCTAATTAGTATTAATTCCTATTCCTAAAGAATATTTTATAGGATAATTTTTAGGTCATTATATTATTGTATTATTAGGTTTCCTTATAAAATAAGTAAAATTGTTAAGAATATTACTATATATGTTCTAGGTTATGAGGGGAAAAAGTTATGAAAGAGAGGAAGAGAGATAGGCTTGTAAAGGCTATACGGGGTGTGTAGAGATGTGAGGAATAACATGGATACCCCATGGAGCAAGAGATTTTGTGGTTCAGGTATGGGAGACAAGGGAATCAAAGAGGTTTCTTTAAATCAATCATATACATTTTACTCCTCCATTGTATTTCTTATCGTATGGAAAGATTCTCTCTTATTTATGGATGTAGGTATGTCCTGAGATTTAGCATTATGTGTCTCCCATCTTTGAAACAGTTATTTTATCTTTCTTTTTCTTTTCTAAATCCATACTATCTGTTACTAAAGCCTCCTCCGCACAACACCAGACGTAGAGTCAGTTTAGACTCGGGCCATGTAGGCAGAAACTGATGTCAAAAAACAAAACATAGGTGGTGAATCATCGGTCAAACACGCCCGTAGACAGCTCTACATCGGTCAGTAGTGTGCTCCAACATTTTTGTGGCAGGTTGCATTCCAGCGATGAAGATAGTGAGTTTGTCCAGGCAGCAAGCCTCAAGGCGTGATGCTTCTATAAGGCTTGTAGAACGTAACAGTGCCATGAAAACTTTTTTTTAGTGTAAGAAACATGAATGATCGCTCGAGGAAGTTCAACAGCAGCTGAGTTCAGAGAGTGGTTAAATGAGATCACAGATCTGGGCAGCTGTAAATTTACAAAGTACACAAGATAAAGACAAAAGGAATTTCACCAAGATGGAGTCGCACTTCAAATGAGTTCAATGCAGAGTTTGTTGAATATGTCCAAATCCTCATTGGTATTAATTAATATTCCAAAAGAATATTTTTTAGGATAATTTTTAGGTCATTATATTATTGCAATATTAGGTTTCCTTATAGAATAAAGAAAAAAATTAGGAATATCACTATAAATATTTTAGGTTATGAGGGGAACAAATAATGAGAGAGGGATGGGCGTGTAAAGGATATATGAGGTGTGTAGGGATGTGAGGAAGAACAGGAATATCCTATGGAGGAGCGAGGCATTTCATGGTTCGGGATATGGATACAAGGAATGGGAAAACATAAGATGTTGAGAACCCAATTGTATATTGTTTTACCTTTGTAATATTTTCTATCGTATAATAGAAAGATTATCTCTTATTTATAGACAAAGACGATCACCAAACCACACAAAACCTCCTGGTATCTTTGTTGTCTGCTATTTTATCTTTTTTTGTTCTGAATTCATGTTTGAGGTCTATATTAAAGCTTCATCATATAAACAGCTGCCAACTCCCATGACATAAGTTATTGGAATTTCTGTGCCTGTAACTATAGTCAATGCAACCATGATTAGATAGGTGGAAACCTTGGTTTAAGAGGATGGTAAGAGATGGAACTTGATTGATTGACTACAACTAAACAGTAAAAGTCAGTGCTTTATAATATTTCCAAGCTCAGCTTAGTACTCTAATAATAAGTTGTGCAATAGACTACTACTGCATTAGGGTGTGCTAATTTCTAGCCTCTAGTTCCACTCTTGTATTCATTGTGATTTGCAATATATGTTAATATAAATTGTGGGAGGGTTTATTACATTATAATTAAATTGTTTAGTTGTTAAAAAAATATTATTTATATTATTCATCGTAATAGATCCTTACTTACAATAAAGCATCAAATAATTTATATTAAATATTCATAATGTTGAAACTCTCGATATATATCACTTACATATCTCATAGTGTCATAAATTAAAATGCAAAGAATAATAATCATTGAATTCCTTCATATTATTAAAAATCGGACCGGTTGGCAAGGTTTTAAAAATCAGACCGGTTTTAAAATCATTGAATTCCTACTTATTGAATTCATAATAATCTAAAGCAAGGTTTTAAAAATCGGACCGGTTGTTAAACCGAAAAAGTTATCGATTCACATTTCATTGGTTTAATCATAGCTAAATCGAGACATATTAAAATATATATCATATATTATTAAAATTAAAAATAATAAAAAATTTATATATATATATATATATTTGCAAATAAACTAGAATCATATCATATTTATCTTTGATATTTTTTTTATTAAATATAAGTATAATCATAAAAATATTTTAAATTTTATAAAATAAAATACTTTTAATGTTTAAACTTTTAGAAACAAATGTTTAAACCTAATTTCACATAAGTTTTTATTGATTTTGATGGTTCACTAATAACAGCAATAGCAATCCCACATCGTTTAGTTACAAGAAAATGAAAGTCTTTATAAACAACCAGATATTTAAGCCGCTTCTTTCCCGTAAATACAGGCAAGTAAAAGTTGGGCTTCGTTAGCTAAGTTGGGCAAGGCTAGTAGTTAGGCTTAAAGTGGGTGTCGCTATCTCTGTCAGAATCCAAACAGAATATACTTGAATCGCCCGGGTCATGAGGCGCGCTTGTCAGTTCAATCATTTTCATTAGATCTGGATTAGTTGACCATCTATTCTTAAGGATGTATCGGACCGGTGGTTTGATTTAGGTCTGGATCAGTTGACCATCTATTCTTTAGGATGTATCGGACCAGAAAGTTCACTAGTCCGATCGGTTGGAACCGGTCTAGTTTGTAAAACATTGATCCAATGTTTTACAATCAATTTAGGAATGAATATGGGCATAAGTATAGTCGTAACAAATGCGCTACCAAATGTGATGATGATCTCATTAGTCGAAGCTAAAAACATGGGCCAAGGTCAATTCAACACATTTTTATTCAGACTGCTTTGCTAGCCTCATCCAACTTATGTGGATCGCGCTAAAATGGACCGTATATTGCAAAAATTAAATAGTTACAATAATAGAGCTCAGGTGGCTCAGGAATGAAATAAGTCTACAAATAAATATTTATGTTATAATTTATTATTATGTTCTTAAAGATTATATAAAATAAATTATCTTAGTTATATTTATATATATTTGTATTTTATTTTAAATTAATTTTCATATTATTATTATTTTATTTTATTAAAAACAATTATTTGATAACTATTATGTGTTCTATAAACAACTATTTTATATTTTTCATAATAGAAAAACTAATATTTTTAATAATTAAAAAAATATCATGTAGTCATTAAAAAAATTTTAAATAAAAAACACACCAAAATGGCCCAAGCACGCCGACCCGATTGAAGCCCTAATGAGTCGCGGGTCTATTCCAGCAAGGCCAATAGGCCGTAGTTGTAATGAATTTAATGCCAACAGTGAACTGCCATTGTCATAGTCATGACAATAGAATAAGTAAAAGATTTAGAATGGTTGAGGGAGCATCCTAATTAGTGATCCAAAGTGTAGGTTAGTATTGGAGTTGACATCAATAATAGAGTAATAGAGTGCTTTAATATGTTAAAGGGCACTTTCGTCCTTTTAGAGTAACCAAGATGGTGATCGATAGGGGTGTAAACAAGTCAAGCAACTTGAGCTCGATTCATAGAATACTTGAATTTGACTAAGAATTAATTGAGTTCGAAAGAACATTTAAAACCGGACTGTGACAGCCGATTCGACCATCTCTCAATACAACCTGGGCTCGATCTCACCCAGCGCACCGTTTGATTGAAACCCAGATATCTCTGAACGAACTAATCTGTTCCGCCGAACTTTTAACTGCTGACGAATCAAGAGATTCCACAGTTCTTTTGGGTTAACACATCGCTTTTGATGTTTTACATCACCAATGTCGTTTTTCTTACTTGTAATTGCAGTTTGTGGTTGTATACTTGTAAAATAAAAAAATTCAATTAAATACTGTTGTGTTTAGATTCGGTATAAAGGTAGAAGACAAAGGAACTACTTTACCACTTCGTATCACTAACAGGTCGGTTTCCATGGGAATATATTATCAAAAACATATATTTATATAAATAAGTTTATTCCAATTTTAATATGTTTTCATATTAAACATTATACATTTTAAAGAATTTTAAAGACTTTATTATAAAAATAAGAAAGAATACTCTTTAAATATGAGTTAATTATATGAGCGAAAATATAATAATATATTTATTATATCAACGACATCTAACTGCGATTCGTCACTGTCACCCACTTCCATCAACGGCTCTAATTAATAAACTTCACATAACTAGTAATTTTTCCTTGCCTAACTATGCATCCACTTTAAAACATTAAGTTCGAGTAATTCGAGTAGCTTGTTGAGTCGAGTTTGAGTATCATAATACTTTAATTCGAGCCGCTTCATATGAGTCTGAATTCAGCTTCATTATTATATTAACCGAACATTTTGAGCCGAGTTGAGTCGAAGCCCGAGTAGCCTAATGGTTTCCTGCATCCACTAGCCATAGGTGCAAAAACATGTGCCTGCTCGAGTTTCAGCCGGGGTTTGAATCTCAAGCAGAACAGCTAGTTCGAAAGCCAAGCCAGACATCATTTCAGCTGGTACCTCTCAGCATCGGCTTAATAGTCAGTCGCATTCCATTGAAACAAAAGAGGGCTCATTTTCTAGGTAGAATAGATGAGAGACAAAAGAGGTCTATCATAAATTAATTTGTATGCACAAAGAGGTCTGTCCTTTAGTAGCGGTAGAATATTTTCGGCGACCGAATTATGGCTGGTAAAACAAAATTATTATCATCGGTGCTTCAGGCGCCGTTTGGCATAAAAACTTGATCATGATATATGTTATGACCACCGTAAATCTTCGGTTAACCATTTGTTCAGTTAATCATATATCAGTTTTTCTAACTACAATTAAAATTCAGAATTTATAATTATATAATAATATATTAAAGTTCAAATTATAATAATTATTATAAGTACAATAAAATAAATGCAATGGGAAAAAAATGAATACGATCTATTCATTTGCAATCCCATAACACTTGTGCATTTATAACACATCCACAAATAATATATGAAACACATGATATTTGATAATTTAGTCACGGTTTTTTAATCAACCATATGTTTTAACAACTTAAATAGAAAAAAAAAATTAATCCAAAGAAATTACAACCTATATGCTTTGGTTTTGAGGATAATGGTAAAGTCACGGAGAAAATAAAAGAGAAAACGTGAAGATGTAAATTGGAAAAGTCATAACTACATAAAAGAGTGAACTTCTATTATATATATATTTCAATTAAGTTAACCGAGATCATTGCTAGTATAATCAAAACATAAACTAAAACCAAGATTTCTATATAAAACTGCACCAGATTTGTCAAAATGTACTCTTCTTCATTAACTGTTTTTCAAGGTTTTTTTCTGATTGATTCAGTTTCTTAAATTTTTTTGCTATCTTAATGACTGGTATACATGAGGCTGGCCTAGAATTCTGAGAAAAAAGTATAAGAGAAAAAAAGAGATGGAAAAAAAAAAGAGGAAAAAGAATTTTTTTTATTTTTTTAAAGGACCATTTTGCTATTTTGTATTAGGCATGATTAAAAGAATAATTAGGATCATGGTGTTTTTCTATAATTTCTTATTATCTTTTTTTTTTTTTTTTTTGAAGAGAATTTCTTGTTATCTTCTTTCCCTGTTGTTTACATCTTTAAGAAAAAATAAAATAAAATAAATATTTTAGTCCTTTAATATAAGTAATGGCAAAAATTATGTATATAATTAGGAGTATAATTGATCAAATAATTCGAAGCTTGAACTCGATCAAACTTTTTTTTTTTCCTGATATTTGAAACTCGATTAAAAAAATAGTCGAGCTACCCAAAATAACTCGATAAAGCTTAAATCATTTAAAAAATTAATAAATAATTATATTCGAACTCTACTCAATAAGAACTAATATGCAAGAAAATAATAAAGCTTCATTGTTCCGAAAGCTTTATGCATTATAATAAGTCAACTCGACTGATAAGTTTTCCATTACAAAACTGACTTCAGTATCAGTTAGCTTCTTAATTAACGCCGTAATTCGGGAAGATTCATTAATCGAAATCGTGCTACGCACTACTAATAGCTCGACCTATTAGTCTCCCCTGCAGGCGCATCTTTCTCAAAAAAAAGGTTTAATGTCGCACAACAAGCCAAAGTAGAAGTGACGTGGATAACAGCGTAGAGCCGGCGGCGCCCGCCGCGGTCCGATCTCACCCACTTCTTCATCGTCGTCATCCCACCACTCTGCCCCCCAAAACCCCTCCTAAACCCCCCACTATCCGCTCAAGACTCAGCCTCCTATGCCGCCATGGCCAGCCTCACCAAGCCCTCCACCTATTCGACTCAATTCCTCGCCCAACTACCGTTCTTTGGAACGCCATCATCATCGGCTTCATCTGCAACAACATGCCCATTGATGCTCTCTTGTTCTACGCCCGAATGAGAGCCTCCCCATCTCCCAAATTCGACTCCTACACCTTCTCTTCCACCCTCAAGGCCTGCGCCCAAGCTCGCTCTCTCAAGCTCGGTAAAGCCATCCACTGCCATCTTCTCCGTTCCCACTTCGGTTCTAGTAGAATTGTTTATAACTCACTTCTTAATATGTACTCTACCTGTTTGAGTGAAGCGCCTTATCCCGATATTGACTATGAATTTAACAATTGCGATCTAGTGCGCAGGGTGTTCGACACAATGCGTAAGAGAAATGTCGTTGCTTGGAACACTATGATTTCTTGGTATGTTAAAACCGAAAGACTCGTAGAGGCGTTCAAGATGTTTAGGACAATGATGAGAATGGGAATTAGGCCGAGCCCAGTTAGTTTTGTTAATGTTTTCCCTGCTGTTTGGAGGATGAAAGATTATGATAATGCTAATGTTCTTTATGGTTTGGTGGTTAAACTGGGCAGTGATTATGTGGATGATCTTTTTGTTGTGAGTTCAGCTATTTTCATGTATGCGGAGCTTGGTCGTGTTGATTTTGCTAGAGAGATTTTTGACCGTTGTTTGGAGAGGAATACAGAGGTTTGGAACACTATGATTGGTGGGTATGTGCAGAATAATTGCCCCATTGAAGCAATTGATATTTTTGTTCAACTTATGGAGTCAGAGCAGTTTGTTCTTGATGATGTAACTTTTCTCTCTGCTTTAACTGCAATTTCACAATTGCAGTGGTCGGAGTTAGGTCGACAGCTACACGCATATATGCTTAAGAGGTCAACAATATTACAAATTGTTATACTGAATGCAATCATTGTCATGTACTCAAGGTGTGGTTCTATTGGGACATCGTTCAAGGTTTTTAGTAACATGTCAGAAAGGGATGTTGTTACATGGAATACCATGGTTTCTGCTTTTGTGCAGAATGGGCTGGACGATGAAGGCTTAATGCTCGTGTTTGAGATGCAGAAGCAAGGGTTTATGGTTGATTCTATAACACTTACCGCTTTGCTTTCATTAGCATCAAACCTGAGAAGCCAGGAAATAGGCAAGCAAACCCATGCTTATCTCATACGACATGGAATTCGATTTGAGGGAATGGATAGTTATCTTATAGATATGTATGCTAAATCAGGTCTAATTACAACCGCCCAACAACTTTTTGAGGAAAACTGTGATTATGATAAAGATGAAGCCACATGGAATGCTATGCTTGCTGGTTATGTTCAAAATGGCCTGAATGAAGAGGGTTTTGCTTTATTTAGGAAGATGATAGAGCAAAAAGTGATGCCCAATGCTGTGACCTTAGCATCAATTCTCCCTGCCTGCAACCCAATGGGCACTATTGGTTTGGGTAAGCAAATCCACGGCTTTGCCATTCGCTCCTTCCTCAACAGAAATGTATTTGTGGGAACTGCCCTACTAGACATGTATTCGTAATCACGCAATCACCAGGCTGAAAATGTGTCGGTTGAAACTCTGAAAGAATTCAGTCATATTGCCAACGCACTAGCGATATTGCTTATGGTCACCAATATGAACGGAGATTTCTCTTTCACTGATGCTGGAAGCTGAAAACATTCAAACCTGATTCCAGCCATATATTTATTACAGCCATTCATCTAAGTTTTGTAAATAGTGCTGGGGATTGGTAGATGAAGGTCTTCAATATTTGTAGTCAATGGAACGAATATAAAATTCGTAGCCCGTTTTGTTATTACTGCTTTGTAATGTAAGACACATGTTAAGAAGGTAGTTGAATAGGTAGTTTGGTGAATTTGTCAAAGGACTTGGTGAAGATGGTAATACATTAGGAATTTGGGGATCACTTAAACAATAATCTATGAGAATTATTGGTAAAGAGCAATAAATTGTTTGCTCTGGGAAATAGAGAAAGGAAGCAGTTTGACGGGCTATCATGTTTTGTTATCAAATATGTATGCAGCAGAAGGGAACTGGGACAATGTCGATAGGGTGAGAAAAGGGATGCGGCAAAAAGGTTTGATGAAGGAGGCTGATGAAGTGTTTCAGGTTGCAGGATGCAAAACAGCTTCTTGCATGCTCATAGGTGATTTAGCAAGTGCTCCCAAAATTGAGGTGGCTTCAAATGTTAGATGAATTGGCTATGGAGATGAAAGATGCTGGTTATAGGCCTTGTCTCAATTTACAAATAGGGGGGATCTCTGCATCTGAGGAGTGAAGACTAACATGATTTTTATAGATTGTGACAACATCCAGACGACGTATGGCAGACCAATTACTATAGAAGTCAGCAAACTGGAGACTATCATGTATATTGATACAAAAGTTTGGTTTTGAGCTAGATATTGATACAAGTTTCATGATTGATTTGAGTGTAGATTCTCTGTCCATCATGATGTCAAACTCAGAACTCGGCTAATTTGCTCAGAATTCTACAGCATGTGAGCAGCTTATATGAAGCAGATTGTCACTGGATACTGCACAATCCATGCTCATCGCTTGTTATGCAATATATGCTCTTCATTAATATGAATCTTGGCCTTCAAGTGGACTCAAGAAACCGGTACTGCACCTGACGATTGGATGGGCGACTCAAATAAGATTAATCCAGAAATACCTTTACACTAATTATTTGGTTAGCTGCATAAACCCTTTTTCCTTCATGCTTTTCTTGCAGTCTGCTTTTAGGTTTTTCTACTGTAAGTCTGTAACATGACTTAGAAACCTACTTGGAGTACCCCAGTTTCAGCAATGGGGCTTCTCTTTCTTACCTTACATGTACATGAAGATTTGTTGTTGTGGTTTGTCTCTTTAGCTTGAATTCAAGATACATCCCTGAAATAAAGAATCAATTCTTGTGTTGGAGTTTTGAATATGTTTAAGATCTAGACTTTGCTCAGTCAAGACAATTTCTTTTCAGCTTATGTGCTAATGTGATATTTGGATAACTCAAATTATAGGTGATAACTATAAGATCAGAAAAGACTTCAAAGTCATAGTTGTCAAAAAACTTATGATACTTGCTTTGTCATTTTGTATGCACTTTCGTTTGATTGGAATCTACGATACACTTGTCACATGTTGTATAAATGTTCTACTTTTTCTTTCTTTCTTTTCTCTTTCTTTTTTTTTTTTGTCCATGTTACTTGAACCTGAAACCTCCTACTAATCTCATCTCATCCCTATTACTAATATATGCATCTATATATGCAAATTTTCAGTTTTGAGCTGTTTAAGAACTCCAATTCTAATCCAAAAACTTAGCCGCTTCTCCTTTCTTCATCTTGTTCTTTCATACTCTTTTCAGACAGCAATGAGGGGTGTGATTTTTTCATTCCTTTTTGAAAATCATCCTCTACGTCTATTTTTACTTTTTTCTCTTTCTCACGTAGTAGTTCTACAAAAATCCTGGATTAATTCCGTTTTTCGATTCGTCTCCAGTTGCAAATGACAGACCTAACCTTAGCCACATGCCCCCCTGCAGCTTGCAAAAAATTCTCATCAGGCTTACTGACTGAGAACCCTCACCCCAATTATGCGCTCCCATAAATCAATAAAATCCATACACTAAGCCGCCTTCCAAGCTGTCACATATGCCCTTGAACTAAATCTCCTCGTCCACCATTGCCAGCGGCATGCCCATCATCGCCTCGCTGCTACGCGATTTATCCTCTAGACGATTTCATCGGTTCGCTCGTCAGTAGCCGCCAAGGCAAAGGACTAACGAATATCAAATGAAATTATGATCGCTTACATGTTGCAGGAACCTGAAACATAAGTGCGACTCCAATCATCATGCACTATCAAATCTAGGTTTTAAGCTTCCATTCATTACGCTGACAACTCAATGTTAAGGCCATCCTCTAAATATTTTTAGCGAATTTGATTATGTGTTCCTATCGAATGTATTGTTAGTTTTAATTAATAAATTATTCTCTTTTCAAAAAAAAAAAAATTCAATTTGTTGGTATTGCATTTTTGTCTACATTCTTCATGTTATTTTGTATTTTGCTTCCAATATCAAAACCATCACAAAATCAGTGAACTGTCTTGGAGATAGCATTATAGCAGTAGTGTTAATCCAGTTCTACCGCAGTTTGACTATCGATTCGACCCCTAAACCTTGAATCAATAACTTTTTCAGTTCAATCATCGATCCGATTTTTAAAACATTGGTAAACTGTAACTAAAATAAATGCAAAAGACCCGAAGCTTGGGCTTCCCCCCTTGAAAGCAATGGGCTGGAGTAAACCCAATAAACTCTGGCTCCACATAAATCCCATTTTCTTCTAATCTCTTCACTATGAACAAAGTCATTTCTTTTCTTCCTTTACTCTCCCCTCCCTCTTTATCTTTAAAAAGAGGGAAAGAAACAAATTGTTAGAAAAAGATAATTTTATCTTTGTACCCATTCCATGCTTCAAATGGAGTTTTATCCTTGACTGCGTTGATGGGGAATCTATTCTGTAGAAATATTATTGTATTGGTAGCTTCAGCCCAAAAAATTTAAAGCAAATTCTTCTTATGCAACATGCATCTTGTCATGTCCATATGATGTAATCGAGAGTTTCTTCTTTCACGCCTCCATTCTGTTGTGGAGTATAAGGAGCAGTAAGCTGGTGCTCTAAGCCGACTTCACAGAACATGTTGAATTGCTCAGAAGTGTACTCCTTCCCATTGTCTGATCTTAAAGTTTGGATTTTGCAGCCACTTTGATTCTCAATCCTTTTCTTGAAGTTTCAGAAAACTCCAGCAACTTCTGATTTTCTTTTCAGAAAATAAATCCAACACATTCTGGTCAGATCATCAATGAAAATAATGTGGTAAAGACTACCTTTTAGAAAAAGGGTCTTTTGAAGACCAGGCAAATCGGTGCGAATGAGCTGCAACTTATGTGATGCCCTCCAAGTTGCTTTAGGAAAAGCTTGACAATTTGAAGGAGCTTCATCTAGAACAGGTAAGTCTTTGGTCATTTGCTTCCTTTGCATCAAAAGCAGCCCATAGTGATGATAATGACTAAACCTTTTGTGCAAAATCTCTATGGTGCTTCCCATGGCTGAGAAAACAGTTTGCTCATCTTCTGTTGGATCAAATAGAAAACTTTTGCCTCTCATTTTCACCTTTCACAGCTCTTGCCCAGAAATATCTTTGACCAAGTAGCATTTGTATTAAATAATTACCTAGAAGCCCTTTCCAAAAAGCTGACCAACACTAAATAAATTCTGGTCAATTTCAAGGAAAAAAAGAACATCTAAAATAGTCTATGCTTGAAAAGGTTATGATCGCTATGGTCTCTTTACCTTCCACTGCAATGTGCTTGCCATTCCCAATTCTAACTTTGGTGATATTTGTAGGTTCCAACTCCTTGAATAGACTTTTGTCATAAGTCATGTGGTTGGTACAACTTCTATCAATCAACCAACACTCACTTGAAAAACAGGTTACCATCAACAATCTGAGCCTCTACTTCTTGTTGTTGGACTTGTTCTTTCAAATGACAGTTTCATGTCCAACCTGATTGCATTTATAGCATCTAGCATTAGGCCTTCTCCAACATTTAAAGGGTAAATGACCTTTCTTGCCATAATGCTTACAAGGAGGATAACTTCTCTTGGAGCTTGCTGCTTTAAATTTAGCAAGTTCCTCTTATTCTTTTTCTTGCCTTTTTTAGCATAGTGGTGTTTGGTTGGCAATGCTCCCTTGGTTGCACCATCTGCCCTCATCAATTTCGTCTCAGGCTCGCACAAGATGAATAGCTCACGAGGTAATCTCGTGGCCGGCCCAACAGCCAGATATAAAAGCTCTCGCTTTGCGCCCATTTCCCCAAGAAGTCACCCTTTAAACATTTATAAATAACTCATGTACAAAGTTTCCAAGTTCTCAATCAATTATTTCCAGCCCATAATCCAATTTCAACATTAAATATCTAAAAAATGAACAATAAAAAATGGATACGATAAAATCTACTTAAGATCGACTATGTCATGCGAAAAGATTAACCTGATAATGATACTATCAATCAAAAAAGAAATTGCAAAGAAAAACTCAATATAAAACGTTAATTAATACTTTTGCAACTCAAAAGCAAGAAAATTAAATTTAAATAAAAAATATTAACACTAAACATGTATGCCTCATTTAAGACGCTGTACCTAAATTGTCTTGAGCCCACTCCCGGGTAATCTTGGACATCTTTAGTATTTTCCAGAGTTGTAATGGTTGCTTCATATTTTTCAAGCATAGTTACAAGGATTTTTTGACCAATTCTTGAATCAGAAAATGTAGATCCAAGTAACCTTACCTTATTAGCAATGCTGAGAATTTTGTCTGAGTAATCTTTACAATTTCAGACTCCATTTTCGAACTCAAATTCCCCGTTTAGATTTAAGACTTGCATACCTCTTATTCTTTCACGCTCTTCATATTCTCTAAGATAATCTCTTATAGCCTTTGTTGTCTATAGGAACCAAGGATCAAAATATCGGTAAATACTGATATATTCAGACCGATTTTACTGAATATCTAAATATCGGTAAATATCGTGGATATTTCTACAAAAAATATCGGTTATTAAAATTTTTCATATTTTAATTATATAGACATGAGAAATAATTTTTATCTTAATTAAGGTAGATTAAAATCAAAATGGATTAGTAATTATTAAATTAAATATAAGCTATATTTAATATATTATTAAGATATTATTATGTTAAAGAGATATTATTTTATTTATTTTTGTTATTATTATAAATATTATGTAGATAATGAGGAGATTCAAAATATTATATATTATAATTTTAAATTTTAATGATATTATTTATTTCTTTTCCTTTTCAAATTAATATTTTACTTAAAAAATAATATTATAAGTTATAATGTAAAATAAAATAAAATAAAATAAAATATAAAGGGATTATGAACAAATAAATAATAAGAGAATATAAAAGTTTGCATTATATATAATAAGCCAGAATCACCTACATGGGCCGGAGTGCGCCACTCGTGCATTTTGGGAGTGTCGAACCCGTTAAGTTAAAGCCTCGTGAAAAATCGGTATTTATCGGAAAAATCGGCGATTTTTCTTCGATTTTTTTACTTCCGATTTTTCCTTCCCAAAATCACATAAACAACCGAAAAACTGATGCCACGGTGTGAATCGATCGAAAAAAACGATTTTTTTGTCCTTGATAGGAACATAACTCTGGTGAAGAGAGTTGGCGACAAGGTAGCAAACAAACATGCTTTTGTCTTTGATTTTCTCATTTTCCTCTCCTTGTGAGTTTTGATTTGAGCCATGGTGGGATTGTCTTGGAAAGGAGAGACTTCATAATCTTCATCTATTGATTCGCGCCTGTTTGATAAAACGAAAAATTGGCGTTAAAAATAAGCTAATAAAATTGTTACCAATTTCGTAAGATTGGACCAGATCAGAAAAACTGCTTTTGACAAGCATTAACAATTTAACGCCAAGATAAATATATTTGCTGATAATCAGAATGCCGAATATCGAAAATTACGTGATTTTACTATATTTACTCCTTATTATCATTAAATTACATATTATCCAAAATAAATAGAGTTTCTAATAATATTTTTATTTTTTCACTACAATTATTAATTATTGTAATAATATGTTTAAAAAATATGTAAAAATATTTATTCTAATAATATTATCCAAAAAAAGACATAACATGTTCTAAAAAATAACCAATAGAATCTAAACTTTTTAAACCATCCAACTATCCAAATCCAATCCAAGAGATATTTGCAAAATATTATATTATTTATATGGCTTTTTGATCCAATTTATGAAAATATTTATTCTAATAATATTATCAAAAAAAGACATAAAATATGTGTTTAAAAAATAACCAATAGAATCTAAACTTTTTAAAAATATCTAAACTAACCAAAAGATATTTGCAAAATATTGTATTATTTATAAGGGTTTTTTGGTCCAATTTATTTTCATTTAAAATTTTTGTTTAATCAGATTTACATTTCACGTTAAGTGGTTTTACCTACTTATAATTTTTAACAGCTTTTTCATTTAAAATTTTCACTCAAGAAATTTTCTTAAAATTTTCATATCAAACATATTGACAAAATTAAAACCATTGAAAATTAAAATTTTCAATGATTTGAACATTTTCAATAGTTTATCAAACAGGGCCTAAGTTATTAAAATTAAAAATTGAATGAGAAGACGTGGTCAGTCCTAAGCAACCGACTAACACCCACTATCTATATCCGATATATCGACGATATTTCGATCAATATAACCGATTTTTTAATACACAGGCAGCTTCCAGGCATATATAATGCTTTTTCCTTTGTCATTTAGAGATCGTGTTGCTATCTGTGGAAATTTGTATGCTCTATTTCCATTGTGGAATCTTCTTTCTTAAAGTCAAGAAAACTGATCTATATAAGTAAATAGCTGACAAAGGCGTCATGGGGGAGTGAAATTTCTTATGTAGGACGTTGGACCAAATCAACCAAAATTCTTATTTTTGTTGTTTTGAGATATTATCTTTATTTTCTATTATTGTTTTGGGATATTATTTTATTTTTCATTATTGTTTTGGAATATTATTTTATTTTTTATTATTATTTTAAGAGTGTTATTTTCTTTCATATTATTGTTTTGGGATAATTGTATTTCCTATTATTCCTTATATTATGCATAGGGTATAAATAGATGTTTTATAATTGTTTTAGAGACTTTTTTTTTTCACTTTTATCAATTTATTATCAAAATAAAGATTTTGCTTTATTTTGTTCTTTGAATTAAGAATTGGACTCTAGATTGAGACGTGTTTATTCTTACGATCAATTGTGTGTTGATTATTCGCGTTACACATTGTGTCAGATGGTATTAGAGTAGGTTTCTTCTAATTTATGGCACACCGCGCTAAATAAGCACAGGCAACCAACTTAAAATGGTGATCGTGGATTGTAAGTTGTTTGGAGATCAATTAATGAGCAGCAACAATCAATCTAAAATTTAACTCCATAGTCGGAAACAATACAAGCTTAATTGCAGATGTTGTTAAGGATTAGTGGACAAGGGCGTAAGAATGATTATGAGGAATAAGGAGGAGGAATTGGCCCCGCTAGACCCATTTTTAGTCCAATTCCAAATATATGAAATTAAAGATGGCCAATCGTAGGATTTTGGCGACGCCTTACTTGAGGGGAGGTCAGACTTTAATGATCTTGCGAATCCACGCGATAAACAAAGAGTTGAGAAGGTGACAAACCAACTACATGTGAGGAGACAACGAATACAAATTAGCGTATATCCCTAACTCAATGGTGATCTTGATATCGGGATGGCTTTTTTAGACATTGGCTGACTAAAGTAGACAGGTTCTTTGCATATACCGAGTTGTCTAAGAATAGAAATGTTAAATTTGTTGCTTATAGGTTAAAAGGGGGAGCATGAGTATGGTGGGATTGATTGAGGAAGATGAGGATGAGAGACGGCGTGGTTCGGTTCAAACATGGCATAGGTTATTACGAGGTAGATTTTTGCTTCCAGACTATGAATAATATAATTTTTATGCTTATCAGAGATGTATACAGGGAAGTAGCAGTGTGAATGAATATACTACTGAATTTTTAAGACTGACAAAGAGGAATCTGCTTATCGTAGTTAGAACTGTACCCTAAGGCTTTACAAGCAAAGGGAAGGAACCAACCATTTTCAGGTACGACAAATCTTCACTTATGAACGAAAGTGTAAGGAGATCTATATGTACGATACGTGTAGCGAGATAAGAGAAGGTAGATCTCGCTAGGTTCGGGGATTCATGAAGGTGCAAGTACTGAAACAGAGAGTTTAACAGATGTGATTTATGAGGATTTACCTACAGAAGTTACGCTCTTATGCACATACAACACCATATGATTCGATTCCCCATGCTTTCTCTTCCTAATGTACTCATTATGTGATGAGTCTCAAGGAGAATGAACGGCTAAGAAGATAAGAAATGATGTTAAGGACATATTCAAAGCAAGATGAGCGTATGCTCGTTCCACCTTTGTCGACGCTCAAGAAATATGGAATTTTAGCTGATGTGTATTGATAATAAGGTGATCAACAAAATTACCATTGAATATAAATTTCCTATTCCGATGTTGGATGATATGCTTGATTAGTTGAGTAGAGTAGTTGTGTTTAGCAAGATTGACGTGAGGGGTGGCTATCATCAGATCAGAATCCGTCTAGGCGATGGATGGAAGATAACATTCAAGACAAGGGATGGCCATGGCAAGCTTCAATAAAGAAAGTATAAACCGTACCAGATTGTTTAAAAGATCAACAACAATGCTAATGTGACTAACTTGCCAAGTTTGATGGTAATTTCAAAGACCTTAAGTGTTGCTGATCTTACCTTGTTTCAGCCAGATATGAGTCTTGGAAATCCAGAAAGTACCTCGATGATGAGTTCTTTGCAAGTGGAGGTGACCGACGTAGGGCGTTATATCAAATCAACTGGTTGAAATCAATGACACGATAATAAAATACGAAACCAAGCAAAAAAACACCAAAATTTACGTGAAAACCCTTGCGAGAAAAAACCACGGGTAGAGATGAAAGCTTCAATCGTCAAGAGGAGAATGATTACAAGAGCATAACGAACAGTAGAATAAACCCAAGACGCTGACATACGACGAAAATACCCGCCTGCAGAGGTCACTCTACTACCAGATTGTTTAAAAGATCAACAACAATGCTAATGTGGCTAACTTGCCAAGTCGCACTTGGCACTCAAAGACCTTCGTCACGATCTCACTCTCATTTCACCCATATATGAGTCTTGGAACCAGAAGTACCTCGTGACGAAGCTCTTTCGTAGCTGAGACGATCAACGAAAGCGTTATCATCAAATCAACCTCGTCAAACTACCCACACAATATTAAAATACGAAACCAAGCAAAAAAGACAAAAATTTACGTGCCAAAACCTCTTGCAGAAAACCACTAGCGTAGATGAAAGTCAATTATCAGATGAGAACGATCAAGGGGAAGACAACGAATGTAGAATAAACTCCAGATGCTTATATTTAATTAAAAATACCCATGTAGAGAGATCCCTCTGCTAGCACAACAAATTCCTATTTTTTCTCAATTTTTTCTTCACAAAATCGTATTACGCCTTCTGCGTTTCGACATGTGCCTCAAAAAACCAAATTCCTCCGCCACAAATCAAGATAAAGAAAATCCTACTTGGCTTTTGTTTTGATATATTATCTTGCTTCTAATCATTGTTCTAGAATATTATTTTATTTCTCATTATTATTTTAGGATATTATTTTTATTTCATTTTATGCATAAAGTATAAATAAATGTTTCAGGGTTTGTTTTAAAGACTTTTTTCATTTTTATTAATTTATTAATTAAAATTAAAGATTTTGTTTTAAATTACTCTTTGAATTAAGGATTGGTCTCTGAATTGAAACGTGTTTATCTTTACTATCGATCGTTGATCAATCGAGCTACATGCTACATCAATTTCACGTAACAATCATCCGTATAGTAACAAGGACTTAAGGAAAGCGAAATTCTTTTAGCAGTGAGGGAGACGCCTGGAACTTTTCCGAGGAAGAATTTTCAGCAGAGGCTGACATATTATGGGCAAAAAAAAAAAAGAAAAAAACTTAAGAGCAATAAACATCCTTTTCTTTGTATTCCTTCGTTCTTTTGTACTTTATCTCGACCGATTGATACAATAGCTACAAGATCAAAATATCAAGAAATACTATATTTCCAGACTCCGATTTTTATAAATATCTGAATATGCGATATTTTTACAAAATACTCCGCCGATTAAATTTTTTCATATTTTAATTATATGTATTTATTTAAACGATTCATATCTTAATAATTTAGATTAAAATCAAACTGACAAGATCATTAAATTAAATACGTTATATTTAATATATTATTCGTATATTATTACGTTAAAGCAGATATTATTTATTGTTGTTATTATTATAAATATTATGTAGATAATTTGTTATATTCAAAATATTATATATTATAATTTTAAATTTTTAAATGATATTATTTTATTTCTTTCTTTTCAAATTAATATTTTATTTAAAAATATTATAAGTTATAATGTAAAAATAAAATAAAATAAAATATTATAATCATATATTGATGATTATGAATAAATAAATAATAAGAGAATATAAAAGCCAGACTATATATAATAAAGCAAGAGTCACTACTGCGGGTCGATGATGTCACTTTCAAGATTTTGGGGCGCTTGAACCCGACATAAAGATTTTTCGAGATTTTCGAGTCAAAGAACAAAAGGAAAATCTTAAAAACGAAATTCACTGGTATATCTTATCGATCTCCACCGATAACCGATATTTCGGCCTAAATATCGAAAATTTTGTTCCCTGGTTTTTGCATGTCATTTTTTACTGGATGAAAATTCAAGGTAATTAGATATATACCACTAGCTACTTTTTATCTTCTCTTTTTTTCCTTGTGCCTTCTTTCTAGTATTTTGTAAAAATAATCTGTAATTTTGTGGACAATTTTGGAAGAGTGTAGAGGCTAGAGATTTATTATTTTTAAAGGGTCTGATAAGAAATCTCGAACATTACTAAGAGTTGGGAAAACTATGTAATGGGTCTCGTTCGTTTCAATTTATTTGAAAAATTATGATCAGAAAACTTGAAATTAAGATCAAGTACATATTTTGATTTCAAAAGTATTTGATTAAGTAATAAAAATATTTGATAAAAAATCTAACAAATAGTAGGTATGATCTCAATAAACCTTAGATATAAGGTTGTACCTAACATAAACGGTTGTATTTAAGGTTTTTTGAGATTGTATTTAAGGTTTATTAGATCTTTTATCGAATATTTTATCTTTTTTATCAAAAAAAATTTAAATCAAAAGACCTTACATTGGTTTCAAGTCTTTTAATCCTAATTTTTTAAATAAATTGAAATGTGAACCCATGTGAATTGCCCCCGCTCGCTTCCTAATTTATTCAAAATTACGAACAAAAGACTAAATCCAAGCATCAAGACATATTTTGATTTCAAAAATATTCGATAGTTTAAAATATTCGATAAAAATCTAACAAATATTATATACGATCTTAATAAACCTTAGATATAAGGTTGTACCTAACATAAACGGTTGTATTTAAGGTTTATTGAGATCATACTTAAGGTTTATTGGATATTTTATCAAATATTTTATCCTCTTTATCAAAAAAAATTTAAATCAAAAGACCTAACATTAGTTTCAAGTCTTTTAATCCTAATTTTTTAAATAAATTGAAATGGGAACTCATTTTCCCTACACATTTCGAGGGTTAATGTCAAAAAATTCATATTTAAAAAAAAAAATACATGTTCCTTTTTAAAATAATCACCAAACTATCATCCACATATTTTGTAAATTTATACGGCAAATATGGTTTTAAAAATTAACTTTAATACCACATTTACCAACTGCAGTTAAAAACCATAATATGTTAAAAACCCAATTACATTTAAGTTATACCCAACCCATTAAAGGTACGACGAAAACCCAAAAAAACCTGTATGTCTAATCACAGATAAACCATACCCGTCTCATTAGAGAGAGAAGTGTCCCATTCCAATCATAATCATCAAATACGGTTTTAAAAATTAACTTTAATATTACATTTGCAGTTAAAAACTAGAATATGTTAAAAACCCAATTACATTTAAGTCATACCCGTCCCATTAAAGGTTACGATGAAAACCCGAAAAAACCCGTATGTCTAATCACACTTAAACCATACCCGCCCCATTAGAGAGAGATGTGTCCCATTCCAATCATAATCACCAAATACGGTTTTAAAAATTAACTTTAATATCATGTTTACCAACTACAGTTAAAAACCAGAATATGTTAAAAACCCAATTACATTTAAGTCATACCCAACCCATTAAAGGTACGACGAAAACCCGAAAAAACCCGTATGTCTAATGACATTTAAATCATACCTGTCCCATTAGAGAGAGATGTGTTCCATTCTAATCATAATCACCAAATACAGTTTTAAAAATTAACTTTAATATCACATTTACCAACTATAGTTAAAAACCAGAATATGTTAAAAACCCAATTACACTTAAGTCATATCCGTCCCATTAAAGGTACGACGAAAACCCGAAAAAACCCGTATGTCTAATCACAGATAAACCATACCCGCCCCATTAGAGAGAGATGTGTGTTAGAATAAATACACAAGAATAAACACATAGATGTGATTTTTATTACTGTTACACCAAATACAGAATAAAACCACATAACCCTAGAATCATGCATACTAATCAAAGATCAAATGTCTAATATTGGTAAGACATAATTCGAATCCATCAAGTAATTAGACAATGCAAAGAATGCGCTCTTCTCAAAGATTTGACATTGGGGGGGAGCTCGTTTTCCGATCAGAACCTAGCAATGATACGCCTTCAACGTACGTTGTGATAACGTGGTTTGTGTTTTAAACCCAGTAATCTCTCGTCAAATTACGACTGTTCTCAATGCTATCGACCCATCAAAACAACATTACAAACAAGTGAACCATTACATTAATTCCATATTATATAATTAATTAAATAATTATATAATTATTTCCGCGAACCCTAATTCAATCCAGTGAATAGATCACTAACTTTATCGTGCCATCGAATAGACAACATAATCATGTCCAAAATTTAACACTTGTCAGCCCACTAAAAGGAAATCTAACAATGTGTCCCATTCCGATCATAATCACCAAATACGATTTTAAAAATTAACTTTAATACCATATTTACCAACTGCAGTTAAAAACCAGAATATGTTAAAAACTCAATTACATTTAAGTCATACCCGTCCCATTAAAGGTGCGATGAAAACCCGAAAAAACCCGTATGTCTATTCACACTTAAAACATACCCGTCCCATTAGAGAGAGATGTGTCCCATTCCCATCCCTACAACTCTCAACCAAATTCTACTGAAAAACTCAAAAAGTCTTTGTTTTTAAAACTTGTAATTGTCATTCGTGACTTCTTGCATTGTCTTGTTGTGCAGTTATTTCAATGTTTTGTTTTGTGGCCCCCCACACTTTTAACTCAATCTGAAATTATCACAAGTCCAGTCCTCGGGAATTTTTTTTCTTCTTTCCATAAAGCAAAGCAATATGTAGAAGTGAGAATATAGGTCGGACTCAATGGGCAAAGCATTATGTAGATGTGGGAATATAAGTCTGGCCCGATGGAATGATCTACTTTGGTCCATATCTTTTGGCCAAATTAAGAAATTCAAGTTTGGCCCAAATGTAACTGCGTCTATCACACGCGACCGACAGTAAGCCGGGCCGCCAACCCGCTCTACTTATTCGACTGCTTTTTTATTTTAAAATTTTTAATTACTATATAATATTTTCTAATTATTAAAAATATTGGGCTTTTATTACGAAAATAAAAATTAGTTGTTTTTAGGAAACCTAATAGTTATTTATAATTAAAATAATACTAGTATGAAAATTAATTCAAAATATATATATATATATATATATATATATATATATATATATATATATATATATATATATATATATATATATAAAATAATTTATTTTATATAATTTTTTTAATAAAATAAGAATAAATTTTTTAAAACAAAGAATATTATTTTAAAGAAAACTTTATTTTATAAAATATAAAAATTGTAAAATTGTTATTTTTTTTTTAATTTTTTAATGTTTTACCTGTTTTAACGGCCAATATAAGTCGGGAATTAAGAACTAAAAGGTAATCTAAATAAAAATAGATCGAATTGGTTCAACCCATTTTGACTCGTGACAATAATGAGCTCGACCCATTTGAACCAGGTCAACCTGTATTCCAGCTATACTCCTATGGGGGTCCAATCTAGGCTTAAAACAAGTTTAATTAAACTTGTTATCACAATAGAGGTAAGGACCAAGCCAACTAATGCTTCCTCACTTGCTTAACATTAATGTACTTAATTTGCTTAACATCAACATTGAAGTACTTACACCAAACCCACTACTAGTGCTTTTGAGAATACTTTTAGTTGAAATGTTTTAGCCAAAACATTTTATGAAAAAAAAACACCCATCAAATATTTGAAGTATTTTTATGTTAAAAATGCCTTTTAAAAAGCAATGTAAATGAAGTCTTAAATATGTTTTGGAAAGTATTTGACAACGATATACGGTAGTTGTGCATCGGTGATGTACCATTGTGGTTATTATATGATCTGTCAAGAATTATATACTATGCTGAAAATTAAGAAAATTAAACTACGAGAAGATAGAAGATGGAGCCTTAACGTGCGCAAAGATACAAAGATTGTTTATGCGGTCGGAAATATGGGAAATAAATACACTTATTCCTAACTAACAACGTCTAGACATGCCACGCCCACACACTCCTTCTCGTCGGAGAATTAAACACTTGCTCATCATTAAGACATAGAGCAATATACGCAATGACGCTACTTCACATGTGAATATCTTCTCCAAACAATCTCCTTCGTCAAAACGTCTATTTTGCATGAACAACCTCTCTTCTATTTAACAACTTCTAGGAGATCTTCTCTCAATATTTTCTATAGCTTCATGTTTCATAATCTATCTCAACAAGTTGGAAGATTATGATTTTATTCCATATTCATCTTAATACAATAATATCTTCCTTTCATAGAAATCTCACCAAATAAAATTCAATCTCTCTTAATGATTCGCCCAACATTTCCGAATAACACCCCATACTTTTCCTTATTCATCACAATGAATATTGTTTTAAGGTATCATTGGTCCTAAACGGTGTTGACCAAAAGAGGTTGTGTCAATGGATCTACCATCTCGTGCGATTAATCGCTACATGCATGAGGATTTTCTGTTTGAAAACGTGCGATTTATTTTTGCTTAAGATTATGACATGAAATATCTCCAATCACTCCTACCAAAGCTAAAGAGGGCCAAATAGTTGCAGAAGTCTTCTCATTTCAAGGCTACTTTTGGTTGAGGAAAAATGTAAGGAAAAGAAAATATAAAGAAAAAGTATAAGAAAAAAAAATGAAAATAGAGTTAAATCCGATAAATTGCTTTTACTTTCACTTCAAATCAATCCTTACTTATTTTAATTTATAATTTTAAAATATATAAAATTTAAAATAATTTTATTTATATTTGATTTTCTTTAAAAATTTTGATACGATAATCAATCATAATAAAATCATTGAAATCTTAGTATTTTTTTCCTTCGTACTTTCCGGAACCAAACACTAACTAAGGGAGTAGTTGTACTTGTCATTAAGATTATTAAATGTTTTATGTGACCTTTTTATCTTACTTTAATAAAATCAAAAGCTCAGTGGAAGATTAGGCATATCCAAGAGCCATTTAGACTTTACTTTCTTTTTCATTTGACATTTTGGCTTATTTTATTGAATATATGCATAAAAAACTATATCTCCTCTGAATTAAAAATTTATAGCATATGACTATAAATAATTATTATACAATTCAATGTCCCACCACTTCTATTAATACTAATGGTTGACTCTTTAGTTTTTGTCCTTGGGAGATATTTCTGAAGATGGTATGATAGGTTTTAGCAGACAATGCCTTTGTCTGCCCACTTTCTTTGAAGAGTTACTTTTTCCTATTGACTAATTATCATATGGGTTGCTTTTACTGTATTCTGTTTTTTTAAGTTATTTCACAGCTTAGAAGAATGGGGAAAGGTAGAGCAATGTACTACTGTTTGATCATATGTCTAATTTGATTTTTAATATTTTTTCGGGTTTATTGTTTATTCAGAGTTCGTAATGCCCATATCAGCACGACGCATTATATAGACAAATGCCTCTAACAACGATGATATGATGTCTTTACATGCAAATTTTGTTGAGTTGTAATATTTACACACGTTAACCTTTTTATATTCTAAACCTTTTCCCCAAATTGAATCATTTGATATCATAATTCATCTCGATTTCTTCCCTAAATTGTAAATGAGAAATCAGAAATCAAGCAATTTTGCAAAGGTGAAACCACTAGAAGTCCAGCTTTAATCTTAGACCTTCCTTTGTATGATAGGTTTTAGTAGACAAAGGCATTTGTCTTCCCACTTTCTTTGAAGAGCATTTTTTCCTATTGACTAATTATCATATGGGTTGCTTTAACAGATTCTATTTTTTAAGTTATTTCACTGCTTAGAAGAATGGGGAAAGGTAGAGCAATGTACTACTGTTTGATCATATGTCTAATTTGGTTTTTAATATTTTTTTGGGTTCATTGTTTATTCTGTAGTTCAAAAATACCCATGTCGTCAACGACGTTAATATATGGACAAACGCCTCTAACAACGATGATATGATGTCTTTATATGCAAATTTTGTTGAGTTGTAATGTTTACACACTTTAACCTTTTTATATTCTAAACCTGTCCCAAATTGGATCATTTGATATCCTAATTTGTCTCGATTTCTTCCCTAAATTGTAGATGGTGAAATTGTAAATCACAATTTTGTAAAGGTGAAACCAATTAGAAGTCCATGAATCTCGAGACCCTTCCTTTGTATGATAGGTTTTAGTAGACAGTGCATTTGTCTTCCCACTTTCTTTGAAGAGTTACTTTTTCCTATTGTCTAATTATCATATGGGTTGCTTTTACTGTATTCTATTTTTTTAAGTTATTTCACTGCTTAGAAGAATGGGGAAAGGTAGAGCAATGTACTACTGTTTGATCATATGTCTAATTTAGTTTTTAATATTTTTTCGGGTTCATTGTTTATTTTGTAGTTTAAAAATACCCATGTCGTCAACAATGTTAATATATGGACAAATGCCTATAACAACGATGATATGATGTCTTTACATGCAAATTTTGTTGAGTTGTAACGTTTACACACGTTAACCTTTTTATATTTTAAACATGTCCCCCAATTGGACCATTTGATACCCTAATTCGTCCCGATTTCTTCCCCTAAATTGTAGATAGTGAAACTGTAAATCACAATTTTGTAAAGGTGAAACCAATTAGAAGCCCATGAATCTCAACATTTCCCTTAAACACATACCGAAATCAAAACCCTAGAGAAATATTTTCCTCAAACTTTTCCCCCTCCTCAGACATGATAAGTTTTGAAGGCATTTAAAGACATTTGTCTTCCCACTTTCTTTGAAGAGTTACTTTTAGAGATTGACTAATTATCATATGGGTTGCTTTTCCTGTGTTCTATTTTTTTTAAGTTATTTCACTGCTTAGAAGAATGGGGAAAGGTAGAGCAATGTACTACTGTTTGATCATATGTCTAATTTGGTTTTTAATATTTGTTCGGGTTTATTGTTTATTCTGTAGTTCACAAATACCCATATTATTAACGACGTTAATATATGGACAAATGCCTCTAAAAACGATGATATGATGTCTTTATATGCAAATTTTGTTGAGTTGTAATGTTTACACACTCAACCTTTTATATTCTAAACCCGGCCCTCCAAATCGATCATTTGATATCCTAATTATTCGGGACATTTCTTCCCTAAATTGTAGATGGTGAAATTGTAAATCACAATTTTGTAAAGGTGAAACCAATTAGAAGTCCATGAATCTTATATCTTCCTTTGTATGATAGGTTTTAGTAGACAAAGGCATTTGTCTTCCCACTTTCTTTAAGAGTTACTTTTTCCTATTGACTAATTATCATATGGGTTGCTTTTACTGTATTCTATTTTTTTAAGTTATTTTACTGCTTAGAAGAATGGGGAAAGGTAGAGCAATGTACTACTGTTTGATCATATGTCTAATTTGGTTTTTAATATTTTTTTGGGTTCATTGTTTATTCTGTAGTTCAAAAATACCCATGTCGTCAACGACGTTAATATATGGACAAACGCCTCTAACAACGATGATATGATGTCTTTATATGCAAATTTTGTTGAGTTGTAATGTTTACACACTTTAACCTTTTTATATTCTAAACCTGTCCCCCAAATTGGATCATTTGATACCCTAATTCGTCCCGATTTCTTCCCCTAAATAGTAGATTGTGAAACTATAAATCACAATTTTGTAAAGGTGAAGCCAATTAGAAGCCCATGAATCTTGAGATTTTCCCTAAATCCATACCGAAACAGAAACCCTAGAGAAATATTTTCCCCCAAAATTTTCTATCCCTTTTGTATGATAGGTTTTAGTAGACAGTGCATTTGTCTTCCCACTTTCTTTGAGGAGTTACTTTTTGAAATTGACTAATTATCATATGGGTTGCTTTTCTTGTTTTCTATTTTTTTAAGTTATTTCACTGCTTAGAAGAATGGGGAAAGGTAGAGCGATGTACTACTGTTTGATTATATGTCTAATTTGGTTTTTAATATTTTTTCAGGTTCGTCATTGTCCTTAAAGTTTATTCTGTAACTCAAAAATACTCATGTCGTTAACGACGTTAATATATGGACAAATGCCTCTAACAACGATGATATGATGTCCTTACGTGCAAATTTTGTTGAGTTGTAGCGTTTACACACGTTAACCTTTTTATATACTAAACCTTTCCCCCAAATTGGATCATTTGATACCCTAATTTGTGCCGATTTCTTCCCCAATTCGTAGATGGTGAAACTGAGATATTAGAAGCCCATGAATCCTGAGATTTTCCCCAAATCCATACCGAAATCGAAACCCTAGAGAAAGATTTTCCCCTAAAAATTTTCTCTTCTTTCTGTAAACCAATGATTTCTTCCATGGGAGATAGTTTTGTATCATCTTCAACCTTCACAAGGAGGCGCTACCATGATGCCGAGTACGAGGAGCGGATTGTCTTGTGTCAGTCAGGGCTCTGGGGCTAACTCTCTCACATCTTGGAAGGAAAACCAACAAAGTTACGAAAAGGATATTTGAATTACTTTTTGTTTAGAATTTATCATTTTAATGTAGTGATCATGATCTTTTTCAATTTATCACTGAAAGTGTATTGATCTTAATTGTTCTTCTTATTAGAGAAAGGATGTCGGGTTTTTATATGTGTTGATCCAGAGGTGTATGAGAGAGCAAAGGTGATCATCAATTATTTAAAGAAGGAAAACAAGTTGTTTCACCAATTGTGTTTCGAGGTTAAGCATTTGCGCCACCCATCCGCACTTGGGGGAAGAAATCGAGGCGACTGAGTTTTAATCAAAGGTATCAAATTAATAATCCAATTTGGGGGAAAGTTTTAGTATATAAGAAGGTTAACATATGTAAACATTACAACTTATCAAAATTTCTCACGTAAGGGCACCACAGCAGCTTTCTTAAAGAGTTGTATGCCCATGTGTTAACGTTGTTGACGGTATGAACATTTTTAAGTTACGAAATAAACTTCAAGAATACTGATAGGCTCAAAAAAACATTAAAGGTCAAGTTAGACATATGACCTGATTGGGTCTAAAAAATAGGCGCGCAGGCCCACTCCCCAAGTCCAAGAAGCAGGATTGAAAAAATACTTATAAGCAGACCTAGTAAAAAGGTCTCTTCCTACTCCCAAATATAGCCCAAACGTGGTTCTGCCCATCCATCCTAGTAGCCGATAACACTCCAAAGCCCAACAAAGACATATCCTATAAATCAAATCAAATCTCCACTAATAGGGGAAGTAGGATAATTCCCAATAACTGCTTTCTAATTATCCCTTATTAATCTAACAACAATAAGGAAAGAAAATCCCTCATCTAATAAGAAAGAGTCTTTTATCACCATCAAATTGGGAAAATCCTCTACTATAAATACCATGCCACCTTGCCAATAAAGGTACGTTAAAATTCACTCCTGCTAAATGATCTTCTTTCTTTCCCTGAATTTAACCGATTTCAAAGATCTGAGAGAATCCACGGTACTCGTCGATCCTTTGGTTTCTTGTTTTTGCAGAGGAATCCAACGCCCAGAGTGAGCGGACCGGCCCAGCAGATCCAGCACGCTCCAGCCTAGTTCCGGTTAAAAAAGCATCATCATGACCAAACACCATAAACATCAATGTACATTTTCCCTTAAAAGAACAGGATTAAAGCCAATGAGATACGATTTAATGGTTAAGAGTTTGATGAGACATAGGAAAACGATCGGTTTCGAGTCGTCATAAGAACAAAATATTACAACGTTGTAATACAAAGTAAAATAGATGTCGACAAAAAAAAAAACAAGATTGAAGATATATAATTTCCTTTCAATCATCTAATCTAATAAATTAGAACCTTAAATTGTTTGAGGATGACAACTTGGCAATCATAACAAGAGGAAAAGAGAAGAAAGAAGGGTGTGAGCCCATGTGATGTGATTGGGGGTTGACTTCCATAATGGTGCGTTACAATTACACTTTAGAAAAATTGAGAATTGGTCTAAAATTCATAATAGAAAAAAAAAAAAAAAAAAAGCCCCACTCTTGCAGCAGCTAATTTAGACACTTCCCCACTCCCTATAACTCCTTTTAGTTTAGTGCCCATTATATTTCTAGGTTCTTGAACTTTTTTAAAAATAAAAATAAAATCTTTAATCAATTTTATATTTTACACATTTAGTACATAGTACAAAAATAAAAATAAAAATAAAAAAATGAAATGAAATGATAGGTATAATATTAATGGATGACTAACAACCAACAGTTTGATCCAAAGCCAATTTGTCAACCTGTGTGTCACAGTCCCAAACTACCATTTTCTAAAGTTCAGAATTTCAATGTGCAAAATAAATTTATTCAGTTTCAGGGCTTCAAAATTCAACCCTCACTCAATTTCCTATGAAAAACATACAAGGAGGAGAAGTCCTGGTTTTGGCTTCTCAGTTAAACAGCTTTTACTATATTATAATTAAAATATTTAACTGTAAAAAAACAAAAATAAATAAATAATATGGGTCCTACCATCATGTTCAATTTTGAATTTGGGTAATCATCTTTGAAAAAAAAATAAGAAACTGACTAAAGATACAAAAACAACAAATAAGCATAAAAATAGATATCTAGTAGAAATATAAATTAATAAAACATTTTTTTGAGTATAGAATTGTTGAGATCAACCATATTTGGACAAAAATTCCTAATTGATTGATAGTATATTTGAGTCCTATATTATCAAAATCATATTGGTTTTCTAAATGGTGTGAGAAAAATATCATTTGATGTAGAAATAAAACCGAAACCTCATTTTTCCTCGACGCTTTCTTTGATGAGAGTTTGTCACGTCATCGTTGGCAAGACTCGATCAATGAGAGAATGTGTGAGTTGTGACTTAAGACGTGGAAGAATTTTTATTTTTTTATTTCTCCTTAATTAGTGCATTTTTATCTTTATCTTTATCAGTAGATAATTAGTAAATTGTATTTAAAACCTCATAATTATACCAATGATATGAATTTTTTGTTACATTTTCTCTCAAATATTTTTGGCGAAAGAAAAGTCACTTATCTTCTTTAAGTAAAGAGATGTGATTTTTGGCTAAATATGTAACCTGAAATTATCGGTCTACATCTCTTTTCATCAATCTATTTCGTAATAAAGTGGTTATTTCTTATATATTTATTCAAACTCATTTTATTTATTACTCTTTATTATATAAAGGTTAAAAAATTTAAAATATATAAAAATTTTGAGAAATTTTAATTATATTTTATTTTATTTTATATTTTCCTTATCGAGCATTTATCGCTGCATTTACAAAACTAAATGCTTTCAAAATCGGACCGTTAAATAGCCATAAAACCTGCCTACTTCAACAAAAACCTGGCCAGAAACGAATCTACGGTAACCGTTTGAACCGACGCTTCACGAATCGAGCAATTCGCTCCCACAATTTATTCAATCAAATACTACGGCCCATTTGATTCGAACATAAAGAGAGGTGCTGGCGTTTTAACCACTCTAACATCACATACTATCACATTATTTTAAATATTAACAAAATTATATATTACTACAAATTAAAGATATATTTATATAACAGTTTTCTTTTCATTTTTACATGCTTTCATATTTAAACATTATACATATTTTCAAAATAAATTTTAAAATACTTTATTTATATAAAAGTAATAAATAATATCTTTAAAATAATTAATTATATATTCTAAAATTTAAATAATATATTTATTACGCTACCGGCTCAACCACTACCGACCGATCCAACCACCGAATCAATCGCAATTTTTCTCGATTCAATACCGACCGAACATTTTAAAACATTACAAACAACGATCGAACTTCTTGCCTCTAACTCAAAATAAGGTATTAGTGAGTTAGGAAAACCGAGAAATTGCTCTTATTCGGAGGAAGGGCCTGCTTACCTCAAACATGAAAAAATCATTTTCTTATCATTTTTTTTCAATTTTTCAAATACTTTTCGGGTTCTAAACGGAGCCTAATCGAAATAGAAAATAAAAAAAAATAAAAAATTGAAAGAACACCACACGTGTTGGGTATGGGTAATGGGTCCCACAAATTCACTATTAGCAAAACCCCTTACCTTTTAACCAAAGAGAAGATTTTAATAATTATGGCTTCTTCACCTCGTATTGGAAAAGATATGCCCAACTTCCTATTATTAGAATACAACCACATAAGTCATAACATTACATTACAGCCCTCAATGGTGGGGGCACTGGCCAGTGGTCCCAATTTAAAATAAATAAATTAAAAAAAAAAAAAAACCATTGGCTTTAAATGGATGAGACAAAATATCAAGACTTGGGTCAAGTCAACAACAAAAAAAAAAAAAAAAAAAAATCAACTATCTCCCACTTGGGAAAAAAATGTCAACAATTCAACATTGTCACGCTCCCTGGAATATTTGTTACGTTTCAGACGGCTCTTGACACATACATCCAACTTCATGTCATTCACACTTTCGTGTTTTGTTGTTATCTTGATTGTTGGAAATTCTGAGCATCAGCGACGTAACACGAACCTGTAAAAAAAAAAAGATCTAGCAATGATGTATCGATCGTACTTTCCGATGATTGAGTTAACAAAAGATGGAAAAAAAGAAACAGAGAATTCTCATGTATCGATCGTACTTTCCGATGATCGAAAGCACAAAAGATTAAAAAATTAAACAGTAGACTCTCACGATCAATCGCTTACCACGTAAAATCTTTCTAATTTATGTAAGACATTATCAAAATCTCATCTTACTTAGATAAAATTTACATTTCTTATTACGATTAATCTTTATAAATAAGCTATTTTAAACTAAGTAAATCCAATGATAAACATCTTTTCGCTGTATTTTCTACTTTACGTATTTATTCATAATCTAATTTCCCATACGTTAAAGAGACGATCGATTAGTACTGAATCCTAAACTCCGTCCGTCTTTGAATACCTACTTTTACGAAGATATCCGAGATTCTCCGCCTGGTTAATATCCTCTCTAGTTTTATCACGATAAACGGTTCGAGATCGTTTCACAACACAGCCTGGTTTGGTCAGGCCCATCGAGACTCCGTTGAGCAAGGCGTATCAGCATTATAAGACTCATATTTTCATTCAACCCTAAAACGCACATTTTTAATTTATACGCGCTTTAAATCCAGACCTTTTTAAAAAAATATAAATCTTACGATTTAAACTAAAGAATGAACTAACTTTGTACACGGAATCAAATTCGCTAAAAACAAGAAATGATACGCGCAATGTACCAAGTTAATAACACTAACATAATGACTCGGTATAAGATTTAAATTCTTTAATATATTGACGATCCTGATTAAGCTAGGATGTAGCGTATGCCCAACATATGTGTCATTTTGGAATTTATATGGGTGTGAAAACAAGATCATTTTTTTTTAAATTGAAATTTTATTGATTCAAATTAGAAATACAGTCAATTGATACATACAATCAAATTCGTTAAAAACACTAAACGATGATACAATATCCACGTTAATAGCTTTAATATAATGACTCGATATAAAGCCTATATATTTAAAAAATTTATAATAATATGACTAAAATTCATATTTCGCTTACACATCGATCGTTATAAGAGTCATAAGGCTAAGGCCTAGTGGGTTAGGTGAGGCTCAACCCTAAATTAATACCTTCTTTATTAAATTTATTTTTATTTGTGTTGAGAATTAAATTTCCTTCACGTATCATTCCATATCATCAATTTGTTTTACTAAATTTTTATAAAAAAAAATTATAATTTATTTTTGTATGAATTAATTACTTTTATTAGAAAAATTGATTTATTTTGGACATGGTATGAGTAAAGGGGATGAGTTTATGGAGGTCCTTAAGCTCTAAGTAATTATAAGAATAAAATAATATAAAGTGAATAAATGTTAAAATAAATAAATAATTAATTACAATAAACTAATTTTTAATAATTAGATGACTATTTAAAGAGTATTTATAAAATTAGAGATGAAAGGAAGAAAATTAATTAATTACAATGAAACGAAGGAAAATTAAATCATTATCATAAAACGATAAAGGAAAAGTAAATACTTATCATAAAATGATAAAGGAAAAAAGAAAAAAAAAGAAAGAAAAAGTTGGAATAAAAGAAAGTGGGAATAAAATAAAAAATAGGTTTCAACTTTATAAATTAATTTTATATGTTTATAAAGTTAAACTCATTTTATTTGTTTATATCTATTATATAAACACTAAAAAAAATTTAAAAATACGTAAATTTTTGAAAATCTTTAAGTATATTATTATTATTATTATTTTTACAGTAAAATCAAATATAAGAAAATCATTTTTTTTTCTTTTCTTAATACTTTTCAGCTTCCAAACTGAAAGCATAACTGCTTTGAATTGTTGACATGTTTCCAACAGTGTTGAGATTTAACTCAAATTCCTTTTTTTATTTTATTTTAATTTAAAAAAAAAATCAATAATCATAGAAATTGTGTTTTACCACATATCTTCTATCTTTTGAATTCAACGTTGTCATGCTCCGTGGAATCTTTGTCTTCCTTCCATGTGTTCACAAAACTCACCCCACTTCAATTCCAACCTTATCTCATTCCTTTATTTATTTATTTATTTTTATTCTTTTTATTTTTTTATTCTTTTTATTCTTTTTATTTATTTATTTGTGTACGTTGGAGAATTTTCCCTACACATCTCATTACCTACCATTTATCTAGCTTTTTTAAGAATATTTAAATTGAATTAAATACAAATACAATTTACTAACAAACATTATAAAATTGCTGTAAAAATAAGTGATAATTTTTTTTTTGTTTCTAGTATATACAAAGTTTCATAGTTGCTTTGGCGAAGAGTCTTAAGAAAAAATTATTATAAAAAAATTATGAGTTAAATATATGTTTAGAGAAACAAATAAATATATATATATATATATATATATATATATATATATATATATATATTATAATTAATTATAAATAGGAAATTATTAGTATTAGGCATATCATTTTGATCATTTAATGGCATTGTTAGTAGGGATGGAAGCAAGTAAATAAGTTTGATATTTTTGATGAAAATAATTAGACACTTTGAATAAAATAAAAGTAATTTGATTGATGTTGCTCTTTTTTATTTTTAAATAAAAAATAAAAAAAATTAGACGGTTAAGTTTAAAACAGGAAAATATGAATTTAAGATATTGACAACCACAAAAACACAAACATCGCATCAAATAATTTGATGGACTTTAATTATTAATTATATTATTATATTAGCAAAAAAAATATTGATATCATTTGATTTAAATCATTAAATGACAAGGATTAAATGAAACTTTTTTTTTTAATCAATACAAGATAAAATCTTGAAGATTAATATAACAAATATGTCAGATTTTACCTATTCAATCCAAAAAAATAAATAAATAAATAAATAAATAAATTTCCTTTTCAATGTTTATCATGTCAACATGAATGTCACCAAAATTATTTTTCTTAAACACCAAATCAGACGACACTAATTTATTCTTGGCCCCATGGCCTAATTAGTCCCTCCATATTATAAAATGACCAATTTACCCTCACCAATCACATTATGGGCTTTCAGAATCACCATTTTACCCCTCAAAGTCACCCTCACTCCTTCCTATTTTGGGAAAGTGAATAAAAGTAAGAAAAAAAAAACACACATGAGCTCATTATTTCCTCATCTCATTAGTCAAAGTAATAAAGAAATAATTAATCCAAAGGCACAGCTAATCCCTGGATTATACAATGACTAATTTGCCCTCCTAGGAATTTTCATATTCCCCACTCTAGGCAAAGAAGAAAAGTTGGGAAACACCAATTTAGTAATTTCCACCATGTCCTTGAAATAGTGTCCTCACCCAAGAAAACAAAGCCTCTATATATATTTGATATGTCTGCCTAATAAATCTCACTCGGTTTTTCAAACCATTCTCTCTCCTCTCTCCTCTCTCCTCACTCCTCTCATAATCAGTATCTTTCTTCGCCGCCATGGATGAACGTTTAAGGTTTCTGTTCGTTGTCTGTATCATAATGTTTCCTTCAGTTGTTTTAGGGGAGTGTACGTGTGATGAAGATGGAGGAGATCGAGACAAGAAAAAAGCTCTGAGATATAAGATAGCAGCCATAATCTCCATACTGGTTGGCGGCGGTATTGGGGTTTTGATACCGATTCTGGGGAAGACGATACCTGCTCTCCGGCCGGAAAAGAACATTTTCTTCATCATAAAGGCGTTCGCCGCCGGAGTCATTCTGGCGACCGGATTCATCCACGTCCTTCCCGACGCTTTCGAGAGCTTAACTTCGCCGTGCCTGAACGAACACCCGTGGGGGGATTTTCCGTTCACCGGATTCGTGGCGATGGTGGCGGCGATCGGGACGTTAATGGTGGACGCTTCCGCTACTTCTTACTACAGTAGGTCTCACTTCAAGAAATCTCAGCCGGCCGTTTGTGGGGACGAAGAGAAGGCCGGAGAGCACGAAGGCCATGTTCATGTTCATACTCATGCTACGCATGGACATTCTCATGGATCTGTTCCTTCTTCTTCCGATGATGAACTGGGTTCTGCGGAACTGATCAGGCATCGTGTGATTTCTCAGGTAATTTATGCATTTGATCGTGTGATCAGAATCCCCAGATGGGGTTTTGTTTTGGGATCAAAAAAGTATATGGTACACTCATTGGGAATGGGAATGAATCAGGTTTTGGAATTGGGAATTGTGGTGCATTCTGTGATCATTGGGATATCCTTAGGAGCATCTGAGAGTCCTAAAACAATAAAGCCTCTTGTTGCTGCTCTCACCTTTCACCAATTCTTTGAAGGCATGGGCCTTGGAGGTTGCATTGTTCAGGTATGATCATTTCCATTTTTTGCTTTTAGAAAACAGTTTTTTAAAACACAGAAATGTAATTTTATGTATGTTTTTTAAAAAAAGGGTTTGAACCCTTCACTTCTCATTTGGAATCTAAAACACTTGTTCCCTAAAAATATTCATGCCCCCTTAATTATATTTTCTAGATCCGTCGTTATAGATAATCAAACATGTTTTCACTATTTCTTTTCTCTTTTTGGATTTACTTTTCCAACCAAACTTTTGGGCATGGTCAATTCAAAGCACTATTTTAGAAAACAGTTTTTTAAAACACAGAAATGTAATTTTATGTATGTTTTTTATAAAATGGGTTTGAACCCTTCACTTCTCATTTGGAATCTAAAATACTTGTCCCCTAAAAATAATCATGCCCCCTTAATTATATTTCTAGATCCATCCTATAGGTAATCAAAAACATGTTTTCACTATTTTCCTTATACTTTTTGTTTTTCAAAACAGGAATTAACCATGCCAGTTGTTTGAAAAAAAAAGAACCTAATGGTCCCTTAATTTCTTCTCTTTTTGGATTTACTTTTCCAACCAAACTTTTGGGCATGGTCAATTCAAAGCACTATTTTAGAAAACCGTTTTTTAAAACACAGAAATGTAATTTTATTTATGTTTTTTATAAAAGGGTTTGAACCCTTCACTTCTCATTTGGAATCTAAAACACTTGTACCCTAAAAATAATCATGCCCCCTTAATTATATTTTCTAGATCCATCCCTATAGGTAATCAAAAACATGTTTTCACTATTTCCCTTATTCTTTTTGTTTTTCAAAACAGGAATTAACCATGCCAGTTGTTTGAAAAAAAAGAACCATATGGTCCCTTAATTTCTTTTCTCTTTTTGGATTTTCTTTTCCGACCAAACTTTTGGGCATGGTCAAATCAAAGCACTATTTTAGAAAACAGTTTTATAAAACACAGAAATATAATCTTAGGTCCCTTTTTTATAAAAGGGTTTGAACCCTTGACTTCTCATTTGGAATCTAAAATACTTAACCATCCCCTAAAAATATTCATGCCCCCTTAATTATATTTTCCAGATCTATTTTTTTTGCTCTCCTTATTTATCAAAATAGAAAATAGTTTTCAAAACAAGAACTAAACACCATGTCTTTAAAAATAGGGAGTTTGAAAAAAAAAAAAAACAAAATAACCCCTTAATTTCTTCTCTTTTTGGATTTTCTTTCCCAACCAAACTTTTGGGCATGGTCAATTCAAAGCACTATTTTAGAAAACAGTTTTTTTAAACACATAAATATAATTTTAGGTCCCTTTTTTATAAAAGGGTTTGACCCCTTGACTTCTCATTTGGAATCTAAAATACTTAACAATCCCCTAAAAATATTCATGCCCCCTTAATTATATTTTCCAGATCTTTTTTTTTTGCTCTCCTTATTTTTCAAAATAGAAAATAGTTTTCAAAACAAGAACTAAATATGTCTTTTGAAAAAGAAAAATAACAAAATAACCCCTTAATTTCTTTTCTCTTTTTGGATTTTCTTTTCCAACCAAACTTTTGGGCATGGTCAAATCAAAGCACTTATTTTCTTTTTTGAACAAAGTCCTCTCTCCTTTCATATCTTAATGTTAACATGAATTTGAAAAAAAGATATATATATATATATATGTTACATCCCACATCGAATAGTGGGTAAACTCTTCGACACTATATAAAGATAGCGCTTCAACCTAAGAGACGTTGCTTTAAAGCCCACGAGGTGTTTTTAGTCCGAAACGAATAATATCTACTACGCCTGTGTCACATAATCCCAGACGTAGCCCGATCCCCGACCTCGACGCTGCAGATTCATTCCGTCAAACTCGAATCACGATGCAACTAAGTGACGTCACGGCCTGCATGGGTGGGTGTTTTCACATCCCACACTCCGATATATAAACTTCCCGCGACTATATAAGTAGGCTACTCCTCCTCAATCTAAGAAACGGCTTTGAAAGCTCCATATGACCTTAGCCGAAGTCGGACAATATCTACTACTACGCTTTATCGTTACAATATATATATATATATATATATGGTGTCCCTTTCTTCTATACTCCATTGACTCCTTTTCTATGAAACTTCATCTTCAACTTCAACTTCATCTTCAACTTTATAGGCTAAGTTTAAGGTTCGAGCTGCTGCAATCATGGCGTTGTTCTTCTCCCTTACAACTCCGGTAGGGATCGGGATCGGGATCGGAATAACGGAAGTTTACGACGAAAACAGTCCGACGGCCCTGATAGTTGAAGGGGTTTTGAATGCAGCCTCGGCCGGAATCTTGATATATATGGCACTGGTGGATCTTCTAGCAGCAGACTTCATGAACCCTAAGATGCAGAGTAATGGAAGGCTTCAAGTTGGAGCTAATCTTTCACTTCTTATTGGGGCTGGTTTAATGTCCCTCATTGCCAAGTGGGCTTAAACCTTTTCCCTTCTCTATGATTATCATCTCCAATGTAAAATTTTTTAGTATTTCAATATGTTTTTGTCCTATATTTGTTTTGTTTTTTGAGGGAAAAATGATATTATCATTCAAACTGTGAATCGATCGATGTATTCACATACAACAGAATAATCATAAATAATGAAACAATATCCGTGCTTATGTAGTGTTCTTACACTAATTTGATAATATACTAATTAGAATATCTGCGATTCCATAATTTGATATCTTTGACTGATCATATTCGTTTTATCTGTCTGAATCGTTCCCATAAATAAAACGTTGTAACAACACTACGAATACAACAAGAAAATAAAAGAAAAAAATATGAGGAGTGATTTTAGGACGAGATTGACTAAAAAAACACCCATTTCTTGTTTGACAAAATAATGTACTATTTTAATTTTATGTTATATGTAGCATATATATATATATATATATATATATATATATATATATATATATATATATATATATATATATATATATTTTAAATTTATTTGTTTGGGAACTTAGCTGTCTCTATCTATAATGGGAAGGGATTTTTTATAAGGCCCCCACAATTGTTTCAAACATTAATTTTTTGAATATATATATATATATATTAAATTTATTTGTTTGGGAACTAAGCTGTCTCTATCTATAATGGGAAGGGAATTTTCAAAAGGCCCCACAGTTGCTTCAAACATTAATTTTTTGTATTGGTGTTGTTTGTTTTTTAATTGAGAATAAAAGCAAAAAAATCTAATGCTAGCTTTGTAAAATTAGATTCTATTTAGTTTTAAATTATAAAACTTAAAGTCAGATCTTTCACTTATCACTACCTATAAACCCTCACTCACTCTATAATCCTTAAATAAATAAAAATTATATAAAATGTAAAAATGGGAATATTCTGAGAAGATGCTCTCTAAAAAGCCAATTAAAATTGCTTAGTCAACTTAACAATTTTTTTTTAAAATTTTTTTTTACCTTAAGATGCTTATAACCTTATTTGATCTCAGGGATTATAATAAGACTTCACTTATGTTAAAATGTAATCAAAATTTAATTTCACTTATGTAATATTTGATTTCATTGTGAAAAATAAAAATAAAATAAAATATAATCAAAATTCTCAAAAAATTTATATATTTTTAAATTTCAGTCTTATATAATAAAGCAGAACAAATAAATGAATAATAGACATGTAATTAATTTATTGTTTTAAATCTATTTCTTATTTTCCTTTAAATTTTTTTTCCTTCCACTTTTTCTCTCTATTTTATTTTCTTAGTGCTTTTCGGGTTCCAAATAGAGCATGATTCAATTGATTCCATAGTGTAGTGGTTCTAATTAGGGGTGGTAATTGTAAGGATGCCTGCTTCGGCCACGCTAACATACAGGTATTCACATTATATTCGCTAACTCGAACACGACACGAACACTAATCTTATCAAAATTAACAAATTCAAACACGACCCAATTAGTAATTGAACAACATGGCACTATATGTCTAACCCAATTATATATAATTTATAACTAATCCATCAATATTTAACACAAATAACATATTAAACGGATTAATTTGGGTTAAATATTAATTTACACAATTAAACAATACGCCAATTTCGAGTTACGTGGAATTGAGATAAATATAACTCAAGCTTCTTAAACAGCAAGCTATGGCCAACACGACCGACCTTAAACACGATTATACATTTATAATTAATCCAAACATTACGAAAACTCCATCTTGCCTACTGGACGCGTCAATTTTACTGTATCTGTATCTAGATCTAATCAATATCTTTTAGTGTGTGATGTATGGTAAGATGGATCCATAGCTATCCTTTTCAGTGAGGACCTTGACCCAAAAAAAGATGGGCCCAAAATGAGACAAAACCAGAAGGGAAGGGCCCCTAGTGTGGGTGAATTGATTGAGATTCAAAGAGAAACTTAAAATAAAAGGAGGTGACTTGAGAATAGAATACTTGGTTAATTTGTCTGTTTGGTTATATTCAATGAATGAAAAGAACATTGCTGCTTTCTGTGCTCTTTCTCTCTCTCTCTTCAATTTTGGAATCTTGGTTTTAGAGAGAGACTAGAGATAATCTCAGACCCACCAAGATAGCACCATCCATGAATGACAGAGGACAGGGCTCATGGAAACTTTGAATTACAGCTTATCTTCTCCCACTTGGCAAAAACCTGTGAAACCCCCTTCCGGGGGGTTAAAGTTTAGACCACTCACATTGAAAAATGCTTCCTCATCGGATAGGGAAGTGTGGAAGTGTTTTCTGTACTTTTTTTTTACATTTTTGGATGGAAATTATTGTCATTTTCAAGATTTGACATTATAAAGTTTCGACACTATATAAATACGTAGCTCTCAACTTAATCGACATATTTTAAAAGTCGACATGGCGACTCCTAAGTTCTCAAAGTCGGATAATATCTATATAATCTATTGGTTTACGGCCTTTACAAATTCAGACGTAGCCTCGATCCCTAACCCTAATATGGGGGTTCGTCTGTCACCCGCAGCCGCATTTGTTAGTTTGTCTCTCAGAATCCCAAATGACACAACGGCGACGTTTTACGTATATATGTGTGTGTTTTCTATACTTTTAATATTTTTAGGTAAATTATCATCATTTTCAACATCTAGCATGAGAAGTTCCTCACACTATATAAGATGCAGTCATCTCAACCTAAGTAGAGCACGCTTTTAAAGCCATGAGGGTCCTTAAGCTCGGCGGATAATATCTATATGATCGGCCAAAAAGCCAAGAGTAAACGATATCGTAATCATCCCCAACCTTAGTAGGGTTCATTCCGTCGTCCCGCAAGCAGATTCACTGGCCAAGATTATTCCTACGAGACACAAATGGAAGATGTTGTGTCTACATGAGGCGTGTTTTCTATACTTTTTTATTTTTTTTTGGGGGAAATTATTGTCATTTTCAACAACAGATAAATAGAAAGTTCTTAACACTATATAAGACAGCTCCTCTCAACCTAAAGAGACACGCTTTAAAGCCGTGAGGGTTCTCGAAATCCGATAATATCTATATACTGGATTAGGTCGCTACAATGATACTGTGATTCGATCCCTTAACCCTAGTGTGGGTTCATACCGCTTTAGCCCCGCAAGCGATATTTGTCAATTTGGCTCCTATATCCAGCCGACACAAATAAACGACGTCAGATTCACACGGTCATGCTTATACTCCTTTTTATATTTTTTTGGGGAAATTATTGTCATTTTCTAACACTGGATAGGGAGAAAGTTCCCCGACACGTTTTGTAGTGTCAGAGGTTCCCTTGACTGGCGATAATATCTATATACTGGATCGAAATAAGCATAAATTATACTAAAGTCGACATCCCTAACCCCAGTGTAGGGGTTCATTCCGTCTGGGCTCAGTATGAAAGATTTGTCTGTTGGCTGCATCCCACTTCGATTGCCAAATGTCCTCACTGTGTCTACATGGGGCGTGCTTTTTATACTTTTTTATATTTTTTTGGGGGAAATTATTGTCATTTCGGGAGCATCTGATAGGAGAAAAGCTCCAACATTATATAAGATGCCTTCCCAACCCAAAGCAGATAATGCTTTAAAGCCGCGAAATTCCGCCGGCTTAATAATATCTATACGACGGTCGGAAACGTTATAAATGATATCGTGAAATGACTTCTAACCCTAGCCGGATTCTTTCCGCTCAGTCCCGTAAGGGCATTTGTCACACAGATCCCAAATGACACAACAAGTGACGCTAGCTACATGGGACATGTTTTCTATACTTTTTTTTTTTTTTTTGGGGGGGAAATTATTGTCATTTTCAACATCGGATAGAGAGAAAGTTCCTAACACTATACAAAGATTTGCCTCCTCCTCAACCTGGGCAGACACGCTTGAGTTCGCAGAGTTCCGGGCTCCAAAGTCGATACAATATTTGCATGGCCGGACGTGCCATTACAATCGATATTAGGAAAGATATCCCTAACCCTAGGATGGGGGTTCATTATGTTTAGCCTTGTAAGGGTATTTGTCTGTTTTGCCCTGTAATCTCATGGGACACAACGTCCTCATTGTGTCTACATGGGGTGTGTTTTCTATACTTTTTTATATTTTTTAGGGGGGAAATTATTGTCATTTTCGATATCATATAGGGAGAAAGTTCCTGACATTATATAAGTACGAGTTTCTTTCAATCTAGTAGACACGTTTTAAAGTTGTGAGGGTCCTCGGGTCTCGGCGATATTAGCTATAATACGGACGAGCATTGCTACAAATAATATTTCGTAGTCCACCCTCAACCCCTGGCGCGCGGTCGCTCCATTCACCATGGGCCCCACGATACAACGGTAACGTCAGATCTACACGTGCCGTCATTGCCATTCCACATCTGATATGGAAAAGTTCACGACACTACATGGGCATGCATCATTTCAACCTAATAGATGCGCTTTAAAGCTCCCTCGGTAATCCCTCAACCCGAAACGAAAAACATCTACACGACGGACCGAACTTTACGCATACGGTCATCGAAACTTCGAATTATAGCTTATCTTGTTCCACTTGGCAAGAACCTGTGAAACCCCTTGGGATTAAACCACTTACATTGAAAAATGCTTCCTCACTTGAATATTTTCTTTGCACAAATTAATTATGTTTGACTAAATGACTGAAAGTGAAATTAGTGGAAGTGTTTTCTATACTATATTTATTTGCGATAATGACAAATTCAAAAGTTATTTGTTACAACTAAATCCCTTTCTCGTTATTGCGAAAGCTGCCTTAAATTTTCAAAACTTCATCATTTTTTATGGACCCCTATTATCTAAAATAAGGATATAGTGTCACTCGAAATGTTGAAAATTTGATTCGATGGATTCCCTCAATTAATAAAAAATTTAAATTAACTTTGATGGTTCGAAGGTTCGCAATAATAGTGCTTTAGGATAGGTTATCCGAGACTGTAATTGAATTATTGAAATGATTATATGTAGGCATATAAGCAAATCCTCAATTGTCGTTGCTGAATGTTTGATTTTAAGGATGGTATTTTAGGGGGTCAATAATAAAGATTTTTTGGACCCGACGATTAAAAGTGATTAAAAAATAGTTATAGATTGATATAATAAGAAAATTAATACCTCTAGTTCTATAATATTATTAATGGAGGATATTTGCAAATTGTCTCAGGAGCTAAATATTTATGATTGTCGACGTGTTTACAGAGAAACAAATAGGACTACTGATTATCTACAAAAACAGGAATTAGTATTTTAGATTCAAGTATTTGGTATTCAAATTTTCCTAAAGATGTTATAAATATTAGCTTTGAAGATTATCGTGGTTCTCTAATCAATCGCGTTTGTGAGAGCTTTATTTCGGAGTCTTTGTTACCATTTGGCAAATTTTCAACTTTTTGATATAAAAACAAGCACCATGTTACTTGGTCATATGAACAAATTAGTCTTCATTTAAATCGAAAGAAAAACTGTTTGCTAAGGAAGATGCTCTGCCAATTGGCGCAAGATATGTTCGATCGAGTTATGGATTATCTGTCAAATATAAGCAGTTTAAGATTAGTAGTTATGAAAAAATATATATATATAGATTCAAAGAAACAGAAAGCACACAGAAATTGGTTACGCAATTCGATCAGGTCTAAGTCTACGAGACTATACCGAGATGGAAGGGATTTCACGATATTGAATTGAGTTATATTTAGACTTATATGAGATAATGCTTCCCTTCCTCCAACACCTTCTTTCACTTCGAATGAGATCGCCGCATTCCCCTAACCATAGCACTTAGACAAACTATCCAATTTCAACTCGGTTATGGTATGGAGAGACACTTTGAAATGTCTTTTGGTCCCATATTTATTCTCGTGCTTCAAGATCTCTTCAAAATTCAAATATTCTGATTTTATCTCCATCACTATCTCTTCAAATATTCTCTTGATTTACAAAATAATCTCCAATTTGTGTTTGTGTTTATAAAATGTGTAATTTTTTTTGTGTAATTCAAATTTTATTTCCATAAATATCTCTTTGAATATTCTCCTTTTTAAATATTATTCGCCTAAGACATTATCATAACATAGACTTGGTGGGATTTTTGTTTTAAACATTAAAATGTGGAGTGGGTTATGCAATTAAGGGCTTAAATACCATTTAAGGATTTTGATTTTGATTCCTAATCGACATACCAAGGACCTAAACACCCATTAAGGATTTTGATGATTTTCATTTCCCAAACTGCCTGACCATCTGCTTCGCCTGCATGAATGTCATCCTCTTGACTCCTATTTATTTTGGAGTTTCATATTCTCTTTGGATATCAATTTTTAAAAAAAACCCATTTTCTGTCAATTTCTCTTTTTTTTTGGTTCACTGAGTGATAGAATTACAAACATTATGTCTAGTTCGCCGGAGTGGTTATAAAGGTGTTTTTGCCGTCATTTAAAGATCGTTTTATCCTCTAACAAAGGCTCCGTCAAGCCTCGAAGACTCTTGGCAAGACGACATGCCAAGAATTTCACAGATAAGAATGATTTACTTTTAGCCATTATGCCTAAAATCACTCCTCCACACATCTTTCTTTCATTTTCTTTCTCAACAAAATCATTATTCCACACACGCGCTTTTATTTATTTTTTTTCAAGGGGATGACACGCTTTAGCCAGACGCTCGATACTACTTCATTTTTCATCATCTTTGCGTAACGCTCATTCGCCGTGAACGATTCGCATGTGCTGTTTTGATATTCGACAAAGACAAATAAATCAAATCCACATCACATTACGCCAGAGATTTTGAAATGGCAAGATTCAAATCACAATAATAGCATCAAATATATAAACTCAACTATCAAATATCTACTTAGATTGAATCAATAAATTTATTTTTCCCTTCAAAAAATTATTAGATTTAGCTATAAAAAGCTCGTTCTCATATGAGAACAAGTTTTACATCATTAAATTATGATTTTATCTCTTGAGATCTATGAAAATTAAAATTTTATCTGAGAAAACACAAATCTCAAAAAATAAAATCACTATCTAACAATATAAAACTCGTACTCATATGATAACAAGCTTTTTATAGATGAACCCAAAAACATTTACAAAATTATTAATGATATTAAATAAACTTGCATGTTGAAATTTAATATATACACACACACAATCACACTAACTAATTAACTTGAACAAGTGTAATTTTACTTATTTCTAAAAAAATTTGTAGAGTGAATTTTGGAATAAATTTCCAAGATAAAAAGATCCAAAAATTCATATGAAAACGAGCTTTTTATAACTAAACCCAAAAACATTTACAAAATCATTAATGATATTAAATGAACTTGCATGTTGAAATTCTAATATATATATATATATATATATATATATATATATATATATATATATACAATCACACTAACTAAATTAACTTTAACAAGTGTAATTTTACTTATTTCTAAATTTTGGAATAAATTTCCAAGATAAAAAGAAGATCCAAAAATTCCTATATCTGTTGAAAATACATATTGGGGGGAAAAGAAAGTAGGAAAAAAGGGAATAACTCTTGTTGTATGTCATGGCCATTGCCCATGGTGTTGTTGGTTAAAGCTAGAAAGCCATTCGACCAGCAAGTCTACTCTCAGATATCCTCCTGTCTATCGCTGCATCAATTGAGTTCATCTGAAAACAAAAACACAAAAACAAAAACAAAAACAAAATCTTAATGCATCAAATATGGAACTCTCTCTTCTTTTTTTAAACTACAAATCATTACGTTTTTGGAATTGGGAATCAAAGAGGATATGTAAGAGAGATTGTTGGGGGTATCCAAATTCCAAATCCAATAACAGATATAACCAAATTATAAGACAGAAGCTGACCTGGGTCAAGTTTGAATGCACTGACTGCACCCCATGCATGGTTCATATATTAGATTGATTATTACAAAAAGGAAAATTCCAGTCCCTTCCAACAATCCAAAACCCCCATGGGGGAGAGAAGGAAAACTAACTACCAGCAAACAAATTCAAATTCGAAACAAATAAAATACATACACGATCGATCATCGTTTTTGTGACAGGCCAGTGGTAGATTGAAGTAAACCTTGCCCATTGCCGCGTATGCTTTGTCAGATTCGGAAAAAAAAAAAAAAAAAAAAAAAATACTAACCAGTGCCAGTAGAAAAGAAAATGTGAATACCTACTTGAATCTTTTGATGCCCGGGAGAATTTGTTGGAAACTGGACATTGACAGTTAGAAAAAATAGCATACTAAGCACAATCAAGCAATAAGTTTGCTACTATTTTTTTTTTTTTTTATTCCTCTATATTCCCACAAAAGTGTCTTCCCTCGGATTACCAGAAAATTCAAGATGGTACGGTATACTCATGCGAAAATAAATAAATAAATAAATAAATAAATCTTCTGCATATGTTTTTGGGAGAGCAAAGTTTAATACCCACTGGAATGAATAAGATTACTAGGCAGTCACAACTTACCTGGCTAGTTTCATCATGCACCTGATACTTCACTAATGACATCCTTCTTTCCTCCTGTAAGATATATATTTCAGACACAATGTGAAAGTGTGTGTTAAAAACCAAAATACAGCATCCAAAAGATTGGCACGAATAACGATACATCTGGAAGAGCAACTGACTACTAACCATGGACATTGCCTCGTCGTCCCATACAAGGTAGACCTCGTTGCTAGCTGGTTGGGTGGCAGGAGCTTTGTTTGCTATCATTGGTGGGGGTCCGATCGATGGGCCACTGGTGTTTGAACCAGAGGCGTATGTATGCGAACTGACTAATGTCCCTGCTGTTGCAAGAAATTCGGGTTAAAATGAAAATGATCAAAGATATTAATAATGTTAAGAACAGAAACAAACTGATGGGTCCAAATTTACAGAATAATTCTTGCACTGAGGAGCAAAATTTAAAATCATCTTTTCTTAACCCACAGATAAAGAGATTTTGCTTCATTAATTCTCACACACCAAAAACTGGTATAGAATAGCACACCCAATGCCTCATAAAATTCAACTCATGAAACTCGAAACATCTCCTCAAATTTGAAAGCACAAAACTAATAGAAACAAATGAAAGTCTCATCAAGAAAGAAAAAAAAAAAAGAAACAAATAAAAAACTTTGAAGACAAATGCTACCACTTGTAATGTGTAAACCAGAGTTTAGATTCATGCTAAATGCTGAGGTTCTAAACAGTAAAAGTAATTTGTAAAACTGAAAAATCTGAAGTTCTGGAAACAAAAATCCAATAGCTACACATACACAAAGGGAGAAAAAAGAGCAGTAGTTGTGTAGTAGCTATATTTCTGTGAAGATACATAAACAATTAATTTTTCTGTTGTTGTTATTTGTGTCATCCATGATTTCTATACCATGATCTGCAGACTTTGCGTCCAAGTTTGGACACTGTCACTCATAGTTCATGATATTTTCATGGCAAACATTTCCAAGGGTCAATTTTCTATCTTGGATAGGCATCCAACAATTAATGCAGATATGGGATAGCATTCAGGGAAAATGATTCTGCCTCAGTGTCAACAAGCATTTACATATGCACACAAGACCGCTCTTTGAGTAGCAACATGTTACCATACTACACTGCCTGGAATACAAAGGGCACACTAAATTTTAAAACCTATTAGAAGAGAAAGATGCAGACCTTGAACATTTGAAGCATGGTAGCCATTTACCATAGATGTGTTAGCACTGGAGTACGGTGGATTGTTGAGCTCTGAAGGAGTGCTTGATGGAACGGGGGCTGACAGTGCAGCTGCAGTAACTTGGGAATTTTGGCTAGGAATACTTGCAGTACCAACAACAGGAAATAAGGGCTGGGATACAGGAGTAGAACTAGATGAGAGAGGTCCAGGTGGCGTAGTTTGAAACAAAGGTTGAAGTGTAGCAGATGGCAGAGGAGGTGTCACGTTTTGTATGGGAAACAAAGGCCGTTGTGCTAGTCCTAATGGACCTGCTGGATGCTGTGGGAACCAAGACTGCGGACGAAGAACCGGCCAACCTGGAGGAACTGCAACTGCAGGATTGTATCTGCAACAGACATTAAAAATCAATAACCAATATTTCGTAGGCATATTTTCACTTAGCACAGGCAGCATTACACAAGCAAATGCATGAGAAGATAAGGTGGTAAAAAACCATTTAAGAAAGCATACATTGGTGGTATTGCGCCAAATGTTGATTGTGGTGGAAACCTGCCCATTATTGCAGGAGGCCTCACACCAACAACATTAACTGGTGGGATCTCGACTTTGGCTAGCTTCGAAGGGTTATCCTCATCTGCAAAAGAATTTAAAATTTGTATAAATAGAAATATGGAGATGATAATTCTTATATAAAATATGCATTGCAGCCATAAGACATGAATAACAAACAGGGAAAAACCCCACAACAATGATTTATATCCAGAGGATTAACATTTCTTCAGGTTGAATAGATACAAGAGGAGGGAAAACATGCACATGAAAATAGTGGTTATTAAGTTTAAAAATATGTAGAAGGCATCCCATCTACCAAGGGTGATCACACTTAATGCTGTATGTAAGCAATATCAAGATCACCCTTGAAAAGAAAAAAATAGAATGATGACAGGCATCTCATGTGTAATCATCGAATAAAGAATATTAAACAAATCAAAGTCATAAAAAAGGGGGAAAAAGATGTTAGTTGAAAAGGAAAATAGAAATAGGTTTAGTAAAAAACAGTGTTCTCTCAATAAATACAAACTTTGCCCATGTTAGCTTATAGATCCATTCATCTTATTGATATCATCCATTCATGTCAAAGGATAAATAGCATAGAAAGAACAACCACCTAAGCTACAATGGTTTCAGTGTGGATATCCAATTCTTCAGATTCTGAAGTTCTGTCATACAACTTGGGTGGAAATGTCAACAATTAGTATGGATTAGGCTAGGAATATTTCTTAATAGGAATATATCTCATTCGGAGCTAAACATATTTTTTTTCTTCATTACACCCATGATATCAATATATACTAAAACAAGACATGATTTTTTTTTATGGGTAAACACAGAAATATATTAAGCCATCAAAAGGAACCTGGGAGCAGCCAAGAGTATACAGGAGATATACAGAAGGGTCCCAGGGGAAAAAACAAAAAAGCAGAACACCTGCCAACCCAAAACAACCCCGTAAGACCTCATTTACATCCCAACCAAAACAAAAAATCTATCAAAGAAACAGGTCTGTCAACTATAAACAAGTATACCCAAGACCAAAGGCTACACAAAAAATCCCGTTTCATCCTAATAAAAAACAAATCCACATTGTTAAAAACAAGATTGTTCCTTTCACGCCAAACAATCCAGAAAATGCTGAGGGAAGCCACCATCCAAGCCCTGTTTCGTTTCTTGCCCACGAAGGAACCACACCAAGAAAGCAAAGTCTCCTTAACAGAGAGCGGGAAAACCCAACTAAACCCGACAATGGCTAGAAGCAACTCCCAAAGCCCCTTGACTGAAGGACAGTGAATCAATAGATGATCAACCATTTCTTCCCCTTCCCCGCACATGAAACATCTGTTTGCCAAAGCTCTACCCCTCCTTTGGCTGGCCCAGGCCGACTTTACCCACGAGGCTTCCCACAAAAATCAGCCTCGGCGGGGGACCTGGCGAAACGAAACAGCGATAGGAAAAGAAAGGTTTGAAACCCGACCTGCAGTCAGAATAACTTTTTACTAAGAAGCGTCCATCTTGAGACTCTCTCATGAGTAGCAAGCCCTCTTGATCTATCACAACTCTTTTCACCTGGATAACATTAAGAAATATCTTGAACCTCTTCCAATTCCCAATCATTGAAAGCTCTAGAAAAGCGAGAGGACCAACCTCCCTCCACCCCAAACAGCTCCCAACAATCTACGGCCAAGACCTCCTTGTTCACAACCAAAGCATACAGAGAGGGGAAGGTATCAGAAAGCGGAACCTCCCCACACCAAGTATCTTTCCAAAAGCAAACCCTATCCCCATTCCCCAAGGAGAAAAGGGTGTTAGGGCAAAGAAACTCCCATTCCTTCCGGACCCCAATCCCAAAAAGGCTGCGAATAACACGAGAGCACCAGCCCCCCCTCTCCTCCCCAAACTTCGAGCAAATGACTCTCCTTAAAGAGGATGTCTTTCATTAGCAAAGCGCCAAAGCCATTTACTCAGGAGAGCCCTATTGAGTTTGAAGAAGCATCTAACGCCCAAGCCCCCTTACTTTTTGTCAGAACATATTGTTGACCACTTCACTAGATGCGACTTCTTCTCAAGGGAGCCACCTCCCCACAGAAAATCCCGTTGAATACACTCTAACCTCAACTTGAACTTCCTTGGGAGTTTGAACAAAGACATGAGATAAACAGGTAAGCTCAAAAGGGTGCTACACAGAAGAGTAAGTCTCCCTCCTTTGAAAATAAATTGTCATTTCCACAAGGAAAGCCTCTTCCGAAATCTCTCTTCTATAACATCCCACACCGAAACCGAGTTATGAGGAAAGCCCTCAAAGTGATTCACTCCAGATAGGAGGCCGGTAGACTGGTCCCACAATCCTAGCTTCCTAGCAAGGCTCTCCACATTTGTGACTCCCCCCACCAGAATGATCTCGCTTTTGGACAAATTAATCTTCAATCCCAAAATAGCTTCAAACCACATTAACAACCAACTAAGGTAAGTCATTTGGTCAATATCTGTGTCACAAAAGAGGATGGTATCATCGGCAAACAAAAGATGAGAGACAAATCCTCAACCCTCTCCCCGATCCGGCCTCCAACCTACAACTGCAGAGGAAGCCTTTCCTCAACCCGCCTGAGATTAGGGCTACTCACTCTTCCATTCAAGTGGGACAAATTAATCTTCAATCTCAAAAGGCGACTCAACTTGATTTTTTTTTGGATGAGTAAAAGAGAAGTGTGTATTGAAGAAGAGATAAAAATAGCGGCCCGAAAGAGTACAAAAAGAGAACTCACATCACCCCTGTTAAAGAGGACAACCAAAAAAAGAGATCAGCTTGCCCCCTATCTACTAGAGCCCGTCCAATCAATGAATTGCACCAAGGTCGTTGGACCATCCATTAAAAACAATTTTGTCTCCAACCAAAGAATATGTACAAAAAAATTGATCCCTTGGCACATTTTTGTCCCTTATTGGCTATTGCTCGCTCAAAAGAGGCTTGGGTGGCTAACATTTGGAGTGAAGAGCAAGGTAGGGGATGCTGGAATCCCACCTTTATCAGAGTCTCAGACACCTCAATGATTGGGAAATGGAGGTGGAAAGACTCTTGTCTTGGCTAAGCGAGAAGAAAGTGACTGTGGCTAAGGGAGAATGGCGTTTCCTTCATCAAGTCCATGTACAAGGCGTTGGAACATAGACCTCCCACGTCTTCTCGTCTTTTCACATGTAAATATGCATGCACATGCATACAAACACAATTTTATCCTAATTAAATGGACGAGAAACCTAAGGCTACATCTTCCTTTCCTTTCCCCCTTCATCTCACACTAATTCCATGTCGGAAAATGAGATATGTGTTATTTTTCTACTTTTTTTTCTTGAAATTTTAGACTAAAGGTGCCAAAATTATGTTTTAATACTTTCATTACCCCTTTAGCCAACCAGTTCAAAGGAAGTGTACCTGGTTAGTATTAGAAGCCAGAGAGAGTTACTGTGTTAATATGATTGTTCATGAAAAAAAAAGTAGATTTCATTCTAAGCCCACAAGTTATACATGTGCGTGCACATTGTGCATTCATTGTGAATCTTATAAATTACATGTGGTGGCCATGATACTCATGTATGTGTGTACCCCCACACACGAGCACAATTTTCTTTTGTTTTGATCAAACAACTGTTCTACAATAATACAACTTGCAGAGATTAAAAAAAAAAACGATATCATGGATGCAACATCATGAATAAACCATCAGATTGTTGGGTAAATGAAGCTGCACTTTACGAAGAGAGGAGGCTTTTGGCACAAGGTGATTTGCAGTAATTATGGGGATGGAGTGCCCTAGAGGCAGGAGGTCCTTATGGTGTGGGAGTTTGGAAAGCCATCAGATTGGTTTGGGATTCAGTGGGCCACAGGGTGCTGTTTGATGTGGGCAATGGGAGACAAGTGTGCTTCTAGTTGGCTAGATGGTGTGGTGATGTGCCGTTGAGGGAGGAGTTTCCTTCTTAATTTTCTATTGCAGCCTCCAAGGAGGCTTGGGTTGGGGAGGCTTGGGTTGGTTTGACAGGAGCAGTTGGGCTCCTCTTTTCTCAAGGCCCTTCAATGATTGGGATTAGAGGAAGAGAATTTTTTTTTGGTGAAATTGCAACAAAAAAGCCTAAATTATTTGGAACATAGAGTGGTGTGGGTGAGGGGTAAAGAGGAAGGTTTACTGCTAAGCGTTTGTATACTACTAAGGTGGGTGATCAGTGATGGAATTGAGGCTTTTCCTTCCAAGGTGATTTGGAATTCTTGGATCCCTCCTAAAGTGGGGATTTTCGCTTGTGAAGCGGCTTGGTACAATATCCTAACTCTAGATAGGCTGCAAAGAAGGTAATGGGCTTTGGCAAATAGATGCATTCTTTGCATGATGGAGGAGACCTGTGACCATATTCTTTTACACTGTGCATTTACTAGATCTATATGGGAGCTTATTTTTGTCCTCTTTGGTGTAAGCAGGGCAAGCTCCCTTCATCAGAAGAGGTACTCCAGAGTTTGCAAGGTTCCTTTGTAGGGAAGACAAGACTTAATGTGTCACGACCTGCACCTTTGTGTCTTTTTTGGATGATGTGGCGGGAAAGGAATAAAAAATCTTTTGACGAAAAACAAATTTCTGTTCGAAACAAATCTTCACATTGAAAGATTTAATAAAACATGTATCCCTTTTAAAAGCCTGCAGGTGATGAAGGTTTTGCATAGTGACTATAATTAAGCCTATACCAAATGCTCATCCAAATATGAACAAACACAACTCAATGAAGCATTGGCCCACTAATGAGTCTCATTCTTTCTATGCCGGAACGCCAGGTTACTTCCAAGAAAATCCCCAAAAATATGAATATTGAATCAACACCAGTTCAAGGAAGAAGAGAGGATGAATGGGCTCTATGATGCAACCTATAATTTGATCCCATTAACTGGAGATCAGGCTAAGTCTCCATAAACTAAGTTAAACATGTACCTTCATGTCCAGTAAAAAAAATTATAATGTTTAGAGCCCTCAATAGAAAAGCTAGATGCCATCAACCTCGAGTTCATTATTGAAAGGAAGTAAAAGAGAAGTGAGTAAGAAGGGTAAGTTAATACTTATTGGAAAGTTGGAGGAAAATGTTAATCTTCTAAACAATGGAACATAAGGATAAGACAAATTCAAGACCAAAGCAACCAAACCATTCCACCCATCACCAAAAAAAAAAAAAGAGGCCGCTGAACAGGCATAGTTTTAAACAGTGCACCCAAGTCTTATGGATTTTTGTTTTGTTGAAGAGGAGCGCCTTGTCTAATTGACTTTTCCATTTTAAACTAAGAAAACAAGTAATTAATCGTGTCCACCAATCAGCACTTCTAATCTCCAAGAAGAAACAACACATAGCACGTGGAGATAACAATACCTTGCTCTCCGTAATGGGCAGCTAAAATATCATCTGGGATTCCTTGCATTCCAAATATTTCAATTTCGGTGGATTCTCTCCCGGGATTAGCATTAGGAACTCTGTGAACAAATTACAAGAAAAACAAAAAATCGGTGCAAGTAAAACCAACCAACAGCAGCGTAAATCGGAAAAAACTCTTCTTTTTTTTTTTCAAAAAAAAGGCAATGTAATTAATCAAACAACCAGATGAAACGGGCAACAAAAGATGCTAGAAATTGACAAAGAATTCCTGCAAAAATTGCTCAGGAAAAGGGTAGGATGAAAAAGAAATGCAGGAAAAGAAGAGAATACTTGAGATTTTTGGCCTCCTTTGTGACCTGGAGGACATGGATGGCCATGCCGATGTGGAGAGCTTCTTGTTGCAGACATGCAATTCTGAAGTGCTTGGCCTTCTGGTGCTGAACAAGAATCTTCTCGTCCTCGAACTCCCTCTCGCAGTAGTAGCAAAAACCTTCGCTGCTCTCTTCTTCTTCTTCCCCATTCTCTCTCTCTCTCTCTCTCTCTCCTAGGGTTTCCCGAGATTTGTGAATTTATTTTTCTGATTTTGGGAATATTACCTATTTTGGTTTCACGTGATCATCACGTGCAAGTCCTAGTCGCGCCCACCCCCACCCGCCATCGCCTTTGTGGCTGCCTACCGTATTCATTAAAAAATAAATAAATAAATCGTAATTATTGGCTTTCGGTTTATTATTTATATAAGCTAAAAATCTAAGTATGATTAATTAATCATTTTTGGATTAACTATATATTAATTTTTTGGTTAATCATAATCAAAAAATAAATTTGTAATTCCATAATTATAAATTAAAGTTTACTATAAATATAATAAAAATACAAAATAAATAAATAAATTGTAATCTATACATTTGCAACACATGACATTGAGTACATCTATAATACATCTAAATAATATATGCAGTATATGAGATTAGATAATTTAATTACGTTTTTTTAATCAACCATATGTTTAACAACTTCAATAAGAAAAAAACTACATCCAAAACAATAATAACCTTTATGTTTTAATTTGACAATATTAGACGAGTCTAAAAAGTGTATTGTATTATGTATTATTATATACTACTAATATAAGTATATTACTATATGTTTTCATAATATATATTATATACATTGTCAATAGCAGAGCCAGGATTTTACTACTTATGCAATCTCTACTATAATGTGATCGATTCATAACTTTCATTAAGAATTTTGCGATTTTCAATTTTGTTAAATAAATTCGCCAAACTTATTATTCCAGATGTGTGCACTGCCCCCCATTAGGCCCATGCTCCCTCTGCCCTATACATTGTGTTTTATAATTTTAGTATAATATTAATATGTTTTATTGGCCTAATAATTGAAATTACGCTTTTATATTTTGTATTTCTAAACAAAAACCAAGATTTATATAAAATAAAAACCAAAATCGAACCGGACAGTTCAATTAACATATTTTTCGATTCGTTTTCTCGGTTGATTCAATTTCTTTGGTTTTTTTGCTCACTCCAAGTTGTAACACAACTTTTCTTTTTTTTTTTTTTCTTTTATATGTTATTACATTAGGGGGGGTGTTTGGTAAGTAGGAATGAGGAATGGAAACTAATACTTTTGGCCTGTTTACGGTTTTTGAAAACTAATTTAGATGACATAAAAAATATTAAATTTAAATAACAAAGAATAATTTAAAAACATAAAAACGGTGTCCCGTGCAGCCAAAAAAAAAAAAAAACTATTTTCAATAACAATTTTAAAAAATATGAATCAAATAGACGCTTTGTTTCCATTTCTATTTTTATGAAATTGAAATAAAAAATTTATTTCATTTATAGTGTTTGGTCCTGATTTGGATGAACATAGGAATTTAAGAGTTTAATGATTATTTGTTTTCATTTTAATATTTGACAACTTCGATTGGAAATGGAAAAAGAAAAAATTTGACAATAATAACCTTACATATCATAGTAAAATAATAATTTTTCAAATATTTTATTTAAAGAATGAGATTAAAATTGAATTACTTGTTTTTAGTAAAAAAGACTTTTGTCTTATATATATATATATATATATATATATATATATATATATATATATATATATATATATATATATATATATATATATATATATATATAATTAATATGAAATATAATAATTAATTATTTTAGTCTTTTTGGATAATTGTCCAAATATGTTTTAGATGTTTCCTAATTTTTCTATTTTTTGATGAAATAATTTCTTTTTAAACATATATTTATGAATTATTTTGCAAGACCATGATGTCAAACTTTTTTTTTTTTTGAAAATAAAATAATTTTATTGATTCAAACTAGCAAATCAATAAAAACACAGATATCAAATCGCTAAAAACCATAAGGCTAGTAATGGATATGCCCTACAGAGCTAGTGATGGAGACTCTATTCATCTTCTGAGAGAAGGTGCACTAAGGGCTTCAACGATCCACAAGCTACCCTCTATCGCTCCCCTGCTTATTGAATGACATTTTTTAGCGATTAGGGTACATTTCAACCTCGAAAATAGAGGAAAGGAGAGGAGGTTTACTGATGTGGTGTTCACCCTTCAACAGTGGGTGCTATATGCAAGATAGAGAAGGATCACCATAGATCCTGAGGCAGTCGAGGAGGGCCCCCTCAGGAGTATGTGCCCTACAAGAGGTTTGAGGACGATGATCCACTAAGGGATGACTCACCCCCGAGGCTGACAGAGCCAGTTCACATACCCCCTCCACCACAAGCCACCATAGACACTCCATCTTCATCCACTACCCCACCACCGAGCTTTTCGCCCATGGAAAAGTTTGAGCTCTACCGATATGATGTCTAGCACCTCCAGTCCTCTATGAACTTTATTCAGGCTTCTCAAGAGTCATTCATGATGGTTGTGGCAGTAAGACTCGATGCCCATGAAGCTATGCTTAGAGATTAGGACCTTTTATACTCGGTTTGCCAAGCAAATGGGGAGGACCCATAGTATGTTGGATCGGATTGAGAGGTGCTTGCCACCACCACTAGGAGGAGAGGTTGATTTCTCCTCAAATTAGTTCTCGATGATTACATATTGATAATTAGGGTGTATTTTAGGATTTCCAGGACGATTACTTGTACATACACCCCTTTGTCATCACTTTTACTTTTCACTATTAAGTATATTGCTTCCACTCATGTTTGAATTCATAACCCCCCCCCCCCCCCCCCACACACACACACACACACACACTCACGATGTTTTTGCTATACACTTTGTAACATCCCAAATTATACCATGACAGTTTTATAACATGTTTTGGGTATAATAAAAGTAAATGTATATTTTTTTCAGAATAAAATAATGCTAAAAATAAAATAAGCAAAAACCGGAATTAATACAAATTAGTAACAAAGCACTCTTGATAGGTTCTGATCCACACCTGCCGACCGAGAAGGCGTCACAAACTTCTTTTCGCACACTTAGTATATTTAGGACAATGCGCATTTTGGTTAGGGGGAGGGATTATGATGAAAACCAAGGCTAGGGTAAATTTTCCCATTTATTGAATTGTGGTTGGAAGCTTTGTGCATATAGAGTAGAGTCTCTTGAAAGATATTATGGGTTTGGTTGATCTTGTACTTGAGGAGCTCATGTTGTAGGTGACTAGGTAATTCGAATCACCTTGATTTTCACTTAACATTTCTATGCAAAATTGGTACCAAACTAACCACCCTAAATCTTACACATATTCTTTGGAACTGACACCTTTATACTTAGGATCATATTGCCAACAATCTATCTATGGCTCCCGCAGTGTTGGGACACTTTCAGAGGAGATTAATGCACCTCACTCTTGCTAAAAAGAGAGAGAGAGAAGAGAAAAGAAAATCACAAAAAAAAAAAAAATCATAAAAAGAAATAAAGAATAAAGTGAGTTGATACAATCGGAATCCCGAGCACAATCCAAGGGGCCCTTTAAAGTCTAATGCCCTAAGTCAAGTGGTTGGGAGTCGTTGACTTCATTGCTCACTACATGGATAGAAGATGGGTTAGCTCACAAGTAGGTTCTTTGGTTGTCCGATTGAGTTGTTCGGGGTGAAATTCAAGGGGACTTAATGTCTAGTGCCCTTAACCAACTAGTAGTGAATCATCAATGGATCCCTGCTACTTGGAAACTCTCCTAGAATTCCTTAGCATTGCATCCTACTGTTTAGTTATGATAGGAAAATAAAAAGGTGTGTTCTTAGCCTACTCTAGTTACGATCTATTGTTTGAAGTGAGTTGAGCCTGGTTAGGGGGAGTTTGGTCCTTTGCTTATGTGTGAGAATTAGGTTAATTAACAGCAAGATGGGTATGGAAAGTCTTAGTGAAGACTTGGGGACAAGAGTGCCTTGTTTGTCTATTCATGAGGACCTCGTACATTAGAGATACCAAACCAAATGACCTAATGAGACTTCTACAACCATTCAAATAAGTGACCAACCATCAATTTTAGAATCAACCATGGTTTCCCATCATAATTCCACTAGCACACAATGAGGTCAATTGCTAATTTTGCACACATTCCACTCATACTTGCATCATATTCATATTTTTCGTTCTTGCATTACTAAGAGACTGTTAATGAGCTGGTTAGGGGTGTGATGAGTGCTCAAATTATGTGTTTTTACATACATATTTTGAGTTATAATTGAGTATTTATCACCATATATCCTCCAATATAGCTTATATTAGTTCCTATGCACGAATTCAATGAAATCTTGAGTTTTTGTGATTTTTGCAGGTAAATAGGTGCATTATGAAGAATTTGAGCTATTGAGGCAAGGTACAAGTGTCCCAAGGATGATAGCACATGTAAGACATGGCCAGGAGTGAGCAAGAACTAATTTGGAAGCAAGAAAAAGAGGACTCTGTAGGATTTCACATCGCCTCGTAGTCATTATCAATGACTACTAATTTTATAGTTGTAACCATTTTGTCTCATTAATTTTGGTAACTCGCTTCTGGTCAAATTTTTCAAAGGATTTCAGTTGTAGTTAGAAACCCCTTGTCAATTTCATTGTACCATTAAGAGCCACCGCAAATTTCACGCCCACTCAAAAATGATTATGAAAATCGAAAGGAAAGGAGTTAAAAATATGAGGGAAATTAATCAAGCCAAAACGGTAGAGATGATTCTGTGAGATCAGAATAGGTTATTATGCAAAAAGGACAATTCATGGAGGCCTAGATTTGGTGATTTGAAAGGATGGGAAGCCAAGAAAGAAAAGGGTTCAATTGAAGAAAGAAATGGAATCAAGAGGATATCGTGAAAGCTTGAGGAGACGATGAAGGAATTCATCCGAATTCTAGACTTCTTCTTCTTATATGTTCTATTTTTGCTTTTGTTTTGAACCTTCATTAGTTTTGTTTTAATTTCGTTTGTTTAGGGCTATGATGTAGCACAGTTAAGAACAATGTTTTAGTGGTTGTGATTTAATCTTTTAGTACTATTTCATTTATTTATTGAGTATTTTATTTTGTTCTTATCAAGCAGGAGGCACTTTACTAATGTCTACGATTATGTATTCAACTTGAAATTGAGAGGAGATAGAGGAAATGTGATCAGAACAGCATCGGGGGCGATCATAGCATAGAGATGCACCCGATTGCCACGTGGGCCTTGGGTAATGATTTCCATAGACTTGGGATCTAAGGTAGAGATGCGATAACCTAGTCTATGTGAATAGGGTGTTGAGACATCGAGAGAGATCAACGCTATAAGAGGGCTAATCGACCTTCAATATATGGAATTGCTACTTTAAGAATTTTTCATACCCTAAGATTGGGATTAACCTAGGTGAAATCGGAAACCCTAGATGCTTCTGATAATTTGATTTATCTCAATTAATTAGGTTAATTCACAATTCATCCATAATTAACATCTAAACAACATTAGGGTTAGAGTAGATTGGTAATTGGTAAATGTAGTCCTTGTGGGTTCAACATCCCAAACTTGATAGTCTATTTAATTACTTTAACGATCTGTATACTTGCGATGAGTAATTACGCGTATAAAAGTGAGCAACAAATACTTAAGCAAAGAAATGGATAGAATGAATCCAAAAGAAAATGACTAATGTTCCCTACTCCATTGTTGTTAGAATTATAATGTATACTCATGATGAAAATAAGACTAGACATTTGCTATGTTGTCGGGAAGATTAACCATTACCAAACAGTAGAGTGCATTGGAAAGTCATAAAGAGAATTCTTAGGTATTTAAAAGGAACCTGATATTATTCTCTTTGTTATCAAAGAAAAGAATTGTGTTTAGTGGGTTATACGAATGTTGATTGGGCACACGTAGATTGATGCAAATCAAAATTTTGATATGCATTCTGCTTAATGATGCAATTCATAGAGAAACAAGAAAACAAATTTGTATAATTTATCAACCACATGGATGCTAAGTTCATTGCATGTTACAAGAATATAGGAAGTCATAACCACTAAATATACTGATTACTAATCCTTATCATTCCTTAAAAACAAAATCTTTTAACTAATAACTATAAATGCATTTCAATTTAATTTTGAAATTAGCCACTAATAGGTAATCACAAACTTTTAGTAAGAACAAGTTTCTAAGCTACCCATAAGGACTAGGAGATTTCTTCCCTTTATGATATCATGTACTGTTTGGACAGAAAAAATAGAAAAAATTAAATAAATTGGTAGATCGATCTAATCTTTACAAAATTGCATCTAGATGTAGAATAAAAGAACATACTATGTATTATATCTATTCTTGTCCACCACTGCTACAAAATTTTAAAATAATGACGCTCGATTCATTGACGCTTTCAAAACGTATCATTGATCCAATTATAACATTAGATTCAATGACTCTTATTAAAAGCATCATTATCTAGTGCAATATTTTTCTACTCATGACACGTATTAGAAGTGTCATTATTTAATGAAAGTAAATCTAAATAAAATGATACTTATTTGAAGTGTCATTATTTAATGAATATAAATCTACATAGAATGATTGAGGGCCCATGGAATAGGCCCAAATCTAAGCCTAGACGAGATAGGAAGCCCAAGTTCAATGATGATTTTTATTATTATTAATTATTTATTTACTCGTACTTTTTGGATTTGTCAGTTAGAGTTTTCTGTTGGTGCCTATAAATAGCACTTTATGTTATTGTTTTTGGGGAGACTTGATATAATATTGAAAACTTGAGAACTTCGTTTTGTTTATTTTGTTCGCTTTCTTTTAATTCATTATTTTTTTATAACCGAGCTATATTAATTTGGTATCAAAGCATAACTTTGATCCGAGATCAAGTTATTTATGTTTGTTTCAAGTTCTGGTTCTATTTCTTTCAAATTGTTCGCTGCCTTCCAAATTTTTTATCAAGTTGTTGAATAAAAAAAAAAAAATTTCCACAACCACCCTAAGCAGATAATTCCCCTTCTAAGCCTTCTGTATTGTTGCTTCCTCTTTCCGCCTCTAATAATTTTGCTCATCTTGCTTGGTCTCGCTCCCATGATTGACTGTTCAACGCTGCCCAAACTAATTGATGAGCTGCTTCCCGATGTCCCACAACTCATGGCAAGAAACCACTTTGTCTTCCTAAACCTCACCGCTTCGATTCCGTAGTCGTCGTCGATATCCTATCACCGCTTGACGATCGAGTCTTGCTCTGGTCACTACTCCCAGAAACCGACTACGACCCACGACAGCGCCTCTCTTCCGGGCGATCCATCGAACATTCCCCCGATTACACAGTGCCAAAACCTGAATTTGTCGTTTTCCAGCAAGCCCTGTTACACTGCACGACACCCAATTTAAGACGTCTTCAACTACTTTATGACGAAACACCCATCCAACATATTGGGTGGAAAATCTCAATCCAAAGGTATCATGCTTCTTGTGTTTTCTCGAAGTCCTTCATTCTATGTGGATTTTCTGAAGACTAAAGGAATTGACCTCGTTTCGCAGAAAAAATGTGAATAATTTTGCTGTCTTTTTCACTTTGACCTCTATTTGGTTGCTACGAAACTGGAGGAAAAGGAACCGAACAAAAAAAGTAGTGTTTTCTTGGAACATTAAAGCTCTGCTGTTGTAATGTTTTCTTCATTTGGGTTAATGTTGGGCTTCTCTTTGCTGTTGGGCCAATTTTTGTTGTGGAACCCAATCTGTTGGTTTTCAAAATTGCATCCATTTTTTCTAAATTGTTGTTTTGGTCCTTCAAAGTTGTGAGGACTTCTCATTTGATCAACAAGCCAACATAATCAATTTTCCTCATCAAAGAATTGCATACTTATTTGGATTCCATTGCAACCACGCCAAGGAATCAGAGTTTCCTAAATGTTCTTCATCTGTGGTACATTCTTTTTACTTTGAAAACTCAAGATTATTGCTGATATTAAGACATTTTATTTCGTATTGCTTTTAGGTTTTAGGTTATTTTATAAAGCATAAAGAGATAGAAAAAAAAACTTTGTTTTTAGTTATTCTTTCGGCTCGTGCAATCCTGATATATAATCGTATTACATTTTTAGATTTGTGTTTGTTGCATTACATATAGTTTATAAATTTCCTTACTCTGAAATTATGATTGTATCTCAAAGACAAGCGCCACTGTGCCGAGTACTATTGAATCTTCTTCTTCACCTAACAAAAAAGATCCAACTGGGAGACTTAATTATTTTGACTTAAGATTACAAGCTTTATCTCAAGATTCAAATGAGCAGCCTAATCAGATAATTGGTCATCATGATGCAACAAATCACAATTTGATTTAGTCAACGACGGGGTGGGGCAATTTAAATTACTGTAGCGGTCAATTGACTCAACGTCAATATGCTCTTGAACAATAAATCTATGCAATAAATCAAAAAATGGATTTTCTTTTCAAACATTCGCAAATACGAGATAAGCGAATATGTCGGGCGAACCCGTTAAAACACGTCGGGTCAACACACACCGGGTTCAAGTCTGGGGCGGTTCGCATCAACTGGCGAATTCACACATGGCCAAATGAATTTGGGTAAAATGAACTTGGGTAGTAATTCAATTACTCAACCTCACATGAGGTTACCTGCAATAGGAGACCTTCAATTCAACTTAGGTGATCGGTTTTAACCTGCGAATGTCAACTTCCCATTAGATTTCCAACCACCAAGACAAAATTACCTACCACATTAAGTGAGAGAAGATGTCGCTCCTCAACCATACCAACTTAGGGTTAATGGTAATTTGCAGATCAGATAGACAGTGTTAAATTAACCTCAAGGATGTATCACAAAAAAATACAAGATTAAAATCGAATTTGATGGTAGAATGGATCCTAATGCTTTCTCTGCACAGTGGATGTCATGGTGGCGTTTCAAGGAATATTTTAATTGGTATGAAATGATTGATAGTTAATGGATTCGGTTTACTAAAATGAAATTAACCAATTCAGCTAAGATGTATTGGAAAAATGTGTTGCAAGACATGATTTGTCTAGGTGAACCACCCATCACCCAATGGGTTGCTATGAAAGCAAAGTGGCAAGAAAAGTACATTCCTACATCATATAAGAGTCAATTGTTCTCCAACATGATTAATCTAAAACAAATGACTCTTAGTGTAGCTGAATATTCTGCTAAATTTGAGGAAGTTAGGCTTAGGTGTAGTGAGTTTCATGCTGAGGATCAATTTGTCGCTCGTGACTGCTTGTTAATGGTCCTTCAGTTCACATTCAAAAAGATGGTTAAATTGCATGCTCCAAACATTGTAGAGGATGCATATAAAAAAGTCTTAGAAGTCGTAGAAGTCTAATAGACCCTCCTCTTGCACACACACAAAGCCGGCCCAAGTCACTACCATGTCATCAAATCCATTTCAGCCTAATAACATTAGGAGCAAAGAGTCTAGCTCATGTAATCCTCTTCCTGCTTCTCCTATCGAGCCCAAGGCCAGTAATTCATCTAATTGCTCTGTCATAAGTGTCATCACAAAGGTTATAATATTGCATCCGTTGTCCCCAACGCGGTACGACATTAGATGTTGAACATAGTAGTTAGAGAATGAGAAGACCAAATTCTTAACTTTAGATTCTTCTCGATGACGGCGATGATCTTCATGAAGATCAGATGATGATGTTTCAGACGGGTGTGGTTAGATGTGTGCTATCCACAACTGTAGATAATGATAATTGGAAGCATACGAGTATTTTTCATATAGTCATATAGAGTGGATAAGAAATGTAAGTTAGTGATTAATGGGAGTAGTTCAATGAATGTGGTTTCTAAGGATGTTGTTACATTGTTAAACCTGAAAGTAGAACCACATCCAACACCTTTTAGAGTAGCATGGGTGAATGACCATACTTTGCCTGTTACTCAAAGGTGTCTAGTCTCTATTTAAATGGGGGATTATAAGGATGAAATCTATATTGATGTGCTATCCATGGATGTTGCCCATGTTCTTTTAGGTTGCCCTTAGCTTTATGATCTTAATGTTACCAATTTTGGTAAAGATAACATTTATTCATTTAAGTACAAGGGTAAGAACATTATTTTGAGACCTGCTAAGCCTGAAAGTTGCAATGGTAAACATGACATCGCTAAACTTCCTGCACGTGCATATTTTAAAATTGAAAGTTCAATATGACTTAGCAACCTAACCAAGAGGGGGAGTGAATTGGTTTTCTTAAAAACTTTTTGCACAACAACAATAAATCTTCAATTTAATGTAATAATGATAAAGTAAAGAGATAAAGATAGAGAAAACAAAACCCGAATTTATAGTGGTTCGGCACACCCTTGCCTACGTCCACTTCTCCTCAACCTTCAACCGGTGAGGGTTCCAATAGTGTCGAGCTTTAACCCGAGCTTCTTTCTTTACACTTGGATTATGGCTCTAATGGGCACCTCTTCAAGCTATACACACTTGAAGTTCCAAGCTCCAATCCCGAGCTTGTTTACACTTGGATTTTGGCTCCAATGGGTTTCACAATTCCTTCCAAGCTATAAACACTTGAAGCTTTCTCACTTAAGCACAATGAGACACTCTCTCAAGATATTTCAAATACAACTCAAGCTTTTGATCAACACAAAGATGCACTCTACAATATGCACATTTAATGAATGGACTCACAATCTTAGTTTGAGAATTGATTCACAAGAAAAATGATGGTTGAGAGGAAATTCAATAAGTGTCTAACGTCTTAAATGATCCTCCATACTCTATTTATAGAGTGGAAACTTGGTAGCATTTAAGCTGCCCACCGATCAACCGTTTCCTATATCTTAGTCGTTGTACATAGAATGTTATCGTTTTATAGCTGTTAGAATTTTATCGTTGTCCAACCTGTCGACCGTTTCATCATGTGTACTATAGGTCACTATTTTGTAGCTGTTGAAATATGATCGTTGCACTAAACCGATCGACTATTTCACACAATCGATCGACTATTTCCTCTTATGGTCTTTGGATGAGCTACTACATCCAACCGGTCGAGTCTCACACCTCATCCGGTTCCCAACCGGTCGACCGTTTCATCGGCCAGTTTCAAATGGAGGCTACTGGATCCAATTGGTCGAGTTTCACCACTCTTTTGGTTCCAACCGATCGACCGTTTCATCTGATTGAAACAAACCAGTCGACCGTTTCATCCAGTATGCCATAACCGAATGACCAACCAGTCTACCACATCCAATCGACACCAACCGATTGACCGGTTCAATCGGTCCGCCTCAATCGATTACCCCTTTAAATGTTCATGTGTTTTTCATTTCAAACACTTCTAAAACTTAGATGTTTTCATTGGAGCACATTTTAGGATTATAACGACTAAGGTTTTATGCTTAAACTCATGTTTTCAAAAGATATGAAATTTTAGTTTTGAAAACCGAGTTTGTGAGTGATGCATGATTAATGATGATATCCTAAAGTGCACTAATGCATTCATCTTACAAGGATTCCTAAGCTAACAAAGACTTCATTTGATGCTTGAGCTTGTCATCTTGGTTCTTTGATTTGAGTGAACTTCTCTTCCAAATGCTTGATCAAATACATTTTTGTCATCTTTAGCTTGTAATATCTTCATTTGATGCTTGATCACTTTTAACCTATCACTCAACTCAATTTTAACCATTAGTAATCAATAACCTTGGTTTGTTATCAAAACCTCACTTTGAGGTACCATCATCGTGTAAGAAGTTTAAGAGAGAGGGAATTGAGACTGGTATGTGCTTAGCATTTGTAAGACCCTAGAAAAATCCAAATTTTCTAAAGAAAGGTAAAACGTACTCCCGCCGAATCTGAATTTTCTAAATCCTGACGACAAACGGTCTTCACCGCTGAAATTGCCTCATAAATCTAGTTACCACGAATACCTAATTCCAAGATAGTCGATTGCACGCGTTTTGCCAAGACGCAGGTGGCACGACAATTTCGGCACGTGATGAGTGGCTCACAAGCCGCGCCACGTCATGCAGATAAGTTGCAAACAACAAAAACTCGGCGGACTCTAGAGACATATGTGGCAACATGATTGGATGAGAATCCAAGGTAAATGGATAAATGGATAAGGGTAATCAAAGAGAGCCACTAAGAGAGTGACATGTGGCAAGTGAGGACATCCCACTTGACCCATCTTGGACCTACCGGTGGGATGGGAGAGAGGGGGAAGAAAGAAAGAGAAAGAAAAGGGAGAGCTTAGAGAGAGAAGCTCTACCTTCTCTCTAGATTTCCCGGCGATCGGACCGGCGGTTTTAGGCGAAGCAAGAGGGAAAGTTCATACTCGCGGCAAGAGCTTCGCACCGAGACCAGAATCGAGGAGTTTTGACAAACTCCAAGAGGTAGGGGTTTTTCTCCTACTCGGTTTAGTCTTTGGCTAAGAGCCATTCAAATGGTTGTGGTATTTGAGGGCTTAATGGTTGCATTTCAATCCTAAAGATCCGGACTGAGTGTCAGGGGTTTCAGGACTGCTTCGACACCGGATTGGATTGTTTTGGAAAATTCCAAGATGAATTGCCGGACCATTGATTGACCCATGTGTGTTGTTTGTGTTATTACTGAAATTGAATAACATGTTGGTTGTTTGTGAATTATGTGAAGGCATGCACGTATGACATATTAACATAAATTGGTATGGGAATGGCATATATTACATTTCATATGCACTGGGACACCATAGGTCAAAGAGGGTGGTGCATGACATGGTTTTAGAGGGTTAACGGCCACTATTTATCTGAGTGTCCACTACAATATATCGAGGTTGCCCACAAATAAAACAAAATACCTTTATTTTGAAAAATACTTTTTCATACATGGCAATTGCATGTATGAGGGAGTCGGGTGAGGACTCGAGGCATGGACGGGGAGGATGTAGACATTCAAGAGAATATGATAATTTTACTTGAATGTGTGTGGGTTATACGTACGAGCACTTAGCGGGGAGTAACTCATGTAGGAAAATTAACTACTGGCATTGCTCACCGCTTGAACAATACCTCTTTTCTTTTCAGGTGTCGGGTTATAACCGCGAAGTAGTTTGTCTTAACTTCGCCAGAAGGAAAGGGCCAAAATCTAGCCTGTTTTGTATTTTTAAATCCTAGGTAGAAACCCAGCTTTTTGTAAATTCCCAATTAAAGATAAATAGTAATTAAACTCGATTTTGTATAATGAATACATTTTCGTGAGTTTTCCAAGTGGCATGATAACCCATTTCCAAGCTAGTCGAGACTACAAAGTGGTGTCGAAAAGAGTGTAGGGACTAGCGGGGTGGGCTATAACCCATTTCGCCGGTCGTGAGACTATAGCCAGGTGTTTCGAGATGTGGGATCGTGATACGCGGGTGCCACACAACCGAGGACCCCTTGTTAAGTTGATATGGATGAATATCCAATCTGATTGAACATAAATGCAATGAATTTAAAAATTTTTTTATCCCTTAACTCACCAAGATCACGCTTCATAAAACTAAGGAAGGGTAAACGAAACTTTACCTCTCGTAGACGATCTGTCAAAACCTTCAAAGTTTACGCCTTGGCTCGCTCTGATCTTCAAAGGTGCCGCCGCTCAAAACGACCACCCTACAAGTATCCACACACGAACAAATAATAAAAAACGATTTTGAATGCTAGTTTAGGTTCGTCTCTCAAAACGAAATTAGGTTTTTCTTTCTCTCCTGCTTCTTTAGGTTGTCTACTTTGAAAGACACTCTCCACACACACAAATATATATGTCTCATATATATATTTATATAAGTCTTCTAGTATTTCCAATAAACTTTGAATTATTATATATTTAAAACGCTTTTAAATAATAATAATTTAAATTCAAATCCTTATCTGATAAGGAAACTAATTAAATATTTAACCATAACCGTAACCATAACCGTTATGTAATAAACGAATTTATTACAGAAAATCATAACCGTTATGTAATAAATGAATTTATTACAGAAAACCATAACCGTTATGTAATAAACGAATTTATTACAGAAGACCATAACCGTTATGTAATAAACGAATTTATTACAGAAAACCATAATCATATGTAATAAAATGAATTTATTATAGAGAGTGAAACTATAACTGCTATTATTTGTTCTTTAATGTGTATTCTATAGGTTCAATTAATACCAAGAGGCTCCGATCATGATTTTGATCCTACAAGTCATAAGTGGCCTCTAGCAAGACATTATGACTACCCAAGTTAAATGAAAAGCTCATGATCCGAGACAACCTTAATATAGCCAATGACATAATCCTTTTGTCTCATGATATCTTGACAGAATATAAGGCATGGACAAAGTCAAATCTTTATATCGTCATCTTTGATTACTGAAACCCAATTAGACTGATTTGTAAATGATACGATTCTCACTAATTCATTTGGAGCACTACTTATGCATTTCTCACTTTAATTGTCGAGGGGACCCGCAGATATCTCCTTTATAATAAGAGGGACAAATTCCATCTTAATCGCTTCATATCTCTTACTTCACATAATTCTTATTATGTTCAAGCATAACCTTTATAGTCATCCGATCAAAGACAACGCTTGATTATATCAAAACACAACATTCCTTAAGTTGGAGAACTATAGCGATCTCAGGTCAAAGGATTCAATGACAACTATTAGAGATTAACTTGGTGACTTCGATCCATGTATTAATCTCAAGATTGTCTGTCCAATATTTGTTCTCAACAACAGATATAAATTTGATTTGTATCTCATACACATATTCATCCCATGAATATCAATCAAACTTTTATACTATCTTAATTCATTGTTATTCCCATAACAATAACCGACAGGGGACATTTAGAACAATTAATAATATTATTCAAGGACATTATATATAATAAAACAAACAAATCATCATAATAATAAATTCTCATAAATAGCAAAATATCATGTCCATTCAATAGGCCTAGCAATTATTACTAACAATCTCCCCACTCGCGCAGCCCATTCATCAATGTATCTACTACCTATGAACCTAGCATGACAATCATGCTTAAGCTTATGTAGAGGCTATCAATGGATCAGCAACATTATCATCTGTTGGAATCCCCATATCTTAACGTCACCTCTTCAATGATTTCTCTTAATGAGATGAGTAATTTTGCTAAATGTGTTTCGATCGCGATGTGATCTAGGTTCCTTTGCTTGTGCAATAGCACCATTATTGTCACAATAAACATCAACAGATTTGTAATGCTAGGAACCACGGTCAAAGAGAATAGAACTTCTTGATCCAAACTCGCTTCCTTTGTCGCATCGATAAGCTGAATATTCAAATTCTTCATTTCAAAGAATCAGCCAACAATATTTTGCTTTGAACTTTTCCAAATTAATCCGCAATTCACCATTTAAACAAACACATATCCCGATCAAGGACGGAATCATTTTGTCAGATTGAAAGCTTGCATCTGTGTAACCATTTACAACCAGATCATCTTCCAATCCGCCATACACCAGGAACATATCCTTAGACCTTCTCAGATACTTAAGAATGTTCTTGACAACTGTCCAGTGACTCTCACCGGATCTCGACCGTATCTACTGCTATGCTTAAAGCATAAGATACATCCGTCTAGTGCACAACATGGCATATGATAGAACCAACCCCACGGCCGATGCATAAGGAATTTTACTTCATCCGCTTCGCTCATCTCAGCAGCGTGACACCGAGATTTGCTAAGAGTAATGTTTCATGAGATACGGCATCCTCTTGGAATCTTGCATACTCGAACCGTTTCAAGACTTTGTCTATGTAGCACTTTGACTTAGACCAACTCAGCCTCTTAGATCTATCTCTATAGATCTTTATCCCTGGTGATATAGCAGCCACAAGTCTTCATTGAGAAACACTTCCTATCCAAGACTTGACACTGCAAGGTAGGATATCATTCCCAATGAGTAAATGTCATCAACATATAAGACCAAAATACACTGCGCTCCCACTAATTTTCTTATAAACACAAGGGGCTCATCTTCATTTTTGACAAATCCAAACCCTCGACCGATTCATCAAAACGAAGATTCCAACTCCGAGAGGCCTCGTCAACTATAAATGGATTCAAGTCAGATACTTTACTCACCTTAGGGTTGTAAAAACCTCAGTTGTGTCATGTACACATCTCAAGTAAGTTTCCATTAAGAAACGCAGTTTTAACATCCATTTGCCAAAATCTCATAATCATGATATGCAAAAGAATGGGTACAAGAATTCTATTAGACTCTAAGCATAGCTACAGTGAAAAAGTTTCTATCATAACTATACTACGAGTTTGTTCAAAACTCTTTGCAACTAGCCTTGCTTTGTAAGTATGCACTCGCCATCCATGTCAGTTTTTCTTTTAAACATTTGCACCCAATGGTTTTTGTACCTTCAAAACAATCAAGGTCCATACTGATTATCATACATGGACTAATTTCGACTTCACGGCCCTAAATCCATTTCTCAGTCTCGTATCCAACATAGCCTCTTGATAGGTAGTGGTTCATTTTGGATCCACTAACAATACATCATAGTTATCATCACAAGAAATCCATATCTCTCAAGCTCAAGTGACGATCCCCATCGTGATCTACGCAAATTTTATAGGAGGGTGGCCAACAATAGTTTGTCGACTATGAGCATCCATGCGCTCAATGTTATTCAGGTTCCTTTAACTTCTTTCTGAGTCAGACCTTACCCCACTGGCCCTTTAGAAATAAATTCCTTTCTAGAAAGACACCATTCGAGCAACAAACACTTTGTTCTATGGGACGTAAAAGTAATATCCCTTAGTCTCTTTAGATACCCTACAAAAGACATTTATCGATGCTCCGCTCCAATGATTGAAACTTGACGCTTTACATAAGCCTACAACCCCAAATCTTACAGCACAAACTGGGCCTTGCACTCATTCCACATCTCATATGGTGTCTTTTCAACCGCTTGATGGAACTCGATTAGTGAATACAAATTGCTTAAGTGCATAACCCTGTAAGGTAAATGGAAGATCTGGCTTGACTTCATCATAGATCGGGAACCATACTCCCACAAAGTTCGATTCTCCTCTCAGACACACCATTCCACTCCGTGGTGTTCCCAGGAGTTAATTGTGAAAATGATTCCACAAGTTCTAAGATGGTCATCAAATTCTTGGTTTCCAAATATTATCGCCACCTCTATCGTATCGGCGCCTTTGATTGCCTCGGTTAAGTTGATTTCAGATTTTCATTTTGAAAAGATTCAACAGATTTTTAATGATTCGTGATTTATGTCTCATCAAGGGTGACATAACCATATCTGCTGAAGTCATCAGTAAATGTAATGAAGTACTTGTAAATCTCCTCTAGCGTCCTGAATTTTAATGGTCCACATACATCTGTATGTATGAGATCCACGATCTATCGCCCTTTCACTGCGGTCCAAGAAGGGATCCTTTGTCATCTTACCCAATAGACAAGATTCATGTATCAATAATGGATTCAAAATCAACAGAATTCAAAAGTCCAACTTGATGGAGTTTCAGATGCTTCTCATTTATATGGCCAAGGCATAATGCCAAAGATAGGTTGAATTTAACCATTAATTTAAATTTCAAGAGTTATGTTGTAGACATGAGAATTGCTGGAATTTTGAAGGTTCATAAACATAAAGACCATCCCGTAAATAGGCATTTGCATAGAACATGTCTTATGAAAATGGAGCAATTATTATTCTTAATAATAAAAGAAAACCATCATTATCCAAACAAGAAACTGAAATAATATTCCTACATATTGTAGGAACATAATAGCAATTGTCCAAAACTAACAAAAGCCCACTAGGCAAAGTAAGTTCATAACTTCCTACAGCTAAAGCAGCAACTTTTGCTCCATTGCCTACTCGTAGATCAACTTCGCCCTTCTTCAGTTGTCTACTCCTTTTGAGCCCCTGCACATTTGTACAAATGTGAGATCCACATCCAGTATCTAATACCCAGGAACTAGAAGGAGAAAAATTAACTGTGATAACATAAATACTCAAGAACTCAGCCTCACTAGCCTTCTTTTCTTTAGATCCTCTAAATACAGTCATAGCTTTCTCTTCCAATGACTGTGTTCATAAAGAAACAAACACTTCTTTCAGCTTTAGCCTTGGGTTGAGGTTTGTGTTTGGGTTGAGCATTTGACTTTCCTTTGCCCTTGCCCTTTCCCTTGAATCCCTTTCTATTTTGAACCATCAGAACATGGCCAGGCTTGGATTTAATATTTTGCTCAGCGGTTTTAAGCAACATATGCAGCTCAGAGATAGATTTGTCCATTTCACTCATGTTATAGTTCATGACAAACTGGCCATAACTACCAGGAAGTGAATTCAGGACCAAATCAGTTGCCAACTCTTGGCTCAATGGAAATCCAAGCCTATCACAGCTCAATATAGCCTTTCATTTTTAGAACATGAGTACTAACCTATACCTCATCCATCTTACAAGAATGCAAGGTCTTAGTAGTCTCATACCTTCTTTTGCCTTGCTTGTTGCTGAACATTTCCTTAAGATTGATCATCATAAGCTTCCATATTTTCCGCATCCTTCCGTTCGAACTCATGGTAGCTAGCATCACACTGCAACATCAATAGAGTCATTATGATGCTTCTCATAAGCATTCTTTCAGCCTCTAGGAACATTCTCTCGGTTCTTCAGGGAGAGGTTCATCCAAGACATAAAGCCTTTCTCTTGTTTGAGAACAATTCTCACCAAACCACCAAGGAAGTTAGTCCTTGCAAGAAGTTTATCCTTCTCAAGGACTGATCGCAGTGACATAGTAGAATTGTTGTTGTTATTGTTGGCCATCTACAATGAATGCAAAGTTTGATAAGTATTTTGATTATGAAAATTTCTCACTAAATTAACAACCCTCAAGAATAATCATTAACTCCAGTGGGAGCTAAGATCCATATTTTACTCAACTTTAAGTCAGCTTCTTTGGCATGACACTTAAAATTGCTATTTAGGTAGGTAACTCTTACCAATTACATCTCATGTAACTTTAGATATTTATGGGATTTTGACATCATATGTCCTTATTACATGTTTAAATCCCATCTTATGCCATTAGCCCAAAACCGCTTTTGATAACTCCAATAAAGTTAAACCATTTTTAAACATATGGGTAGCACTATTACTCATCTTCGTTTCCCTATCGTAACCTTAATGTACTTCTACTTGGTAACCTACATTAAGGTGATAAAAGGTTTGACAAGTGTTTAAATATGGATGGCATGTTAACTTTAAATTTTATGTGAGGGATCTTTGATTGATTTTAATTTTCACTAATAGATCTCATCATGTTACCTAGTATCACATACTCATGTAACATCATACACATACATGCATATAATAAATGTCACAAGAGGTTTTTATCAAATTGATCTCCATAAGCCAATATGAAGATCAACAAATATGCCTAGGTTGTAATAAGTAGCCTCCATTGATGTTTCCATTTGACCACCAACTTGGCGATAGACACTAGCTCCTCCATCATCATGGTTGGATTGCATGACTCAAACGGGTTCGAGGATTGGCTCTTTGTTTTATTACAACAATTAAATAAATACTACTAATAGTAAAATAAAATTACAATAAAAACAAAACGGCATGCAAGCCGTAGATGACAATTACAACCCTTGTAAAAATAATAATAATAATAACCTCGCCAAACACATATTCAAAAGGCCATACTGCGGCACCATGTGAAGAACATAACATGCAAAATATATTATGTTATCACATAAAGATAAACATCAGACAAAACAGAAAATGCAAATTACACAGGCTTACGTTTAAAACCAATTAAATTATATGTGCTACGCCGAGTCGTTATTAAATGTTCAAATGAGCTTCTAAGAAGGATTCGATCGGGCAAGGTTCTTGAAATTTTTTTTTCTTTTTTTTCTTTAAGAAACATTAGAGTTTCGTCTCAAAATTTTCATTGATAAATTTTAAAATTTCATCAATAAATTTTCAATTAGCCAAAGCCATCAAAATCACATTAAAACAGCATATTATAAAAATTTTCATTGATCTCATCAATAAATTTTTGAATAAGCCGAAAGCCATCAAAATCACATTAAAACAACATATTATGTAATCTCATTACACATACGGATTATTTTTCGTACCACCATAAACAATCATTGATAAATCAGAATTGATATATGAATTCAGTCCATGTATTAATCTGATTAAGACAAATCTAGAATCATATAACATGCTATTAAACACTTTAATGGCAATATCCCATTCGGATTCTTAATCATATTAACGAATCCTTTTAGTTCTTGGACCAATCAATTACCTTAACAAAACCTCGTTAACTATGTCGCTCGCACAAACCATAATATCACATATATTAAAAACGTTAAACATGCCAGAATCATACATCATATACATATGATCAAAGAGGCATTATCGATTTTTATGAAAACACAAGTTGCTCGATACCATCAAGTGAAGTTACGCACGACATCCAATCTGATTGAACATAAATGCAAATGGAATTTAAAAAAATTTTATCCCTTAACCCACTAAAGATCACATGCTTTCATAAAAACGAAGGAAGGGTAAACGCAATCCTACTCTTGTGAGATCGATTCACAAACTCTTCAACAAGTTTGCGCCTTGGTTTGTTCGGATCTTCAAAGGTGTCGCTTTCTCAAAACGACTACCCTACAAGTATCCACACACGAACAACAATAAACGATTTTGAATGCTAGTTCGTGTTCGTCTCTCAAAACGAAATTATGGTTTTTCTTTCTCCGTTTTAGGTTGAATTCACTTTGAAAGACAACCACACACACAAATATATATGTCTCACATATATATTTATATAAGTCTTCTAGGGTTTCAGTCAAACTTGAATTTATTATATATTTAAAAACGCTTTAAATAATAATAATTTAAATTCAAATCCTTATCTCGATAAGGGAAACTAATTAAATATTTAAACCATAACTGCAACTATAACCGTTTATGCACAAACGAATTTATTGGCGTAAAATCATAATCGTTGGTGTAATAAAATGAATCATTACGTAAAACCATAACCAAGTATGTAATGAACGAATTTATTACAAGACTATAATCATATGTATTAAACTAATTTATTGGCGTAAAACCATAATCATATGTAATAAAATGAATTTATTATAGAGAGAAAAACCATAACTGCTATTATTTGTTCTAATGTGTGACCCTATAGGTTCAATTAACATCAAGCAAGAGCCCAGATCACATTTTGATCCTACAAGTCATAAGTGGCCTCTAGCAAGACATTATGACTACCTGCTAAATGAAAAGCTCATGATCTCGAGACAACCTTAATATGTTTAATGACATAATCCTTTGTCTCATGATATCTTGGATGCACATAAGGCATGGACAAAGTCAACCTTATATCGCTCTATCTTTGATTACCGGCACCCATTAGACTGATCTAAACAAATGACATCGATCTCCATCAATTCATTTGAGCACGTCATGCATTTCGCCTCACTGTTTAGGGACCTGTAGATATCTCTCTTATAATAAGAGGGACAAATTCCATCTTAATCGCTCATATCTCACTACATAATTCTATTATGTTCAAGTATAACCTTTATAGTCATCCGATCAAAAGATAACGCTTGATTATATCAAAACACAACATTCCTTAAGTTGAGAACTATAGTGATCTCATGTCAAAGGATTTAATGACACAACTATTAGAGATTAACTTATGACTTTGATCCATGTATTAATCTCAAGACGGGTCTGTCCAATATTTGTTCTCAACAAATAGATATAAATTTGATTTGTATCTCATACACATATTCATCCCATGAATATCAATCAAATTTTTTATACTAATCTTAATTCATTGTTAGCTCCCATAACAATAACCGACAGGACATTTAGAATAATTAATAATATTATTCAAGGACATTATATATAATAAACAAGCAAATCATCATAATAATAAATTCTCATAAATAGGCAAAATATCATGTCCATTCAATAGGCCTAGAGCACTATTATTAATACCACGCGTGCTCGAAGGCCTATCGACAGCCTCCTTAGTGATATGTCAGGATAAAGAATTTCCTGTCGCGACAGAGATGGCCCGCCTGGTGTCGCGACAAAGAATTTAGTGTCGCGACAGGGTGTTGGGAAGCAGGGGCTTTCGGTGTTACGACATGAGCTCGTAGTGCGCGGGCTACAGAAGAGTTCTGTTGCGATAAAGAATTCTCTGTCGCGACAGGATTTATAGCGTTTTTTGTCGCGACAGAGAAGTCTATGTCGCTATAGACTTCTCAAGGACTCCTGTCATGACAGAGTCTTCCCTGTTGCAACAGAGCCTGCTAGACCCCATGTGGCGATAGAGCGTGGGGCTAGGATGGTGAGGCGCGTGCCTGGGTCAGCCTAAGACGACAAATGCAAAACGTGTCCTCAAGCAGGCGACAGATGCCATTCTCAGGCACGCCGTGACCGTGTCAGGCTATTGTTTGAACAACAATGTTCTTAATCGCTCATGAACACTGCCTACGGGCACTTTAAAAAAAAAGAGTACAAGTTCTCAACTGCCTAACCTTTCACATTATTGGATGAATCCTAAAGAGAGAGAGGAGTTGAATTAGGCAACAGACTTTGTGAGAGAGAATTTGTTGTGCATAGCCTTTAGTCTCAGGCGGTGTCACTTTGTTGACACCTAAGAAAAACGGATCTCGAGAATGTGTGTGATAGCAAAGCCATCAATAAGATCACAATCAAATATAGATTTCCTATCCCTCGCCTCGAGAATATGTCGATCTATTAGCCGGTTCTAGCTGTCTTCCCGTATAGATTTGCATAGTGGTTATCATCAAATTCCAGAGCCAGCCAGAGATGAATGGAAATCATTTAAAAAACACAAGATGGTTTGTTTGAATGGTTAGTCATGCCTTTTGGTCGTTTAATGTCTTGTATTTTCATGAGAGTTATGACTCCATGTCCCGTAGCCTTTCATTGGTAAATTTATGGTGGTCTACTTTGATGACATATCGATCTATAGCCAATCCAGCTGAAGACATTTAGAACATTCGACGTGGTTTTCTCACTTTTCGAGAGGCTAAGCTTTATGTTAAATTTAAGAAGTGTTCTTTTATGCAACCACATGGGCTTTTCTTAGGCTTTATTGTGTCTAAACATGGCCTTTCAGCTGATCCCCAAAAGGTTCGAGTTATTAGGAAGTGGCTTGAACCAAAATCTATCACTGAGACTCGTAGTTTTCATGGTTTAGCTTCTTTCTATTGGAGATTTATAAGCGGATTTAGCACTGTTATGACTCATATCACAAAATGTTTAAAAAATGAGGAGTTTCAATGGTCTAATGTTGCTAGCCAGGCATTCAGAGAAATCAAGGTCAAAATGACTGAGGCACCTGTTTTGAGATATCATGATTTTACCAAAGTTTTTAAGGTTGTTTGTGATGCATCAAGTGTAGGTATTGGTGGTGTATTGAGTCAAGAAGGTCACCCTATAGCTTTTTTTAGTGAAAAACTCAATGATGCTAAAAGATGATATTCTACATATGATAAAGAGTTTTATGCTATAATGCAGAGTCTTCGTTTTTGGAGGTTTTATTTGTTGCCTATGGAATTTATGTCGCTTTCACCACCGCTTTTAAGATATTTAAACTCACAAAAGAAATTGAATGCTCGACATGCTAAGTGGGTTGAATTTTTGAATGAATATTCTTTTGTGATTAATCATCATGCTGGTATTGAAAACAAAGCTGCTAATGCACTTAGTCAATTAACTGTTACACTTCATCGTATGAGCGGTCGCGGCCATCTGCCTGACAGGGACAAAGCATTTGTGATTCTCGCATGTCTTCGACACTTTGATATTATTTATGATGAGGTTAGTAATGATACTGATGAATAAACATTTGAGCAATAATTATAGTAGAATTTAAAGTACATCTAAATCACAATTTACTCCACATTTGCATAAGGATAGGTACTTTTTAATTTCTTCTATGTTTTTAGACTCAGGCAGGTCTTTTCGTGTTTAAAACGAAGTATACAAGGATGTATGTCCAGGAAGTCAATATGAAGCACTACGGATAAGGGCTAACAATTGATTTGTCTCGGAACTCCTAAGAATACAAGGAAAGCACTGTAGGACCAAGTGTACCTAAGATTAATGTGTACCGCACATCTTGCATAAAAAGTAAGCACATTGTACCGTACAACACAAATGTACCCCATTACACATGTGCGTAAAATTGACAGGAAATTGTACCGCACATCACTAATGTGTACCGTACATCCGCATGGAAATTGCGATTTGTCCAGAACTCGACCAGACGCTGAGGGCAATTCCTCACAACGAACCAAAATGGGAAAATCACATTGGAGGGGGGTATAAAAGCAAGAGGACACAAGTAATAGGCAGTTTTTGACTTCTAGGGTTTAGGTTTTGAAAGGGAAGAGTTTTTTTCTCCATTTTTGAGTTGAAGTGTGTAGATCCAGATTTAAGAGTTCTTCTCTATTGGAAGCTTTAGATTCAAGCGTCAGAATCATTCAAATAAATAATTATCTTGTTTTAAATCCTAATATCTCACATTCGTCATTCTCAGTTTTACAAGTGAATTCTGATTTCCAAAGGTAATCGTTTTTATGATTAATCGCTTTTAATTATAATTGTTCTTGTAAGTTTTTTATGGAGTTCTAACTCCTACCGCTGAATCCACTGGGAAACTCACCCCGACAAGGTATACCTCAATTCCTCTTGATCTTCAATAGATCATGTAAATATTAATCACTTGTGCAGTTGTAAATCCTTAGTTGCTATATATTCTTGACAACGTGTTAACGAGATATCCTCGGTACACGTTGTGCTTGATCATGAATGCAAGCTAAGGGTTCATATTAATTGAGAACAAGTGTTTAGTATTACTCGATCATCTCTATTTTCCAAAGAGCATTTAAAGATAAATCCTCCATCAAAGACCATTTATTAATGGTTCCTAGATGAGTTTATAAAATAAGAGGTGGGACTTACATGATCAGGAGTGAGTGGAACCCTAAAAATCCCAGCAATTGTCTTTCTATTTTAAACTAAACCAATCAACCATCCAAATAACGAACACAACCTTTACACTTTTTAAATCATACCCTTAGTGGAGAATAGCTCTCACTGGGTCGATAAATTAGACCACTCCTCGTGGAGATGACCTGTGGATTCCTACGCATTACAATGCTAGACAACCGTAATTCCTACGTCTCGGGAATGTGACCGCACACGAACAAGGATTTAAGCATTGCCGTTGTTTGGGAGTGGCGACCAACACAGTTGGCTTGAAGAGAGCTAGAGGTAATTTGCAATTGCATTGCAAATCTGGTACGTTCTTCAATTTTATTTTATTTTACTACTTGTCTTAGTGAGAAATCTAAGTGGGTATTTCGACGAGAGAGTGTAGCGCATAAGCCGGGCCAGGGCTCGCAAACGAGCAGCCGCCTAGTAAGAATAAGGCTCCTGGAAATTTCGAGAAATCATAATAGGTCAATTGTCTCAGGATAACATTATACCTCAAATGGATCACCCTTGTAATCAGCAACCTTTGTTTAACGAACATACTCAAAGGATTCCTGTTAACCCACAAGGACTCAATGAACCTCCAATAACACGGAGTGTAAGCTACACTCCCAAGAGGCACCCTGTGAAGGGGGAATGTTAACTTCCAACAAAATCAATATAGAGGTCTCCCTGCTCCTTTACCTAATGTGGAAAGAACCCTTAGAGAAATCCTACAACCTCAAAGGACTACAACCAATTCTTGCATTCGTCTTCCTGAAGAGGCCACTCAATTTCTAATGAAGTCAGAAATGATCCGTCTCTTACCTGTATATCAAGGGTTCGAATATGAGAACCCTTATTCATTCATGAGAGATTTTGAAGATGTTTGCAGTGCATTTCTTTCTACTGGCTCACCCCTCCACATAATCTGTTTAGTTTTATTTCCTTTTGCTTTAAAGGAGAAGGCTAAAATTTGGTTTCATTCCTTGGCGCCTAATTCAATCTTTACATGGGAAAATATGCGAAATGAGTTCCTCAACAAATTTTTCCCGCCTGCACGTACTAATGCTCTCATGCGAGCAATTCAGAACTTTTCTGAAAAGCCTGGTGAACCGCTTGCTGCATGGGAAAGATATATGATCTCTCCATGCTATCCCTCACCATGGATTGGATGTAGACAAATACGTGCATATTTTTCATCAAGGATTATCCCTGAATAATAAACAGTACATCCGGATGATGTGTGCAGGTGAATTCTATGAAAAGAGTGCTAGGGAAGCAATCCAACTCTTTGACACTATAGCAGAGAATGCTCGAACTTGGGAGACTAACACATCCATAGACATCTAGCAAAGTGCATAGCACATCAATGCAAAGTGGAATCCATCACTTAAGAGAAAATGATGAGTTGCAAGCAAAATTTACAATTTATCAAGGAAACTCGGAGGCCATAGAGATGAAAAAGCATGAGGTAACTAGCGACTTCAAATACCCTCGACATCCACTGGACCCAGAGTGGAGGAGCCATGCATTATATGCGATGATCCTACGCACTCAACCATCAAGTGCCCAAACCTTCCTCAAGTAAAGGCGCAATTCAAATAGAGCATGCCAATGCTCTTAATTACCAAAGGCCTTTCAACTCTCCATATTCTGAAACATATAATTCTGGATGGGGTAAGCACCCTAATTTTAGTTGGAGAAATGAAGGAGGGCCAAATAACTTGCCAAACAACCAAGGTCCTCATTACCAAAACCATGGCTTTACAAATCCCATTCCACCATTTCAGAATCATGGCCCTCAAGGGTTCCCTGTAAACCCTAATCAAGGTCTCCAGCCATCGAATCAAGGAACTCCATCACCACAACCATATCAACCTCCCCATAAGAGAAGTCTAGAGGACATAGTAACACAGTTCGTACAAACCCAACAATCCACAAACACAGAACTAACCCAAGCCCGACGATGTGAGATCTCGATAACCAAGTTAACCTGTCCATAGGTAGCTCAACAAGAAAAAGGAAACTTCCCCATCTCAACCCATTCAAAATCCACAAGGGCAAAATAGTGTAGGAAGTTCAGACTTAATTGAGGATACCTTTGAACACTATAAGGTCATGCTACTCCAAGTGAAAGCAGAAGCGACAAAACCATTCAAACTAAGGAACCAACTCAAGAGTCTCCAAGTGAATTGTTCAGAGAGGATGAGCTACAGACAACTTCATGTCCCCGATACGAATGATATTGATGATCAACCAAAGGACGATAGTCTACCCATATCCTCCAACTCCAGCTGCTACCCACATAGATCGAGAGCACCAAAGAAAGTGAACAACCTGATGCTGAAATTTATGAGTTGTTCAAGCAAGTGAAACTGAACATTCCCTTGTTAGATGCCATTAAGCAAATCCCATCATATGCTAAATTTCTAAAGGATTTGTGCACGGTAAAAAGGAAATTAGGTGTCAACAAGGAGGCCTTCATGACTGAGCAATCTACCTCACTAATTCGAAATAACTTGCCTCCAAAATACAAAGACCCAGGAAGCCCTACTATTTCTATAGTAGTAGGGAATTCAAAATTGGGACACTCTTTAGTGGACTTAGAGGCAAGTGTTAATTTGTTGCCTTATTCAGTATATGTGGACCTAGGGTTAGGAGAATTAGAGCCAACCAATATCACTCTCCAATTAGCTGACCGTAGTGTCAAAATTCCTAGAGGGATAGTGATGAGCTTAAAAGTCATCTATTTTTAGTCCATTTTTCTGTTTGATTTTAATGTAAAAAGGAATAATTAAGATGCAGAAATATTAAGAAACTCACCAAATTTGTTATTTGCAGGGAGTATAAAAGAAAGAAGAAAATGCAAAGGGAAAAATGCAAGAAGAAATGCGGAATAAAATGCAAGAAGTGGGTGGGCAGAATGGAAACAAATGGTTGATTCATTGATGCGCCATTTGCAGCGCCCGTATTATGAGGTCGCACATCGTGGGATAAGTGAAGGAAATATAAGCAATCGGTCGCGACAGAATCACTGCATAAGTACCGAGATTAACCGTATTATGGAATGATGTCGCGACAAAGATCGCGGATGTCGCGACAAGGGGTTGATGTCGCGATCGATGCTGAGGTCGCGACAAGAGAATCACGACTTCATGACAGTCAGAAAAGATGAAACTGATGTGACTTAAGCTGTAGTCGCGACAGAGGAATGACGTCGCGACACCAAAAGCAACCTGTTGAAGCCTCCAGAGACCTAATCGATGTCGCGACAAGAGATCGAGGTCGCGAGCACGCAGACTCGGCTTCAGTTGAAAGTCATGAAAGAAATAAATCGTCGCGACAAGAGATTGATGTCGCGACATCGTGGAACACGCTGGAAGCCTCTAGAGTAATTAGTTGATGCTGTCGCATAAGAGATCGATGTCGCCGGCTACCAGGAACGGCTCGCCCAAAGATGCAGAGCCATAAAGTGATGTCGCTGATAGCAGATCGATGTCGCGACATCAGAACCACGATTAAAGCCGCAAAGAATGAATCATTATCGCTGATAAAGAGATGAGGTCAGCGACATCACTTAACGACGCTTGAAGGTCGCAAGACTTGAGCCGATGTCGCGACAAGATATCGGCGTCGCGACATCGAGAGACCAATTGAAACTCCTCGTAAAGGCATAAAAGTGATGTCGCTATTAGCGACCGGCTATGTCGCGACACGTAAGACACGCTGAAAGTCGAGTTCATTTAGTTGATGTCGCTATTAAAGAGATTGATGCTCGCGACATCGTGAGCAAACCATTTGAAGCCCCGCGTAAGACGCGGAGCTGATGTTGCGACAAGAGATTGATGTCTACATCACGGATCGACCAGTTCAAGGTCGTATTGGGACTTAAGTCGATGTCGCGACGTGAGATCGATGTCGTGACATGGATGATGTCGCGACAAGGGATTTGAGGTCGCGACTTGAACAGAAACATGGGCCAACTAACTTTGGAATCCACAAAGACTGCATTGGAATTAGGGCCCAACTGAAACTCCTATAAATACGCAGCCTACCCGTAAGAGGAAGCGTACATGGGTGACACGTGACGAGAGGTCTCGAGTGAGTCAAGGCTCATTTTCTTTATTTTTCTTTTGATTTTCTTTTCTTTTTTTTTCTTTTCTTCAATGTTGATAGCTAGAGATTAGATTAGGAATAATGCTCAGTTTCTTTTCCTCGAATTGATGTTATCGCTGAGTAAAGGTTGAATGTAGAATTCAATTATTTTCAAATTACTACCCGAATGTTTAAAGTTCAGATACTGAATTTACTTCTTCCAACATAATGCGCTATTCTTATGATCAGAGAATGTCAGAGTGTGTAATTCAAAGAATTGAGGAACCCAAATTTTCCATTGAGAGTAAATGTTATAGTCAGAATTTATCTTTCTCAGAAGGTTTCCAACAATAGAATTTCGCCATTTAATTCTACTTCTGGTTTTGGGTTTGATGTTTCGATCCGAATATCGCCTTATAATTCGCTTAAGATTTGTTTCATTGCTCGATTTCAAGGAGGTCCCTCTCGAGTGACACACAGAAGACATTCCCTGAGAGTTAAGAAATATTTCCTTTGAAGGTATATTACCCCCGCTATTAGAGATCTACTGAGCTCTAAGTTTACTTGATAAATCCTTCTCTCACTTGAAATAAGAAAAGAGTCAACGAGTTATCAATTTAAACAAGCAAAGAGTTCACCTCAATTCGATAAGGAGGCCAATCCCGTGTTAGCCGAGATCTAATCAAGGAGAGGATCTATCTCTAATTTCGGAGGAAGAGTAACCCGGAAGTCAGATATCCTTGCTCGACCGATAACTTGGGAGCAAAGGTTTACAACCAGAAATGGTATGCGAAGTATTGCAAAAGAAAAATACCCGATTAAGGAAAACCCCTTTGTAAGTAGTTATCTCATTTCCCGCCTTCGAAAGAATCAGAAAATGATGATGAAATGTGGAGTGTGAGAGATCCAACCTGCATTATTAAACGCTCGATGTATTTTAAAACCTCGAAATGATTAAGAAATTTTATCGTTGTTAATTACAGGAATTGATACTTCACTATAGCAAAGATTCTCACATGGGTACTAAAGATAACTATTCAAAGGACTATTTATTTTCTTAAATATTCATTATTCTTTATTCTTTATATTCCGTATTATTTGAATGTTCATTCATTTTCCTTGTATTCGTTTAATTTTCCAGCTCCTTAAGCTGGATCCCACTATCATTTTATGGTCCAAATAGTATGGAGAGATTATAGTTTGTGGTAGTTGATTTAAAATTCCTTTAGATCTCTGTGGGATCACACTGGACTTAAATCCATTTATTACTAGTCGACCGCACTTGCACATCGACCAAACCAAAATTGGAAAATGATTTACTCAGGGAGATTTTGGTTTATAGTATAATGTCACTGTTTTATGGCACCATTGCTCCGGGATTATTTAATAGTTCCTTGGTACTTTGTTACAAACTTGTGTATATGTCATTTGGTCTCACCAACAAGTTTTGATACGCCGCGGATTGAAGCACATCCTGGTTAGAGAATTAGAGCCAACCAATATCACTCTCCAATTAGCTGACCGTAGTGTCAAAATTCCTAGAGGGATAGTAAAGGATGTATTGGTACAAGTGGATAAGTTCTATTTCCCCGTGGATTTTGTTGTGCTTGACACTCACTCTCGTTGTAATGAACCTGCCTAATAATTTTGGTCGACCATTCGCAAATCGCTAATGCCATTATATGATTGTGGGCGGCCTAATGACACTATCATTTGGCAACATGATCAAGCACTTGAACATCTTCAATGCTATAAAGGAATGGGGATGAAGAAGATGTGTGTGAAGTCAATGGCTGGATCTTCATGGCAGGCGTAAACACTTGGATACGTCCTACATGATGACCCTCTCTTAAGGGCATGTTTAGTCAGCCCAGTCAATAGAGGAGGTGACCACACCGGGAGTCGAGTTTTTACACTGTAATTACATGCTGGAGTGGCTGGAAGTTAATGGGTGGGCACCTAAATTTGAACCATTGCCACCAAATGAGGAGAAGGCATTACCCTCTGAGGAAAAGCCACCTAAGCTTGAGCTAAAACCTTTACCCACACACCTCAAATACGCCTTCCTAGGGGATGAAGAGACTTTTCCAGTAATTATATCTGCCTCCTTGGAATTGAATCAAGAAAATCAACTTTTGGAGATATTAAGGTCTCAAGCGTAACCCATTTTCTTAGGGTCGACAATCGCGATATTGGGGAATCAAATTGATCTGCACACATAGAATTCACTTAGAAGAGGATGTTAAACCTTCTAGGCAACCACAGAGACGACTGAACCCAATAATGAAAGAAGTGGTAAAGAAGGAAGTTTTAAAACTCTTGGATGTAGGGGTCATTTATCCTATTGCAGATAGCAAGTGGGTTAGCCCAACAGAAGTTCTTAAGAAATCCGTGGAGTTACTAGTCGCAATGAAAACAATGAGTCTATCTCACTGTCACTTCAGGTCAGGGTGTCTGAGAGATTACGTAGTTTGAATGGTCAGTACTTAGAAAGACCATTCTCTCCATTTGTCGATCAAATGTTAGAGAGTCATAGTGGCATGAATTCTATTGTTTTCTTTATGGGTACTGTGGTACAATCAAATTGAGATACTTAAACATCAAGCAAAAACTACATTTACTGCCTTTGTACTTTCTTTAGGAAAATGCTTTTGGATTGTGCACAACTTAACTTTCCAACTATGCATGATGGGAATTTTAGCATTTGATGATAGAAATCATATTGAAATCTTCATGGATGATTTCGCTGCACTGCTCAGAGTGTCTGAAGAGAACTTACGAAGGTTTCAGAGAGTCACAGGCATCTTGTGTTAAATTGGGAAAATGTCATTTCATGTAACAAGGAATTGTCTTAGGCCACATAGTATCAAAAGATGAACCTAAGTTGATATGCTAAAGTCGAACATTTCCAACCTACCTACTCCTAAGTGTGTTAGAGACATAAGGTCATTCTTGGGTCATGCTGGTTTCTATAGAAGGTTTATAAAAGATTTTAGTGCTATAGCCCGGCCCTTATGTACTGCTTGCTAAAGATGTCCCTTTCACATGGTCACAAGCTTGTGACACTGCTTACTTTCACTAAACTCAAAAACATGTTAGTGTTTCAACACTCCATCATGTCCCCTAATCGGGACCTCCATTCGAGATCATGTGCGACGCCAAAGGATTATGCCATGGGGGCTGTGTTAGACAAAGGAAGACAAAAAGGCTTTGTAATCTACTATGCAAGAAGACACTAGACTCCGCCTACAAACTACACACAACCACCGAAAGAGCTTCTAGTCATTGCCTTGCCCTAGAAAAATTTAAGTCCGCATCAGAGGGCTCTCCTCAGAATCCATTTTCACATATCATGTACTGGCACTGGCTTCTGCAGATACAAAGCCTTAACTAGCGGATCCTCCTATGCCAAGAATTCAATCTGACCATCAAAGATAAAAGGAGTTGAGAATGCAGTTTTGACATTATTCTAATAGGTTCCAGACCTAACTCACGGCATACCTATAGGCTTATGTTTTTCTGATGAGCAACTTCCTTTGCTCTTTGTTTCATTGTCAAGGTATGCTGACATTGTGAACACGAATACAGGCTCAAATCTCCAACATTAAATAAATAGAATTCCCAAATGTAAAAGAAATTTTTGGATGTATATTAAGAAGTATTATTTTGATGATCCATATCTATTTAAATACTGTCCAGATCAAATAATGAGAAGATGTGTACCTAATGATGAGCAGCCCAAGATCCTAGCCTTTTGCCATTCCGAAGCGTGTGGGGGGCATTTCTCTGCCCGAAAAATGGCAGACAAGATTTTGCAAGCTGGGTTTTATTGGCCCACTTTATTTAAAGATTGTTTTGATTTTTTGTAACCAGGCCAATGCCAGCAATTAGGAGGGTCACAAAACGAAACATGATGCCTCTGACCCTGGCACCTCTAATTATCGAAATTTCAATCGTTAAAATATCGACTTTCACAAATTCTCCTTTCCCTTGTACATATCTTTACATCTACATTATTTATTGACTACGTGGTCTATGGGTTGAGGCAATTCCAACAGAACCAATGATCATGGTTGCTTGAAATTTATAAAGGAACACATTTTTCTCAAGCTGGGAACGCCTCATGCAATTATTAGGTGATGATAATCTGACTTCGCAATCATCTTTGTGGGAATCTGTTAAAAAAATATGGAGTCACCCATAAAGTGTCAACAGCTCATCACCCACAGACCAATGGTCAAGCTGAGCTAGCTAATAGGGAGATA